>CM052704.1:122585030-122602314 GCA_028551405.1 Uromys caudimaculatus
GGCCATTAGGCTGCTTCTAGTTATCCTCCATTCTGTGATTGGCCATTAGGCTGCTTCTAGTTATCCTCCATTCTGTGACTGGCTATTAGGCTGCTTCTAGTTATCCTCCATTCTGTGATTGGCCATTAGGCTGCTTCTAGTTATCCTCCATTCTGTGATTGGCTATTAGGCTGCTTCTAGTTATCCTCCATTCTGTGATTGGCCATTAGGCTGCTTCTAGTTATCCTCCATTCTGTGATTGGCTATGCTCTTCTCATTGTGCCCTGGAGAGTCCTCTGGGAATGGCAGATTTCCTGGACCAGAGCCTTATAATTGGAGATGTATTGGAGGCTCAATAACCCAAAGACAAAACGGAGAGAGAGGAAGAAAGGGTGAAAGGAGAAAAGACTGGAAAGGAACACATTTTAAGAAGAGCAACAATAACAGGAAGAGGCTTTAAAGAAGATATGAAAACACAAAGCGGAGGTGAGTGAGGAACTTAAACAAAAGGGAGAAAAAGGAGAGAGCGAGACCCTCTGTAAGGCTCAGACCCTGGGGGGAGGAAGAACGTTGGGGCATCACACCTGATAAATACATACTATTAAGAAGGAGGTAAAAGAAACTGTACCTTATCTTCCTACATTTCAAATGGACACAATAAACTAAGGGGTTTTTGTTTTCTTTTTGTTTGTTTGTTTTGGTTTTGTTTTGTTTTGTTGCAATAGTGAAAGCTTTACCCTTTGAAAGAAGAAACCTATATTAAATCTCATTAAAAGAGGAACTTAGCTAGAAACATCACCAAGATCTACAAAGGGCTAACAGGATGGCTCAGCAAGTTAAGGCGCTCGCACACAAGCAGAGTGAACTGAGTTCAAATCCAGAAACCATGTCAAAAGGGAAGATGACAGCATGCTTCACAAAGTTGTCCTCTGGTCCATAGTGTGTGCATACCCACACACACATCACATGACATCACACACACACACACACACACACACATTCACATGCAAATATAGAACTCTATAGTTAACATTATTGCTAAGTTTTGTTCAGTTCTGCTTCTATTATTGTCTATTTTTATAAGTTGTGTTCTCCTTGTATTCCTGTAGTTTTATGTCTTCCCGATTTACTTTACTCTCTACTTCACTTGGAGACTTTGATTACCACTGGTGGCAAGACCTCACAGAAAATCTCTTTCTATAGTACTCGTATTCAAAATCATCTGAAAGAGTCTCAAGTCCTACCCTAACATTGGAGGCCTGCTAGTATTTAATCCAAATATGTTTTATAGTGTCCCCAATACACACACACACACATACACACACACACACACACACACACACACCACCTAAGCAGGCTTCTGAACCTTTATGAATCTTTTTTGTTTTATCTCAAATATCAGGGAGACATATAGTTTTTTTTAGGAAAGAAATCAGTTGGTCTCTAATTAATAAATTAATAAATAATGCCTGCACATCATTAAAAACAAACAACTAAAGAATGCTGTAAATGTTATATTTTTTAAAAATACATTAAAAGCAAAAGGAGTAACTACCACCACAGCTTCAGGCACCAAGACCCAAGGACTCCGGCTCCAAGGGAAGGAGTCATTTATTTATTTATTCATTCATTCATTCAACAAACACCTGCTAGCTGAGGGAGGGTAGAAAGTGGCTAGCTGGGGAGGAGAGCAAGTGGCTCACACTTGTAACAGTAGCACTTGTAGACTGAGGCAAGGAGGATGGTGAGTTCAAGACTAGCCTAGCTACATGGTGATACTTTGTTTCAAAAATAAAGCCCAAAATCTCACCTTCTATTGTGAACCAATAAGATGTCAGACAAGGCTACAATGATGCCTACAAAGTATCATGGTCAATATTTCTGCTTTCCCAAAAAATTCGGTGTTTTCTGTGTTGACCTACAAGATAAACACTAAAAACAGAAAAACAGTAAGGTTCATGCTAAACAGATAAAAATCTTCATTTTGCTTAAATGTAAGTGTAATAAATAACAATGTTGCATATCTGATTCTCCTCTTAATTCTGATTTCTGTTCTACCAGACCAATTAACCCTGGCTTTGGTCTGGCTACAACAAAACCCACTGACAAAGATTTAGTCCAAAAATTTAAAAAGTGCTTAAGATTTTCTTCTTCAGCCCATACCCCTGTATCTCCTTAGTCACTTACTATTCCCAAGTGTAGTTGCAAGTCCCAGTGTGTGTGTGTGTGTGTGTGTGTGAGAGAGAGAGTGTATGGGTGTGTGGGTATGTATATGAGTGTGTTTATGAGTGTGAGTGTGTGTGTGTGTGTGTGTGTGTGTGCATACGTGTATGCAGCATCTGACTAGATAATAATGAATTAACCTTAATTACATCTTTAGGCAGAAGGCTGTAGGACTCCCACTGGAGACTGATTAGAATTTTACAATATTGTTTTCATTGCTTAAACTCTGAATTAAGTAACGTCTACCAAAACCATCCATGTGGTACATTTACCATTGCTTTTAAGTCTTAATGTTCTCCCTAAATGCTGAGGTTTCCAGACAGGTCCAGTTGGATTCTGGCAAACGCCTCTCCTACCAGTGAGAAAGGGTCAGCTTTTCTCTGCCGTGGCAGCACGCAGGTATTTTCGGTTGAACGTCTTCTCTCTTTTGCATGTTTCTCATCTCCCCATAACATTATCCCAACTCCCCTAAATTGTTAGTTACAGTAAATCACAACCACATGTAGAACAGGTTTGAGATTTTGTTTCCATTTTTATACATTTATGTCAAGGTGATGTTTATGGCCCTAGTCAGCATCATCCTGGCCTGTGGAAGCAGAGAGCAGCAAGCTCTGGTCTGGGTTGCTCCTAACAGAACTGTAAGAGTAAATGAGATCTTTAAAGTCTGGTTTGGGTCCTGAAAAGCCCAAATCATAAGATCAGGCGCTCCTGTTATTCCTGTTCAGTCGGATGACCTCTTGTTCATGTAAGCAAGGCTATAAAATTGTCTCTGCCCTTCTAATTAAAGACTTCAGCTGGAATTTTAAGCTACTTAGAGAGTCAGGGTCAGGTTTGTGGCAGCCTGGGCCACCCAGGAAAAAGACAGCTGTGTAACATTCGAAGCTGTCCCATCCCTGTCTGCAAAAAAATGCCCTTCTTGAAAATCTGTCTAGAACACATCACTCCTACATGATTCTGCCACGGAGGGTAAGCAGAGGTCAAGGTGTGAACTGAGAGTTAAGAGTGTTCTACAAGAGAAGGCTTCCCTACACAGAACTACACCTGTCCCAAAGCTGTTACACAATAAGCAACTGCTCTCATGGATCAAATATGAACTGCTTGTGTCTTAGTTAGGGTTTTACTGCTGTGAACAGACACCATGACCAAGGCAACTCTTATAGGACAACATTTAATTGGGGCTGGCTTACAGGTTCAGAGCTTCAGCCAAGACAGGAGCATGGCAGTGTCCAGGCAGGAATGGTGCAGGAAGAGCTGAGAGTTCTACATCTTCATCTGAAGGCTGCTAGCAGAATACTGACTTCCAGGCAGCTGGGGTGAGGGTCTTAAAGCCCACACCCACATGACACACTTACCCCAACATAGCCACACCTCCCAACAGTGTCACGGCCTGGGCCAAGCATATACAAACCATCACAGCCTGTGTCAGTCCATGCATGTAGGGTCCTCTGTGCACAGCTTACACATGGGATACAGGGCTCTCTGTGCATGACTTACACACATGCTCACAGGCCTCTATGTATGCAGCTTATAGACCTGCTTGCAGGGCTTGCTACACACAGCTTATATACATGCATACAGGGTTCTCTGTATGCAGCTTGCACACAGGATGTAAGGTTCTCTGTGCATGGCTTACACACATGCATACAGACCTGTCTGTGCAAAACTTACACAGCATGCAAGGTCTCAGGATGGCTCAGGGCAGGATTTTGGTTGGAGCTAAGAATCTTGAAAGAAGCCAGATCTCCCTATTACTCTATTTTTGTTATTTGTTTTTTGTGGTGCTGGGGATGGAACCCCGGCCATCTGCATGCTGGGCCAGTACTTTACAGAGAGTACACCCCAGTGTGGCATCTCGTTCTTATTGGCACACTCCTCCCTTGCAATTCCCAAGACCCCCAGCATCCCCCAGCCTCTAGACTGCCTGCTCAACAGCTTGCTTGCATCTGTTCTCCCCACTTCCATGTTGAGATCTCTCCCTTCTCCTTGATCAAAAATAACCTACATGTGCTTATGACCCTGCTAAATAAATTGCTAACAGTTCTGTTTGGGGGTAAAATATGTTCTTAACTAAACTACATTAAGACTGTATAGCCACAAAATATTGGAAATTTTAGAAGGCCATGTAAAAGATTATTTTGCAGAAAATAATTCCTAGATAATTTAAAAATCCTGCTCTTAATCTTTGCCCCAGATTGTATTTAAATAGTTATTATCTGCCCAGAGTATCTGCAGCTCTCCAGGTGACCACCACAGGGTAATATTAGAGTAGAATAAAAGTTCTTCCAAATAAAGCATAATTATACCCCAATGCTGTGTTCACATATGCCCCTGTCATGTGGTCACACTCTATGAATCAGTGCTCCACGTCTCATCTGAGCTACCTGTGCTGGTATAGTATCATCCCAGGCACAGGCTCCGTACAGAGAGGCCTGTGGAGTGTCAGCCAAGAAGAATACTCTGTAAAAGCATGGCACAAGTGATTAAGGTATATTCAAGTGGGCTCACCCACTGTTTCAAAGGCTGAGATCTCACTCCCAGGTTCAAGTTAAAATAAAAGAAGACAAAAACGTATGGCTTGTAAGAATTGATGAATACAAAATATAAACTGACAATCATTGAAAATTCCAGTGATAAAGTAAAATGTCACTAGAAAAAAATCACTCAAGACAAAAAAGTGAGAGGTAACTGTGACAATGGAAGCAGCACAGTTGGAGGTACAGTCACAGTGAAAACAGCACAATCAGAGGTACAGTCACATGGAACACAGCACAGCTAGATGTACAGTCACAGTGAACATAGCATAGTCAGAGATACAGTTACATTGAACAGTTAGAGGTATAGTCACAGGGAACATAGCACAGTCAGAGGTACAGTTACAGTGAACAGTCAGAGGTATAGTCACAGGGAAGATAGCACAGTAAGAGGTACAGTCACAGTGAACACAGAACAGCAGGAGGTACAGTCACAGTGAACTTAGCACAGTCAGAGGTACAGTCACAGTGAACAGTCAGAGGTATAGTCACAGTGAACACAGCACAGTCAGAGGTACAGTCATAATGAAAACAGCACAGTCAGAGGTACAGTTACAGTGAACAGAGATACAGTCACAGTGAACAGTCAGAGGTACAGCCACAGTGAACTTGACACAGTCAGAGGTACAGTTACAGTGAACAGTCATAGGTACAGTCACAGTGAACACAGCATAGCAGGAGGTATAGTCACAGTGAACAAAGGACAGCTGGAGGTATAGTCACGGTGAACAGTCAGAGGTACAGTTACAGTGAACAGTCAGAGGTACAGTCACAGTGAACATAGCACAGTCAGAGGTACAGTCACAGTGAACACAGCACAGCAGGAGGTACAGTCACAGTGAACATAGCACAGTCAGAGGTACAGTCACAGGGAACACAGCACAGTCAGAGGTACAGTCACAGGGAACATAGCACAGTCAGAGGTACAGTCACAGTGAATACAGCATAGCAGGAGGTACAGTCACAGTGAACACAGCACAGCTGGAGGTACAGTCACAGGGAACAATCAGAGGTACAGTCACAGGGAATACAGCACAGCAGGAGGTCCGGTCACAGGGAACATAAATCCCCACAGTGAACAGCAGTGTGCAGAGGACTGGCCCAGAGATCTGCAGTCCAAAGCATGACAGAGCATGCCTGTGGTTCCAGCACTCAGCACTAGGCATTCAGAGTTGAGGTTAAGGAAGGAGGATCATGGGTGTAAGGACAGCCTTGGCTGCAGAGTGAGACCCTGAAGAGTGACAAAGAGGAAAGATGGGGAAAGGGAGGCCTTTCCCAACTCTTTGTCACTTCTCACACTCCCCTTCTAGTTTCTACCTAAACTTACCCGCTCCACCACACACACACACACACAAATCGTATATATATATATATATATATATATATATATATATATATATATATATACACACACATACTCATACATATATATCATTATATCATATATAAAAATAACAAGCTTGGTTATACATACAAGAGAACATGTGTTATTCATCTTTCAAAGCTACCTTACTTAATGTTATAATTTCCAGCTCCATCCAGTTTTCTGTAAATTTCATAATTTCATTTTTCTTTGTGGCTGATTAAAATTCCATCACATGTATGGGCCACTTTTTGATTACCTGTTCGTTATCAGTGATTGATATCTGAGATGATTCCATTTCCTTGTTACCATGACTATTACAGCAATGAACATGGATATGCAAGTGTCTCTGTGGTAGAATACTGACGTTTGGGCCCACGCCTAGCAGTACAAACAATAGTGCCAAGAGCCCCGATGAACATGTCTTATCATTGGAACTTGTTTGACTCCTCTCCCCTGCACCTTTCACAAGTGTCTCCTCCGATTAACGCCGTGCATCTAGGCCCGTTCTGGCTCTATTTTTACCTGAACTAGTACAGAGACAGTGAGAGCTACACAGATTACTGAACGATGTTAATGGAAAAGTCTCTTCCTATATAAAGAAAACTATCATTGCGACTTTCTCCCGTCCCCTTATTGTGATGCTCAGATGGGTTAAAAATTAAGAAACGTGTGAATGAAAAACTAACGGATGATGATGTCATCCAGCTGTGCTGAAAACCCTGAAACAAAACTCCCAAGAGGGCAAAGAAGCAATGACACTAATTTGGGGACACCAGAACTGAGGGCTTAAGTTCAACAAAGGATACTTCATTGTGCAGAGTATAACAGATATGTCTCTCCTCATCCCTAAACCCAACAGAACTTCTGCATTTTAGGCAGAAACATGGTCATCTGAATAAATACATCTCTTTGTCTTTCTTAGAGTGTAGAATGGCGCTGTATGTACTGTCTACCAATGAACTATTAGGAAAAAGTCGGGCAACTGTAAGGACCTTTGACATGGACTTAAGAAGGAAAGCAATGTCTTGCCCTCCCTGGGGTTATTTCTTGACAACTGGTGACAGCAAGCTGCATCTCAGTGAACCAGACACAGATACACACACACACACACACACACACACACACACACACACACACACACAGAGGCATTCAAATGCACGCATGTGGACACACACACATACACACACTCACATGAATGCACGTGCACACACATATACACACATGTACACATACACACATGCACACACACATGCATGCACACATGCATACACACATGCATACATACAAACACACACAAACGCACAGAAATAATCACTTGCTTCCAGGTAAAACGATCACTTGCTTTCAGGATGCTACTTGAAAAAGAAATAACTGTTTCTTGTTTGACCATCATTAAGATAGGGCTTCACTACGAATATCAGCCACCTTCCAAATGACACAGACATCGAGGACAACATGAAACCTCCAGTCACAGACTTGGAGAATCTATTGGCAATGTCTTAATTCAAAATGTTGTATTAAAAAAAAAAAACACTTAAGTCATGGGGGAACAAAACAAAACCTTAGGTAGGCAGATGAACAAGAAAATGAAATGAAAATAGAAAAAAGTTATTAAGGTGTTGTGTAACGTACTTGTCTGATCGCTGTCACAAGACACTCGAAGGCACTCTATGGAAACAATGAAGGAAGAAGATATTGATCTGCCTCATGGCTTGAGGGACCGCATGGGGAAGCATGGTGGCTGGTTCTGTTGGTGGCAGAAGTTTATGACAACTCTCTCACATTCCTACAGATCAGGAAACAGAGTCTGGGTTATAAGTATAGTGTGTTAGTCACAGAACTTATGGGTAGTCTCTATATAGTAAGGGAATTGTTGATGACTTACAGCCTGTAGTCCAACTCCCCAACAATGGTCAACAGTAGCTGTGAATGCTCAGTCCCACAAGGCACACAGGCGAAGAAGAGTGAATCTTCTTCTTCCAATGTCCTTCTCTAGGTCTCCAGCAGAAAGTGTGGCCCAGATTAAAGGTGTGTATCACCACGCCTGGATCTTGGACTTGCTTTGTCCCAGGCTGACCTTGAACTCAGAGATCTCTTTGCCTCAGTGTCCTGGAATTAAGGGTGTGTCCTACTTTGCCTGGGGCTAAGCTTTTCATGCCACTATGCCTCAAGATCTCCATGCCAAGATCCAGGTCAGAAACTTGTGTCTTCCAGCCTCAAGATCTGGATCACAGGTGATCCTTCTAATTCTGAATTGTAGTTCACTCCAGAAATAGTCAAGTTGACAATCAGGAATAGCCACTACATACAGCCAGACTGTAACAGTCAAGGCCCACAACCTGGCAATCCCTTCTTTTCAGAGGGGCCCAAATCTCCTAAAGGTTGCATAGTCTCCTAAACCTTCATAATCAGGTGTGGACCAAGCACTCAAACACATCAACCCGTGCAAGACATTAATTACACAGTTAAACCCAACAGTCCAACTCTGACCCCACTCACTCATGACCCACCCACAACATAAAATCCATTCAGTTCAACTTCAAGAGTTCCCAAAGCCCCAAGAATCCCAGCATTATTCAAAAACCCAAAGGTTCTGAGATCCAAGGCCAACTCTTGTCCCAATAAAGTCAAGAGGAAAATTCTTATATATAGTCCTTCTTATATACAATGGCACAAGGGAGAAACTGAGGCACAACAAGGAAATATTGGACCAAAGCAAGGCAAACACCAAACCCTGCAGCACCATGGTATCCTTTGGTCTCACTTGGGTTCCACTGGGCCTAGGCTGCCCCACCTCTACCCCCAGTCCCACCTCCACAGCTCTCCTCTCTGCAGTACACAGACATTTCACACTCTTGGCAACTCCAACACTAAAGGCCTCCATTTCAACACTTCACAGAGCCTCTCCGAACATCTCTGCAGGGAGTTGGGCCCTGTCATACACCCTCTTCTACAAGGGTAGTTCTTATCATCAACTTGACAAGACCTGGAATTGCCTGGGAAGAGAGCCTCAGTGAGGGATTATTAAAACCAAGCTGGCCTGTGGCCATTCAACTCTGGGTGGCTCCATTCCCTAGGTGGGAGATCCAAACCTGAATAAAAATAAAGAAACCCAGCTAAGCACAAGCAAGAAAGCATGTATTCATTTCTCTCTGCTCACGACTCTGAATGTGATGCTCCTGCCTTGATACCTGCAATGATGGACTGCAACTGCAAACCAAAACACACTCTTCTCTCCTAAGTTAGGACTTGCCACGGTATTTTATCACAGCCACAGGAATGAAACTAGGGCACCTTCATTTGTTGGCTTTTCACTGGAACCATGGCACGAGCCTTCCTTGCATTCTGAAGCCTATAGAAGCAGCACCTTGTGGGTAATGCCACGTTCTGTTGCCAGCTCAGAATATAACCAGCAACCTTTACCACAGCCACAGCCTCCAAATGTCCACTAACACAGACCGACCTTCCTCTAGAGGCTCAGTGTCCTCCGACACTCTCTCTTGCCATTCATTCCTTTAAATCAGTTGCGTGTTTAACAGCCTGGAGCCTTTAGGATTTTTGCCCTGCAAGCTTCATTTATTTTGTCCTAGTACTAAGTGAAGGTGTCTCTCTAATGATTTTAATCTCTTCAACAACTGCCTCAGCTTGGTTCGCAGCCACCTCAACAGCAGAATCTTCATTTACAGGTGTTTGTCCGGAGCCACAGCCACCTTGTTCCCAACATTTACACTTCTCACATCTTTCCACTCTCCATTTTAATCAGAATTCTCACTGTAAAGCCAGCTAAAGGCAGCCAGAAATGGTCACGCTACAACCTATGGATGCTATCCCATCTTGAAACTTCCTCTCGCCAAACAAATTAATCTATTTGGGTTTTTTTTTTGGTGTAGCCTCACTTGAGTTTTTAGGGCATGGGCAGAACTTCATGATAGTCTGCCGGAGTACAACACAAATGGCCTCTATCCCAGTCTTCAATGGTGTTTTCACTTGCCCTGAAATCTCAGACTCTGGCCTTTATGTCTGCATTTTTGCTGGCATTCTGGTGTTCTGAGATCCCCAGGAATGACCTACCTACCGAAGCTTCACTTCTGACACCCTGACGCTCCCTAGCCAGCAGCTCCAAGCTTTGCACTGTCTTCTGGGAACCCATTTCCAAAGGCCTATGAACCACATAGTCAGCAACCACCTCACGTCTTGCTACCAAATTTCTGTATTATTTACTTTTCTCACTGTGACAAAGTATCTGACAAGAGTCACTTGGAAGAGGAAGCCTTTACTCTTTCCAACTCACAGCCTAAGTGCCTAGATCCCAAAAGGTAGGGAAGGCAGCGTGGCTGAGCCAGCTGCAGCGACAGTGGGAGCCTGTGGTACAACTGTTTTGGTCCTGGTAGATCTGGAAGCTGTGTGTTCAGGCCAGAGGAGCCAGGCTTTAACTCTCACACTTGTCACCCCAATAACCCACTCCTTCCAGTGAGGCCCCACCTCCTAAATATTTCTTGACTTCCTTGAAGAACTCGACCAGATGGAAACCAAGTGCTCAAGCACGTGAGCATGTGACTCATAGAAAAAGAAATTTAAGTCAGGCAGTGGTGGCGCACTCCTTTAATCCCAGCACTCAGGAGGCAGAGGCAGGTAGATTTCTGAGTTCGAGGCCAGCCTGGTCTATAGAGTGAGTTCCAGGACAGCCAGGGCTACACAGAGAAAAACACTGTCTCGGAAAAAAAAAAATTTTTAAATATTAAAAAAATAAAAACTTTAGAAGATGATAAATTGTATAAGTCATTAGAGGATAAATAAAAGGATAGATTGCCACCCGTATCTGTGAGCACTCCTTCTAGGCTCTGCCCCACAGTTACCTGGCAACAGCCAGATATACTGGACTTACTATAAAAGGGGTTGCTTGCTTTCCTCCTCGCTCTCTTGCTCTCTTACTCTCTTACCCTTTTCCCTCTCTGTTCCCTGCCTCCCCATTCCCCTCCCCTCCTCTCCACATGCTTACCTCTTCTCCCCCCCTACCCCTTCAACGTCCCTTCCCATGCCCTAAATAAACTCTATTCTATGCTATACCATGTGGCTGGTACCTCAGGGGTAAGGGGTGCCTCAGCACGGGCCCCCAGAGGCACCCCCTCCTCTGCAACATACCTTGCTCTACCCAACATATCTTGGCTTCTTTCTATTTTTTATTAAACACAATATTCATCAAGCTGGCCAAAGTTGAGTAAAGTCAAGGATTTAGAGACATCATGGTGCTCTAGGTGGGAATGTGGACACAGCCATCCAATCTAGTTAAGCCAGGCAGGCACATATCCTTGAGTTCTGAGATCTGATACCTGAGCAGATAGCCCAAGGAAACTCCCAAGCAGCCCAACCAGGATAAATTCGCTGGGTTGTTCAGGGCCTTGGGGAAAGGGAGATCTGCAGCTCCTGGTCACTGATGTGAGCGGTGAACACAAGCGGATGTGTGGAGCATTTGCTTGACCACAGGATGACCCCCAAGGTCTGCAATCCCGAGAACCTCCCAGGTACCTGTGCACTCCTGCAGGGATCCAGCAAGTGTTTATTGTTATCTTTGTTTTTAAAAGGTGGAAGCTGAGAACTGAGTTTGTTTTAGGTGAACGATCTTTGTTTTTAGTCTACAAAAGTAATGGATAGAAAGGTAAACAGCTGGGCCAGAAAGACAGCTCGGTGAGAAGGTACTTCTCCTTGGATGGCAATGGGAGTTCAGTCCCTGGGATTCTCAAGGCAGACAACAACTGACTCTAGGCAGTCGGCCTCTGACCTCCACATATATGCCAGAGATCTCATATTCTCTCTCTCTCTCTCTCTCTCTCTCTCTCTCTCTCTCTCTCTCTCTCTCTCTCTCACACACACACACACACACACACACACACACACACACACACACACACACACACACACACAGAGAGAGAGAGAGAGAGAGAGAGAGAGAGAGAGAGAGAAGTTTGAAAATAAATTATGGGAACCAAAAAAATGTCTATTTAGGGAACGAAGATTGTGACCATTTGAAGGTATAGATCATTCTTCTTTCCTCTGCCCACAGCTAGCTCTGGCATGTTTAAGCAGCACAGTCACAAGGGGTGGCCATACCAGAAGTCTGCTATCTCTGATTCTCTTGGTCCCAACAGTCTGCCTGAACCAGCTATCTATTCGTGTTCACATTGACTACAAGAGGCCCCAGTCCTCTCCCGGAGTCTTCCTTTCTTCCTTCCTGGGGACGGGAGGTGGCACAGATGTGTGCCCCTCTGGGTTGCAGCTGAGAAAGCTGCAGTGCACCCTGGGAGCTCTAACCTAGCCCCACTGAGGCATCAGTGAGGGCTGGCACTACTTCCCCAGTAAACTGCAGAGCAGGCCTGTAGAAATAGGGGCAGGCTTTCCTGTTCCTTCCCCAAGCTGTCTTCCCCATAGCCTGCCTTAATCCTCACAGGGTTCAAAGGAAACTGCTTGATGGGGAAATATGTCTCTGTAGGTTTGATCTCCTTCACTTTTCCCTCATGGCCTCCCAATGCCACCCACATGCTAAACTGGGATGCAATCTTCCCCACAACCATATAGATCCTGATTATGCCCCAGGGGCGGGAATGAATCAGAAACTTCAGGCTGAGTTTGTTAAGTATAAAGAGAATAAGAAGAAAAATAAACATAAAATACACAAGGAAGATGAATTATCCATCTGATAGAGAGAACATGGTTTGAGGACATGTCTGTTCTAAGAAAGATGATTGTTCACATCCAGCCCAGCCCATTCCCTTCCTTCTAAAAACTCACTGGTAAATATTTTAAAATAATTTCAGACAATACCAGCCTTTCTGAGTAACTGATGTCTTCACAAGAAGACTAACACTAGTAATTGAATCATAATTCAAGGAAACACTTCCTTTAAAGGGAGAGGGGGCACAAGTTGGCTCAGCAGGTAAAGGGGCCTGCCACCAACATTGATGATCTGAGTTCAAATCCAGGTACCCACAAAACATCACACACACACACACACACACACACACACACACGGTATATATATATATATGTGTATAATAATATATATGACAAAAGAAGTTTTAGTTTATAGACCTATCATATAGGACATCTATATTATAATTAAGAATTTCATTCATATATATTAGGAAATATATTACAAAACCATTCTCTCATAATGGAAATGCTAGAAAGTTTATTGTCAGATACTCTGAATTAAAAACAAAAAAAATGTGCTTCCCAATAGCCCCTAAAGCAATTGAGTGAGTCTGGGCAGCTTTGGGCAGCTTTGAGTTTCCCTGTAGAGGACTGACCATCCTGGGAGTCATATCCAATCGTTTTCATCCTTGTGAGAGTGGCCTCCTTGAGGAAAGGGGAACTGTATTGAATTTTCTGCCATGTCTTAGGGCTTGCTAATTGAATTTTTTTTTTTCCTAACACAATTCCTTCACCTGTAACTAAAATAGACATTTTGTCCCAGCCAAGACAGAACTCTGCTAACTAAGTTCTTTTAGGCTTGTAAACCTGGGAGCTCAGCTATCTCAGAATGGTGTATATTTTTAAAGCAAAACTAGACATGATTGCAAGTGTTTGATTTTGTCGGATTACTGAAAAGCAAAACACACCAGTGTTTTATACATAAAGAAATCATTCATCCGAACAAATTAAGCAATAAATTCATCCACTGAATTTATTGAAGTTTCTCTTGGGAACACTAAAAACATTAAAAATCATCACTGGGAAAACAGTGGCCATCAGTGAATCAGGGGCCAGGAAAATTTTCAATTCTTAATATTTCCTTGCCAAGTTTTCAACTCCATTAAGTATTTTTATGAATTCTTAGATGTGACAATACACAACAGTCTGGACTCTAATATTTTGAAACTATTTAAAAATTTAAAAACAACTTTGAACTAAGTGTTTCTTTATGCTGCTACAAAGGCCGAGCAGAGACTGTTGTAAATGTAAAATGCCATTTGTTCCCTTGAACTTAGAAATTATTTTTCTTGTCCTGTGCTCTTTACATTACAGCCAAAACGAGGCTATGTGGTCCTTGCTTGATGTGCATCCCGGGTCATTGTTAATTCACATGATATTACTTTACAAAGGCCGAGACAGAATGACAATCTTACTTTATAATCTCTGGCCTCTAATTGACAAAATAAGCCATCAGACTCACCGTAGTTATCTATATAAATGTCTTCACTTCTCATGAGGCTTTCTGGTTCATCTTGGAAAATACTTTCTATGAATAGATGAAAAAAAAATGTTTACCATTTAAAAAAAAAATCCCAGTCAAGTTCTTCCCTTAATAGATGTCGTTCTTATGTGTATTTTGGGCAGGAGTGGTATAGGATTTTATTGTTACCTGGGCAGCAAACAAAATGCTACATAGACTTAATGAGCTGCTCGAACTTGACCCCAGGCACAACAATCAATGTAAGATGTTATAAGGAAGTATTTATTATGTTAAAACAAAGGACATGACTTTGATAGCTGTTGGGTCTCAAATGTAATATTTGACTTTCAAAGCAGGCAAATCAACAGCCCCAAACAGAGGACTCAGGCAACAAAGGATGGCGAAGTTACAAAGTCTCCGCTAATCAATGACGAATTTAGTACTTGTTGCTACAATTACAAAGATAATAGTTCCTTTATGTCAGTGCCTTTGGTTGTGCAGCTGTAAGAGAGCTTTGAAATTCAGCATTTCAAGGAATAGAAATTAATAGGAGGTCATTTCTACCAGAGAAATTTTAGGGGCCCATCCTCTCTAATCATCATTAAAAACTAAATCCGTAGGAGAAGAGGCACTTTACTGATTGTCAAGTGGAAGCTATTATTCATTTGATGAAGCTCTTGGCACCGCGCCATTGATTCTGCCTCCAGCCCGCTGCTGCTTCTCCTTCATCTCCTGCAATCAGGGTTCTTTCTGCCTGCCAGGAGCTATTTATAGAGCAGGGGAGGGGGGAGGAGGAGAAAAGCTGATATGTTCTCTTTCTTGAAAAACAACTTTCAAACTTTGTAAGTACAAATCTGTTTTTTCTTGTCACCAGATTGTGTGCGCGTCTCCTGTCAATGCAGAAGGTCCAAGGCGCTGATCTCCAGACCAGAGCCTTTCCTCATGATGACAGCGGACTCCCTGGAGTCCCAGGCTACAGCCCGACTGGTTCCCCAGGATTAACAGCAGCAGCAGCAGCACTGTACAAGTCCTAAGTTCACAGCACAGTCCTGTCTTCTCAACATTTCTGTGACAGTTCCTTTTCTGAATATTAAGAAACAGAAATGAGAGATGCTCCCAGTTTGTTTATCCTTACTGTGGACAATCACATTTGGCAAAAAATATTGACAAAACCAACAAGACCCACACAAAATACAAATATAAGACTTACGAACTTAAATATTTAAGGAAGGGCACAAACAAAATTAACAGGTTGTTGATTCATTCTCCCTGCAATTGCAGAAGAATTTTGATTTTCATCACTGACTTGATTGGTCAGCTAAAGTAAGACCTTATTCTGCATTTAGAGGTAGATATGGTGTTCTCAAAGTCAACTGCAAGTATTTTCAGTACATTGAATTGCAGTTGTGAATATATATTAAAATCTAAACTCAAAAACTGTCATTTGAGGAATGTTTCTGGCTTTTTGCTTAAAATGCTTTATATGCTCCAAAATAATATATAATAAAAACAAAAATAAAGGAACATGATTTGAAGTATTTATTAAAGACAACAGTAGCAACAAATAATAAAGGAATTTATTTTTCAGAATAAAAGGAAGTGTATCCTTAAAAATACATGAAACTGTCAAAACTTCCTTGTTGTGAATAGCCTGGTGTTGCTTCTCTGGAGAAAGTTAGTTGATTGTCTTGCCAAGTGTTGTTTTAGTAAGATGCATTTTTAAGTAGTCACACAGGCTCTGTAGCAAATGTTTGGTTACCAAGTGAATGCTGTGGATTCTCTTAGCATTAAAAAACAATAAAGCGTTGGCCAGGAGGATGACTGCAGGATAGCTTGTTAACAGAGTGTGAGAAGATTAGGAGTTTGGCTTTGCTCTAACATCACAGAAGAACCCTGTTACTGTTATTATTGTTCTTTAGATGAGGGCTGTGCTATGTTGCCAAGTCTGACCCTGAAACGTTCTGGGTCAGCCTCCCAGGAGCTGGTGCACATCCCTGCAGTAGCTGGGAGACCCGGGTACCTACATGGTACAGTCCCCTTCGGACTGTGCCAATTTCATGGCTGTAGTTTACAGCCGAGACCAGAAAGTTACATCATGAGTGAGTCCATCCTGCCTTTTCCCCTAAAATCTACTCAACCTATCAGCAAGATGCTAGGAGAATCCAAGACTGAATGAAAGGCAGAAGCTATGCACTGTTAATGAGATTAGGTGCTTTGGGTCCAGCTCTTTCAGACAAACGCACAGTCCATTTGAACTGCCCAGAGAAACCCCGAGAGGCATTTTTAGGATCTCCTTTATTTAGTTCTCAAAAAGTTTTTCCACAGTCTTCCATTCCACACAGTAAAGGAACTGAAGCCTAATTGTAGAGATTGTGCAAAATATATAGAAGTTACTTCACAATACTACCTGAGGACCCAGCTATACCACTCCTCGACATATACCCAGAAGATGCTCCAACATGTAATAAAGACACATGCTCCACTATGTTCATAGCAGCCATATTTATAATAGCCAGAAACTGGAAACAACCCAGATGTTCCTCATCAGACGAATGGATACAGAAAATGTGGTACATTTACACAATGGAGTACTACTCAGCTATTAAAAACAATGACTTCATGAAATTTTCAGGCAAATGGATGGAACTTGAAAATATCATCCTGAGTGAGGTAACTCAGTCACAAAAGAATGAACACGGTATGAACTTACTGATAAGTGGATATTAGCCCAAAAGTTCGGAATACCCAAGTTTCACTTTACAGTAACTGCTGGACTGAGAGTGAGGTCCCAGATGGAGGAGTTGGGGAAGGGACTGAAGGATCTGAAGGAGTCTGCAGCCCCATGGAGGGAGCAACAGAGTCAACTGCCTGATCTCCTGGTCCTCCTGGAGGCTGGACCACCAACCAAAGAATACACATGGAGGGACCCATGGTTCGGACCACATATGGCAGAGGAGGGCCTTGTTGGCCATCAGGGGAGGAGAGGTCCCAGTAAAGGGGAATGTCAAGGTGGGA
>CM052704.1:122602414-122663296 GCA_028551405.1 Uromys caudimaculatus
GAGTGGGTGGGCGGGTGGGTGGGAGGTGGAATTCCCTCATAAAGGTGGGGGAGGGGGAGGGGATAGGTGGTTTCCAAAGAGGAGACCTAGAAAGGGGGAAACATTGGAAATGTAAATAAAGTATCAAAAAAAATTAAAAAAAAAAAAAAAGAAGTTACTTCACTAATTCAGCGGACTGCCACTATGGGTCAGAAGGTTAGGTGGTGGAACTAAGAGCTACTGCAAATATTGCATACTTCACTAACAAATATTTATATTATTATATATTTAATTATACCTACCACCATCCTAGATGCTCAAATACATCTAAGGAGAAAAACAAATGAAGCCTACACCGGTTCTACCTGTATCAGCTTTATACTGCAAAGGAGAGAGAACAGTGACCCAAGACAAGCATCACCATACGGCCCTGTGTCTCCAGCACACTCAGGGCCCACATGAAGGACATGGCTTCAGAACTGTTGGAACTACTGATCAACTACTAACACACGGACCAACCACTGTGTTGAATGGCTTTTCATCCTTTACTCCCATTTGACCTTAAATCAAAATCAAATATGCAGAGATGAGAGACTACAGAGATGGCTCAGTGCTTTAAGAGTACTAGCTGTTTTCCAGAGGATCAGGGTTCAACTCCCAGCTCAAAACCACTAAAATTCCACTACCACAGAGCCAATGCCCTCTTCCAGCCACTGCAGGCAGTATATGCGCATGGTACCCAGACATGCATGCAGGCAAAGCACCTGTATGCATACAATAAAAATAAGTGATGTTTTTTAAACTTTACATTTTTCTTTTTTAATATCACCACCATACACGTAAAGAAATGGGTATCTGAGAGTAGAGACATAGAGAGATGGCCCAGTTGTTGAGAGGACTCATTACTCCCACCGAGGAGCTGGAATGAGTTCTCAGCACCCACAGGACAACTCACAATTATTTCTAACTCCAGTTCGAAAGGATGGCGTGCCCCCTTCTGGCCTCCACATACACATAGTGCATATGTGTACATGTAGGCAAATGCTCATAGACATGAAATTCAAACAAATACTAATTTAAAAAGAGAAATAGATATTTGAAAACAATATTAAAATATTTGTTCGGGCTACAGAGATAATAACAGCTGCAAATTTAAACATATCCCTTCCATACACAAAAATTTCAGGAGCGTCTTCCACTAAGATGTGGTAGCATTTACTGTATTTGTACAAGGACTGTATTTGTAAAGGATTGCCTTACCCAGCCTATTGTCTAATATTAGTACTGTTTTTGACAGAGATAGAGTCATGAACCAAAGGGGCAAAGGGCCCTGTCCTTGGGGAACATAAAGCCCTAGACAGCAAAATAGATAGATGATAACTATGATAAGTACAAACACAACACATAAGTAAATATATGCTGTGCTAGAAGGTTAAGGTTCACCGAAAGAAAATTAGGTTCAACTTTATTTCCTAATAACTTGAGTTATTTAAGGAGATAGGAAAATATTTCACCTCAACCTTTATCATTTAAGAGGTTGGGGGATCCAAGGACTTTGGTTAAGCAGACACCCAGAGAAGAAAAGTGAACCAGAACAGAGAAAGACAGGACTGCACTTGGAGGGGGGAAAGGGACACCTGGAACCCGCCACTCGAGATGTAGGCATGTTTGCAATCTGTTAATTTGACCATGGGGCTCAAGCACATAAAGGCCAGAGTTGGAATATCAAGGACTGCCCACGTGGAATTCAACAAACACGCGTAGATCACTGGGAAATCCAGAGTGATGGGCTGGCATTGACCCACGCTGCTCTCCAGTGCCCAGCGTGCCAAGCCCGAGACAGCAAAGCGACTGAGACTGAGGAATAGACACCTGTCATTAAACTTCAGAGGCTTCACGGTTATCCTTCTTCCTGGGGACATGATTAATCTTCACCCAGCAGAACTGCACTCAGGGAGCTTGCTGCACATCAGAGGTAAAGGGAAGGTAAGTGGGGGAAGATAGAGTGAAGGTAACAAAGACCAAGGAGGAATAGAGATGGGAGGTGAGACAGCATGGGAGGGTCTCTCTCCTCCTCCTCACCCAGGTTTTGGGTTGACAGTCACCCAATAAGCCATACTGAAGGCAAGAATCTAATGTCATAGACAGTGCATTCAGCCAGTAATCCCTTTCTCACACCAAACCTGAGCCAAGACTGAGGTGGCTCCTCAGCACATATGGGAGCTTTCTTTCTTCCTGGTGCATGCATGCATTGCCTTCTCAAAGGGAATAAAGAGAAATCTTTGTTTTGACTTGGTACAATTATGGTCTCAGGGTTACTAATCAGGGAAACCCTAGTCAGACTTCCTCACAACAGCCGAAAAACTCCAAATACCTCCTGTCAGTGGAGCCTGGGTTCATGATGTCCGGAGCATGCCTCATGAGTGCCTGCATCGGAGGAGCGAGTCGGCTACAAGGTGATTTAACGTCCCTTCAGGTGACGTACAGTGATTAACCAAAACACAAGTCCCTGATTCTCAAATGGGGTCCTCCTGCATCCTTCCTACTTAGGAAGTCTCCCAGCAAATCAGTAAGCGTCATTCCTCAGTCCTCCATCTCAAAGACCCATCTCATGCCTAGTGAGCCATAATGCTCAGGGAACTGACACTAGAAATAAATGGTGAATTTCAAATAGAATTTTTCTACTTTCCCAGAGTATGAAAACCATATTATCTATAACGGTGTAGTTCCCTGGGTCATTAGGTATCCTGTGGGAGGAGAAGTGACCAAAACACATCCGATTGCATGCCTTGTTATTTCCTTTAGATGTGATACTTTCTTTTATTAAACAAAACCACGACATTACTCTCTCACCAGCATGTAGCATGGAAAAAATGATATCACTGAAGATACTTCAGAATTGATACATGCCTTCTGATTTCACAGCCATCAACTTCTTATGTACTTTTCCTCTTTTTGTTTTGTTGTTGTTTGTTAAGACAGGGTCTCTATAGACCAAGCTGGCCTCAAACTTACAGCAATTCTCCTGCCTCAGCCTCCTGAGTGCTGGGATTATAGATGTTGCCTGACATATATAGCATCTTATTTATTTTTCAGGCACGTCAGGAAAGTAGTTATTATTAATTTCCTTTTACAAAGGAGAAAACGTAAGTTTAGAGAGGCCTATTAACTTATTTAATAGTATATAGATAGAAATCAGCAGATTATAGAGCCAAACCAAAGACTAAGTGTGTGTGTGTGTGTGTGTGTGTGTGTGTGTGTGTGTGTGTGTGTGTGTGCGCGCACGCGCGCATTACTAAGCATCTGTCTACCAGGCTGAGAATTTCTCTTCTCCCTTGGAAAAGCCTGGACAATTCTATGCATTTGCTGTCATCATTTTCTTGGTGAGAAAAAAAAATGACAACTGAGCTCTGGCACAAAATGGCCTCTCTGCTGAGGTTTGTATTTTCTGTGATCTGCAAGGGAAAGAGGAAATTTCTCTTTCTAAGCTCTCTCTCTCTCTCTCTCTCTCTCTCTCTCTCTCTCTCTCTCTCTCTCACTTGACACACACTTGTCAGATCTATCAAAAGGGAGAAGTGTATATCAAGGAGATCCATCACTGAAAGCAGTAAATCCAGAGCAGGAGACCTAAAGGGACACTGAGCCAAATCCTGGCCAGCCCATCTCTGTCCACTGGAGAGGACGTGAAGAGCAAGTTCTCTCTTCTCCAGCCTCCTGGAAGAAAGAGGACGGTTATACTCTGCTCTTCCAAAAAGTTGCTTAGAGAAGCCTTTATGACCTCATCTTTGTCCATCCACAGAGAAAGTGCCATCCAATACAACATCAACCAATCCTACAACATTAGACACAATGAACAGACACTGGAAGCTTCTTTCAGAGGACAGAGATGTAAACCACATGGTACATTAACCAGTCACTTCACCTGCTCATCGATACTGCTCACAACATTGATTAGTGACCAACGTTCAGAGCTGAACACCTCTGTGTGTGCCTCTCAGAAAGATAACATTGCCACAGGGGAAGAAAAGAGAGCCTCACTTTTTAAGTGATCAAGAATTGAGGCTACAGCAGTTCGGGCCTTGAAGTCCTTTTGCTTCCCAATCACATTAGAGTGTTGGTATTAGAACTCTGACAAAGAAGCTGCCACCAGGGCAGACACCAGCTATCAGCAAGAACTATCAGACTCAAGACTTATGGCTTTCATATTACTCTGTAATAATGTGCCTCGTTTCCTGAGCCTAAAATATGTAAAGGGATTTCCTACCCCACCCCCAAATAGTTATTTTGAATGGAGTTGGCTCTGTACATAGGTAAATCCTTAAGAGGTTAATTTTTAAATGTAGCAAAAGTTATTTGCTTTTTTTCCCCCACCACATATCTGAACTGAGATCCATCAGTGAGGGCACCTTTTGGTCTGAGATGTAATGTTCATTAAGGGTTAATACAAATGCATGCTTTTTTCCTAAGAGCAAAGTTTGGGGAAACAGGCAGAATTCATATTTCAAAATGAGAAAAAAGAATAGTTTGCAATATCCTCCGGGAGAAAAATCAGATCCTTAAATATCAATGAAAGAAATAAAGCTGACAATAGACTAGAGAGTTGGAAAAATAAACCATTCTACTAAAATATCATGATTAATTTAACCACTGTATTTAGGTCGATGAATACACATAAGAAAAACTCTCTCCATGCCTTAAAAAAGCTACAGTTAAAACTACATGTCTCTGTGCCTAAGCATGCCTCCGCTGAATGTCCCATTAGCTCATTTTTTCCTCAATCATTTTCTTTGAAGAAACCGAAGGAAAAAGTTCCCATATGCTCTTCAGGAGGCAGTCTAGCCTATGAGGACCCATACTCCAATCAAAACTAAAACTCCTGCCCCGTAGGAATCTGCTCCATATGCTTTAATGGGCATCCTTCAGACACTTAAGAAAAAGATTAATAAACTATCTCCAAATCCTATCCCTAGCATCTAAGGAACACACAGACTGCCACCTGTCTAGGATTTGAGCTTCATGAGCATGCTTACTATATCAAAGCATCCAGGGACGCGGGTGTTCAGGGGCTGAAGACAGGATCAAGAGGCATGTACATTCCAAGTAAGACACAAAAATCGTGATGCAAAGAGAGAGAGATCAAGCCCTCTTTGTTCATTTACAATTCTAAAGGCCTCCGTGAAGGAAGCTTAAACTGCCACTACCTAGAAAAGACCATGTAAAGGGAAACTGAAGGAAAACAACCATTTCATGGGGTTTTGTGTGTTAATAGAAACTGTGTGCAAGGTGCTTTGAGAGTCAAAGATTAAAGACAATCATGAATCCTTGTGCAGTGCTGACACTTCCAACTGCTTTGAGAAGAGAGGTAACCTTCTCAGCTGTTGGCAAGAAATTCTTTCTACATTTATTGTTTCCTTGTGCCAGCTATGAGAAGAGCAATAACGCTTCATTTAAGCCGAGCTTAAAGATCACAGAGGAGCCTGTGTGCAATCGTATTGATCCTCACATATACCGGAGGGAGTTGTTTTCCTCTTAAGATATGTGGGGTGACAGATTTTAAAAAGAAGAAAAGAAAAAAGAACCCTAAATACCCTGACAATCAGCGACACCTCCCACAGTAAACTTAGACTTCCACATCCCATGACAATATTAGCCCAAAAGTTCGGAATACCCAGTTTCACTTCACAGTAAACGTTGGACTGAGTGTGAGATCCCAGATGGAGGAGTTGGAGAAGGGACTGAAGGAGCTGAGGGAGTTTGCAGCCCCATGGAGGGAGCAACAGTGTCAACTGGCCTGACCCCCCCCCCACCCCCCCGGTGCTCCTGGAGACTGGACCACCAACCAAAGAATACACATGGAGGGACCCATGGTTTGGACCACATATGTGGCAGAGGAGGGCCTTGTTGGCCATCAGCGGGAGGAGAGGCCCCTGGGCCTGAGGGTGTTAGAGACCCAGTATAGGGGAATGCCAAGGTGGGAAGACGGGAGTGGGTGGGGGAATACCCTCATAGAGGCAGGGGGAGGGGGAGGGGGAGGGGGTTTCCAAAGTGGAGACCTGGAAAGGGGGAAACATTTGAAATGTAAATAAAGTATCAAAAAATAAAAATTAAAAAAAAAAAGACAGAGTGTCATCTCTGCTGATGTCACAAGGAAGATGTTCTGCAAAGCAGCTGCAATGTGTGGTTGTGTGATTAAGTTGAGTGACAGTGACCCTTCCCAGGGTTAGCATTCCTGAGTTGTGAATAAACCCTCAAGTTTATTCATTGCAGGATTGTCACTAAACAAACTGGTGACAGACCTCAGGTGCTTCCCAGAAATATTTAACTGTGACCATATTGTTTGAACAAAGGTGTTTCTTCACTCTGGACTCACACCTGTGACCCTGAGACTCCACGGAGTTCAGGGTGTAGATGCACTTCACGTGAACTGTGCACGGATGTCTGCCTGCCTGTGCACAGTAAGGTGGCTCCTTTGATTTTTGTGTTCGGCCCACAGAAACATTTCTCCAGTGAAAAGGAGGAAGATGCATTTGCTGTGACATGGGGCCTTCCCTTTCTGCCTGAATCTTCTGCCTGCAAAGGAAGAACAGTCTGATGTAGAATCACTGGAGAAGAGACACTTCAGAGGCAAGTTTATTTTTGAAAAGTGAACACAGTAGAAGCTTTAAAAGAACAAAAGTCGAGCTCCATCATAACATCAACCTCTCTCCATACTTCTCTTAGACTTAGCTGTGTAACAAACTACCCCAAAACGTAATGTCCTAAAAGAATATACCAGGCTGGAAAGATGGCTCGGAGAGTCACACCACAGAACATGTGGACTGAGTCCAAAGCCCCAGAAATCCCCAAAAGGCCAGATGTGATAGTGCATGCCTATAACTCCAGGACTCTTCAGGCGAGAGGGAGGCAGAGGCTGGATAATCCTCAGAAACTCTGCCCACTGAGCCTGGAAGACAAAGAAAGCCAATCTCAAATAAGGTGGATGTTAAGGACAGATACCCAAATTTGAATCGTGACTTCCACATATGCAATATGGTACACCCCGGTCCTGCATACACACACACACACACACCTGGAAACGTATGCACGCACACATGTTTTTTGTAACTATTCTGAGGCTCAGCTAGCTGCCTCTCAACTGCGCGTCTCTTCACTTACTCAAGAACTACGCTTACCTGGAAGCCCAGTCAGGGTCAGGGTGCCTGTATTTAAGGTGAGGAGGTAAACTTTGTAGTGATGGGACATACCATGCTCCAGACATCCATGAATGCTGGAGGATTCTGGCAAGCTGAGGATCTCAACCTCAGCCCCTGTGGGACACTTTACTGGGTGCTACTCCAGTCACCAACATGGTTCTTCTTTCTTTTCTTTTAATTTTTTGTGATTCATAATTACATCATTCCCTCCCTCCAAACTGTCGTCCCATTATCCTTCCTTGCTCTCTTTCAAATTAATGGCCTCTTTTATCATTAATTGTTATATGTACTCATTCCTAGTACATCTAAATACACAACACGTTTTAAAGGCAGCCTAGGTAACTAAAATTAACCCACATTTCAGAAGCGCTGCTTTCTTGTCCCACGATGGACTCTTATTGGTTCCAGAGTGAGGCTCCTCAGCTGTGAGAAATTCATGTGAAGATAAATAATGAAGCTTCATCTAGACTAGAAAATGACCCAGGAGACATCTGAGCAGCCCACCTTGTTCAGGTTAGCCCCCAGGAAGCAGTCACATGGACCCAGGCCAGCAGGCTCAGGCCCTAGAAGTCATGGAACAGCTGATCTGACTGGCAATGCCTACCTAGCAAAAGGCCCAGACAGGCCTGTCCAACTTCTTTGAATGCCCAGAAACAGCCAGTGGATTAGACAAATGGCCCTGGGGTTAAGAGTAGTTGCTGCTCTTAAAGGACCCAGGTTCAATTTCCATCACCCGCATGGTACCTTATAACCTTCTTTAACTCCAGCTCCAGGGGCTCTGACACCCTCCTCCTGCCTCTGAGGACACAAGACACATATGGTACACAGATATGCATGCGGGCACAACATTCATACACACTGAGTCAAGGCAGAAACGCAAGCAGCACAGGAACCTGGAAGCAGAAACTGAATCGGAGACCACAGAGCAGTACAGCCTTGCTTTCATGACTTGCTCATCCTGCTTTCCTATAAACTCACGACTGTATGCATGGACATGACACCGCTCACTCTAGGCTGTGCCAGGCAGGGCACCGCCCCCTGTAGGCTGGACCAGGCATGGGACTGCCCACTGCAGGCTGAAACAGACATGGGACTGCCCACTGTAGGCTGAACCAGACATGGCACCGCCCCCTGTAGGCTGGACCAGGCATGGGACTGCCCACTGCAGGCTGGACCAGACGTGGCACTGCCCATTGTAGGCTGGCCGGCCGAGCTGGACCTTCCACATCAATCACTAGTCCCACAGACTTGCCCACGGACCAATCTGATGGGAACATCTTCGTAGTTGAGGAGCTGTCTTCCCAGATGACCTGAGCTTATGTCAGTCAAGTTGACAAAAAAACTAACCTATAAAGTGGGGGTCTTTTCTATTTATAGAAACCAATTCAGGGGGGAAGAAGTAGAGGGGACTCAGTACCATGAGACTTCTGAGAGAATTCTATAGCCTCTAGCAAAAGACCCCAAGGAAATCCATAAATTGCCTGAAGAGCTCAAAATAATTAGTTTTAAGGAAACTTACTAATCTACAGGGGAAAATAGGCGTAAAATAAGTAAAAAAAAAAAAAAATGCTTCTAATAAGAAATTCATCAATGAAAGTAATCAAAAGCAAAAAATAACCCCTGATATCTTAGTTACCAAAAATGAAATAAATAGAATTAAAATACAACTTAGAGTCTCAACAACATAACAGATTAAACAGAACAAAAACTTTCTGAGCTCATGACTGGGAGTATACTCAATTGCTAGAGTGCCTGTCTGGCATACAGGAAACCTTGGGCTAAACTGCCATCACCACACTTGGGAAGAAGAGACAGTAGGATCAGAAGTTCAAGAGCATAGTTGGCTAAGTGCAAGTTTGAGGACAGGCAGGATTCATAAGACCCTGTTTCTCACCACCACCACCACCACCAACAACAACAAATAAAATTCTCTAGAAATAGCCCAAGTCACATCATGGAAAGTAATTAGAACAGCAAAAAAGAAAGAAAGAAAAGGAAAATTCTTTAAGATTCATGACACATCACAAAGGGAACAAAATCTTGCTTTCTTGGTATCTGTAAATAGAAAGAAATGGGAAGAGAATAGAAAACACAGGACAAAGTGAATGCTGAAAACATTTCTGATTTTGAGACACACAAGGACACCTGTGCCAGAAAGCTCAGAAGATAGATGGTAGAGTCAACCAGAAAGATTCTCTCCACAGCATATCATGGTCAACTGTTAAAAGAACAGGACTCAGGGGGCATCCTGAAAATAGACATTTTAGATGGGAGTGTAAACTGGTAGGGGCTTTAATGGTCACCCTAACATTTCCTATTAATAAGTGAAAATGTCCAGCACTTGCAGCAGGTTGGAAGCCTCGTCCGTCAGAACGACAAAGACTAGAGCCTCTCCCAGAGACAGAAAGGACTGGATGGTGCAGGAAACCTCAAAGGCACAGCCAGCACAGCTGAAAAACACGGAAACCAGTGCAGCCTTTCCTCTCTGAGAGGTGCTGCAGACTGAGCTCTGCAGAGCCAGGAGCTCACCAAGATCCCCCATACAGCTAGAAGACACATTCAAGCTGACAAAAGTGCAAATCTCGACACACACATAAACACACATACACACATACACAAATATACACACATACACATAAACATACATAAACACACACACAGACACAGACATACACAGACACACACATTCACACACACATACCCACAAACATACACACACACATAACACACACACACATACATACACAGGCACACACACATACCCACAAACATGCACACACACATACATACACACATACAGACACATACACACACATACACATAAACATACATAAACACACATACACACACATACACACACACAGACACACACACCTACCCACAAACAGACACACACACATAACACACACACAAGAAAACAGAAATAACAACACAACATGACTGCTTGACATAACTATAACTCCTCAATTAATGAACCCACAGACACTGAAGTGTGTAGGTTTTCAGATGAAGAATTTAGACATCAGTTGCAAAAGTAATCAGTGAGTTTAAAGAAGACACGAGAAAACAGATGAATATGAAAGGAAATCAAACAGGAGCCAGAAAAGAGTCAGAAATGTCCACAAGACAGCAGTAAGAGTGAGTGATATTTTCAAAAAACACAGAAATGTGGGAAATCAAAATCTCAATGATTCAAAAACACAGCAGACAACATTGCTAATAAACTAAACCCCGGGAAGAAAAAAGAGCAGGGGTGGAGGCGGAGCCTGAGGAAACACGCCACTCAGACATCGATGAAGACAAACTGTGGGTATGACCGGAAGATCTAAGAACTCTGAGATATGACCAGGAAATCCAACCTAGATAACTTCAGGATAAAAAGAGCTAAGACTAACAACAACAACAACAACAACAATAACAATAATAATGTCATAAAGGTCTATTTCAATAATAATGTCATAAATGTCTATTTGGTGAAATTACAGCAGAAAGTGTCCCAAATCTAGGTAAAGAAGTATGCATCCAAGCACAAGAGGCATTTAGTACCACAAACAGACATGACCAGAGTTCTCCATGACACTTTATAAAGAAAGATGTTAAATGTCCAAAACAAAGAAACAGTATGGGAAGCCATAAGAGAGAACATGAGCCCACAGGACAACACATGAGGATGACACCAGACTCCTCATCAGAAGCCTCAAGACCAGGAAAGCACACAATGATATACTGTAATATATACTGTGAGCCCTAAAAGTAAATGCCTGGTAACAAAAAAAAAAAAAAGTCTTTCCATCAGTTAACCTTTAAAATGGAGGAGAAATAAGCATATTTCAAAACAAGCGCAAATGAGAACGACTCGTGACCATCAAGCTGACAGTACAGAAGTTAATTTTTTAAAAAATCATAAAAGCAAAGCAGGAATAAATACAGTCCCAAATAAGAGTTTAGTACAATATCAATTGTGTGAAATAAGTGAACAAGGGAACACCAAGAAAAGACATGTGAGACATGACAAACCAGCTTGAGCCTCCACCAGCTAGATGTACTGGAGAGAAGAGACAACACAACCAGCCAGGAAACCAGCCAGCTCTGAAACAGTGGAACTGCTTAATGCAAACAATGGATGCCACAAAGTATGTGGAGAGCATTGCCAAAGAGATGGGGGGAAGGACATCCCTAAAGAGAAGAAAAAAGAGTCTGACGGTGTCCTCCTCAGGGCTCCAGTTGCTGGGTTAAAACACTATGACCCCAAGCAGCTCACAAAGCAAAAGGTATTCAGCTTTTATATCCTAGGTTAGTCTACTGAGGGAAGCCAAGGCAGAAACTCAAACAGGGCAGGAACCTGGACACAGGAGCTGATGCAGAGGCAGTGGAGGGGTGCTGCTTATGGCTTGCTCCTTGTGGTTTGCTCAGCCTGCTTTCATACAGAACCCAGACCACCAGGATGAGAATGCAGTGGGCTGTACTCTCTCATCAATCACTAATAAAGAAAATACTCTATACGTTTGCCTGATCTTAGTGAAGACATTTTCTTCACTGATGCTCCCTCCACTCAGATGTCTCTAGCTTGTGTGCCAGACTGACATAAAAACTAGCCAGCACAGATGAAAATACAAAAGACGATAAAACTTCAATAACACAAATTAGCTGACCCAATTGAAGGCAATAGAAAAAAATGGCAGAAAATGAGCACAGGGCAGACAAAGTAAATAGGCAAAGGCTAAGACCAGAAAAATGTTCAGTCCAAACATATCTGTAATTGTGCTAAATATAAATGGATACGAAAACTAAGAAAGATGGCTAGATATGAAACAATTAACAACTGTATGCTGAATACCAAAGAAACAATGCTAATTACAAAACACGTGCTGTTGAGTGTAAGTTTTATGGAAAATCTGAAGGGCCATTGAGAGTATCCTGTGCAGACACTGCCCAAAGGGAACCTGGCATGCCTATGCTAATACTAGAAGAATTAAATGTATGAAAAATTTCACGTAAAAAAAAAAAAAAACACTTCACAGTGACAAAAGGATCAATCCATCCTCTTAGAAGATAAAAACAATTAAATTTGCATGTACCTAATAACGTAGACCCAGGGTATATACAAAGATGGACAAAAAGACATGAATTCATATATGAGCCAGAATGTAGACCTACCATGAGATTCTTATGGCCTATGCCTGGACTACTGGGCATCCCTTCTACCCACACTCCACCCATGTTACAGAATTGTAAGTAGTGATTCTCATGTAAGCAGAAGATGACGATTTAAACTGAGGAATCAACCACGTCAGGGAGAAGTAGGACTTGGTTCTACAGAAAACAGCTAACTGAATCACAGAGAGAAAGGGACATTCCAGTGTCCTGGTGAAGACTCAACTTCATGTTCTGTGAATGGAGAAGCAAAGTGTGAGCGAGCAGCTTACCGGTGCTACCAGGGCCTGAACAAAAGTCCAGTGAGCAGCTGATAAGTCCCGTGTAATGGGGATTAACCACAACTGAAGCAAACACAGTTGCTCTTAACCATATAATGGCCCCTCCAAGCCCTAGACAGCAATGGGAAGGCTGGGGTTTTCCTTTGAGACTCAACATTTAAACACAGAGAGGCTAAATCTCACTGGATAAACCTGCAGTAACAATGGAAATGGGGAATCCAAGAGACACCTGAAACTCAAAACCCTGCAATTCTAAATCCCTCTCTCCCAAGGGGGTTCCTCCTGCTTCTCCTCCTCCTCTGTGCTCACTGGCCTGTTTTCTCTCTCTTCACTTAACGACCATGACATGTAGGCTACAGGACTTGCGTCAAGTTAAGAAAGAGGGTGGGAAAGAGGTTTGGATAGGCTCTCAGCGTAATAAAGAGCCCAAAGTAAAACAGAGTAATGAAGTATTAGAAAAAGATAGACAGCTCCCCAGTGGGCAGAGGGATGGGGTCATGAAGTTCTTCTCCACAGGAAAGTGACAGTTACCAGACACCAGTGTGTATCACAAGTTCTGAGACCTTACATACTCATATAACTCTATTTGAGAGGAATTCACAGGAAAGAAAAAAAAAAACATGACAGTTGGCTGGACTCACACCATGACCCAAAGAATCAGGGACTGTGGCATGCTGGTTAAAAATCTACGAAGATGTGGCTAAACAGATCTGAAAATGCTGTGTGTCAGTCATGTGAAATCTTGGATGGGCTTTCCTTGTGGGTAGGGATTTTAAAGTTCAAGATGAACTTTTATGTGATGAAATTGGCTGGAATTCTTTATCTTGGAGCCAAGAGAAGAACTCCAGACAGGCCGACCCGTCACTGATGCATTCGTCAAAAAATAAGAATCCGAGCATTTCTGCATGTATCTGTGTGTGAAAGTTGCAGACCAGGCTTTGCCTAAGCAAAAATGATAGGTTGAAAGTCTATCTGTTAGGATCTCATATTGTTCCTTCCACTCTCTGCCCCTTTCTTCTCTACCCTGAGACCTTAGTTCTTTAGTCCAAAGCTGAGAGACATCCATGTTCCTCCAAAGCATCCTGTATACCTCATTCTTCATCTCTGTCTTACCAAAAACAAAACAAAACAAAACAAAACCAGAGTGTACAGTAGCGGTGAGTGACTAGCTCAGATAATGTGACAGAAAGCAGGTAGAGCCATCTGTCATTCATCTGCTTACTAATAAACAGGCAGGCAACGCATGCTAGTGCAAGTATCCAGCTCATACGTAGACTCAAGGTTTTATATGCATATTTCACTTATTCTTGTAATAGGTTACTAAGACAAAATGTGCTATTGATACCATTGACAGATAAAGTCATCAAAGTTCAAATGATAAAGAATCTGTGCCAGTTCACTTGAGTTTAAAGTGTCATGGCTAGAATTTGAATTCAGGGTCTCTGAATGGGTTTACAATGGACTTGGGTAAGTGCCCATGCTCAGTGGAAGCCAAGTTAAGTAAACAAGCTTTTGAAAACACTATAAATATACTCTACCTCAGGCACAGAACTAAGTACATTATATGATTTGATTTAACCACCATTTTCCTATCAGGTATGTATATAGTAGCCCTGTGTTCCTAGAGAGAAATAGAATTAAAAGAGGTAAATCTCTTAAGACCACAAAGCCCAGTAATCTGAAAAACTGGTTTAAAACACAAACGAAGACTCGGGGTCGGGGGGAGAATCAGGTGGAGGTCAAGCTGCAGGGAGCTTTGGGACGATCAGGTAAGACACTCAGGTACCCACTCTAAACTTTGAGAAGCTAGTGAAGGTTTGCCTGTTAGTGACTTCTCTGACCACAGGAACCTGCTTGAACTTCAGAGCTCTGGGCTAAAGGAGCATCAAGTAGACACAGGCACAACCCTAATTAACTTGCAGAAAGTAAACCAAATATTTTCAGGACTAAGAACTTTTTCTTAAGGACTAATCTGCTCTGGCTGCATTTAGCTTCTTAGTCATAATCGACGACAATTTCAGTATCCGTTATCCCAAGGAAAAGTCCATGTGTCTATTTGCTGACTTCCGTAGTCCATTCAAGCCACCCTGGAAGGTGTTTAACAACGGAAACTTGATATGGACCATGCACATATTCCTCTTGATTTAACAGCCTGACTCAGCCCAAACACTCTTGCTAGAGAAAAACCACAGAGACATGGCTGCTGCCAGTACAGATTCATCGTTGTCCGCTGGGCCTGAAACACTGCCTGGCAACTTCTCTTGCCTGGCAGCTCCAGGCAAATGTCATTTCCCCTGTGCCCTTCATGGAATATTACAGACTTTCCACCATCCACCACCCTCAGCATACACCTCTACTTACGTTTGCTCATGGATGACCTCTTCCTTGGCTTGCCAATGACATCAATTTAAATTCAATACTGAAAGAATTTCTCAGCTCCTCACTTAGCACCATCAAAGACCCATCTGTTAACCCTCTGGGCCAACAAAAGGTATCTCTTCCTATGTCCACAATTAATCTTTGCTTCTTACTCTAGGTCCTATGGCCAGCCAGTTCCACTCATGTCTAACTGCTCTCCCCTTCCAATGGTTGTGTTCCCCCGGTGCGTGCATGGCGAGGCAGCTCCGCCATTTCAAATCATTTGGAAGCCAGAAGTTTAGGGATAGAATGCTTGCCCAGTGCCTCAGTCTGATCTCCGGTACTGAAAAAGTGTAACTGAAACAACTACTTGTGCCTGAGGTCCTGCAAGTAACCCTTTCCCCCACGATCCTGTAAGCAAAGCTAACAAAACTCACTGGATCAGTGAATGACTGTTTGTAGACTCCTGCTCCCTTCCCTTCCTTGCCCTGCCTCACACTCTGCCTCTCAGGTATTGTCTCAAAGAATACTCAGTTAATGAGGCATGGGCAGGTGGGGAGGGCAGATGACACCCAGTGGTCACTACAAGAATGCAGTGGAGGACAGAGGAATGAACACAGAAAATGTGGTACATTTACACAAGAGCTGTGCAGAGCCAACCCCTCCCCTCACTGGCTGCAGTACTCAGGAGACTAGGCCCTGTACCTCACCTAGGCAGCACAGAAGGTCTGACCCTGGAGGTAGGGGGTACCAGTGAGCTGGCTGGAGGTCACGAGAGGGGGAGAACTGGCCACTTACTTTCTACAGCACTCAGGAGAGCAGGCCTCACCTGGGTAGCACAGGTGTAGCACAGGGTAGCACCTGCCCCTGCTGGCATGAGCAGTGGAAAGCTGTCCCTGAGTGTGTGAGAGCAGGAGAGCTGTCCCTGACCTTTGCCAACTGTGGCATTGAGTGAGATACCCAGAGCAGTGCTGGAGAACTCACCCTTGTGGTGTGGGTGCAGGAGAGCTGGCAGACTGACCAACGTCGTAACCACCCAGGCCCAGATCCAGAGCTTTAAGCTGGTCTACCCCAACATGTATCTACCTCATGGAAGAACTGCTGGAGTGTGTGAAAGGGCGGGTCCTGCAGATCCAAACCTGCATGATCTCCATGACACAGAGCAACAGTAGGATGTCCAAGGGGAGTCCCAGTGAGGTTCCAGTATTGATGGTGTAGCAGAAGCCGGGGGTCTAAAACCAGACCAATGACTCACTGCGACGAACATTTGCAAGTAAAGATGTGTGGACAAAAGGAATACTATGGAACACATCGCCGCTTCTATGATGAGATTTTTTGTTTTGTTTTATTCATTTTTTTTTATTTTTGTTGTTTTATTTTGGGGGTAGGCTGCAAGGGCACAGAGCAGATATGAAGGGACAGGGACATGAGTGGACTGGGGTGCATGACATAAAATTTATAAAGAACCAATAGAAAGGTTTTACAAAAGCACTCTATTAAACTCTCCTGACATGGATTTCTTCCTCAGACTCAGTTTCTAGGATGGGTTTCATCCAAAGATAGTGAGGTAAGGAGGAACTAAAAAAAAAAAGTCATTGGTTTGTCACAATTATCTAGGGGTTCATATCCAACTCTCTGTGGTAACTCAATTTTATATAGTCTTTTAAAAAAGTAATTGTTTATGTACTTCTGACAGTATGAAGAGAAAGAATATGATGCATAGATCTGTCCTTTAGAAATATCAATGATGTATCCTGGAATGTAAAGATGTCCCTTTAAGATGAAAAATGGAATTATTTTACTATTGTACCATTGTTAGACCTTGAATGAATCCATGCTGCAGTGTGTGTCTGTATGTTTGTAGAGAACGGGAGATGACAATTGAAATGTTACTTTAAAACTTCAAAGCCGGGCAGTGGTGGCACACGCCTTTAATCCCAGCAGTTGGGAGGCAGAGGCAGGTGGATTTCTGAGTTCGAGGCCAGCCTGGAATACAGAGTGAGTTCCAGGACAGCCAGGGCTACACAGAGAAACCCTGTCTCGAAAAACCATAAAAAGAAAAAAGAAAAAAGAAAAACTTCAAAACTTCAAATTGGGCACTGCCTGTGTTACAGCACTACTGTATCTTTGTTGAGAGAATTAACAGTATTTCCCTGTTGTGAAAGTTAATTCTGATGATGTTTCACATTCACCAGACTTTTTTTCTGTGTTATTTGCATCCCCAAACACTTAGTACAAGTAGAATTGTGCACGGCTTTTGCATTCACAGATAACTGAGGGATGAGTCGGTCTGAGTGTCTAAAGCCACAGAAAGTATTGAGACTCAATAGTTCTGAGTTATTTATAACAGCACCCATTGTCCATGTTTCTTTCCCTACTATAAAAGAATTGATCATTTTCTTCATTGAAGCAGCAAGAAATTAATTAAATTTTGTACAAAAAAAAAAAAAAAGGCCCAGAAATACTGGTAAATATGGAGTCACTACAGCACTCCCAGACTACTTAGCTCTGAGTTTCCTGCTATGTAAGAAAAATGGCATACTCTTTGATGAAGTCCCTATGTCTGCATTTCTGAAACCTACACTTACATATAGTCCTTGAATCTCAAACTCATCGTCTTATACATAGTACAAATACTTAGTACTACCTCCATTCAGTTTTTCAAAATCCAGCTGCCCCCAAACTGACTTCATACATGTTCTCCTAAAGAACACACTTGATTCTGTGTCTTATACAATGGTAAGTGTCATTCCAAATTAATTATTCCAAAACAAAATTCTAAATTACTAGCAGAACCCTAAATCTCTGACCAATCCCTTCAATGCCTCTCTAGATTATAGCTAGTCTCCTGGATCACCACCATAGTTTAGCTTGGCCAATGGCTCTCAGATGTGTTCTCTCAGCATCCCTGCTGCCTCTGCCACAGCCTTACTTCAGAGCCATAGCCTTTTGCTTTTTAATTGTATCTCCTACTGGTCTACCTGCCTCTCATTTCTATTCCTCAAGCACACTCCCATTAGAGGAACATTTTTAGAAATGAAAACAATTATCTTCTCTCTTCTTACAAGTATCCTACATGCTAATAAAACAGAATACACTTGAGGTTGTCATTTTCCAGAAGAGCAGCGGGGGGAAAGGGGACCAAAATTATACCTCCTATTTTGGGAAATGAATATTAGGATGTTCAAGGTAAGGAGGGAGTCCACCTACTCGAGTCCTTCAACTAGAACAGAAACCTTGAGTCAAAAAGGCTTGGGCCACCCGGCAACCTTCTTTTCCTGGCTTCTACCAAATAGCACAGAGACTGGGGGTTGGGGGGGGGGATGCTGTGGACTCCTCTAATGTGGCTTACAAATTCAAATAAGCTTCACTAGACTGAGATGTCCTTTCACCTCTGTGGCTTCTGGCACAACTTAAGTCTAATAATGTCACTCTTCTACTTAAATATATTTGGTGATTTTTCTGTCACCCTCAGGAAAGATATCAAACACTTCAGCCGACCCCTATGATACATCCACAGCAAAGCACTCAGAGCTTATGACGCTACTGTTATGGTGAGAAATTTGCATTGCCACCCCAAATTCACACGTAGAGTCCTAATCCTCAGGGTCAGTGGACACGTCTTCTCCCAGTGGAATGAATCCCTTGCCATCTAGAGAGGACTTCAGAGATCCGCTTCACCCCCCTTCCACCATACAAACACACAGTGAGATGCCCCTGACAGCTGGGACCTGGGTGTATAGGCTGCTGCTATTTCTTCTCTCAGCCACAGCATTTAAGAGAAATAAATTTCTGGTATTTGTGAGTCCTGTCTATCACAACAGCTAGGGGAACTCTGTGCTACCCTTCCAGGTCACAGGTCACTTGCTTCCAAGATATTTCCTGTGCCCTTCTCCTGCCTCTCTGGCCACCCTGCCTTCCTCATTCTCTCCTGGGCTGTTGGAAGCTGCACCATTCTGAAGAGCACTGAGTGTAGCTAAATTCCCCAGTCCTAAACGTTGTGTGGGTCATTCCTGACCTTCTACTGTAAATTTGCTTCAGCTAGATTTCAAAATCAAAAGTGCAACCCTATTCCCAGAACAGCCCTCTGCCGCACAGAGTTTACTTCATGGGCCTTTTACTCCAATTTCCTAAATACTTACTATTTTCTAGGCTCTGTACTAAAGGCTTCGTGTACATTTTTTTCAATTATTAAAAAAAACCTGTGAACTAAGTACCCTTTTAAACTTTATTTTTCAAATAAGTCAACTGAGTCACATAAAGCCTGTCTGTTCTACCCGAGAACACAGTGAGGATAGCATTATGCCAACCTGCATAATGACCAGCATCCTGACCAGCAAGGGTGAGTATTTATAAATGCTTTAAAGTAGAAATGGCTATCTGAGAAGGTATGCAATAAACAACATTCAGGAAACATTTCCTGAGGTCTACATGATTTTCACATTTTAACAGGGCAGTGAGCCGAAATGGCACAGACTCATAAAGTGCAGCCTCCAGTGCAGTGAGACAGAAACAGATACATCAAATGGAGAAGAGAGTTCGAGGGAGATTTTCCTAATTGCCATAAAGGAAAAAGAAAGGTAGAAGGCGACAGAGCTGAGAGAGTGGAGTCTGTTCTCTTAGGTGTGGTTCTAGGGAGCCCTTTCAGACGAAGTGTCTGCACACTGGGGACCCAAAGGAAATCACATCAACTTCGGAAGCTTTGGCTTCCGAAGAGGGAAGAACTACGTGCAGGGTTCCAAGCAGAGAACACGCTGGGGACCAGCATAGAGAATAAAGGGGGTATGCTGAAAAGAAGCAGGGCTTTCGTGTTGCCCTGCACTGGGTATTTCCAACCAAGCTACCGGCTTGAAGGCAAATTCCCAAAGTGGGTTAAAAGAATCAACCTTCCTTCCCTCTGTAACTCTCCATGTCTGTAGTCTATTCTCCTTAACTCCTTGGCACACCGGTGGCACGGTATTCAGAGCTCCGTTGGAATCGGGCATAGCTCGACTGGAGAGCAGATACTTGCATTTATTGAAAGAAGAAAACGTGGTCATTGGTATAGGAAGGAAGATAATGGCAAGAAGCTCACCAAGCAGGAAGTATCGGGAGAATAAAGGAGCCACAGTTCACCAAGCAGGAAGTATCCCAGAAATAAGGAGCTGCATTGGTTTACTGACCAGGAAAGCTAGCATGGATTAGAAAACAAAATAGTTGCTCTCAAACAAAACGCAGGTAAATTGAAAACTTTAGGACCAAAATTGACCCATCTGTGCAGCCCAGTGCCAACGGAACCGGACGTGCGGTGTAAACATTGAGGAAAAGGTGAGTGCGTCCAGACAGCCTACGGCTGAGTGCTCAACTGTGAAGTACAGCAAAAACCTGCGGTTTGGGTGTTTTCAACTGAACCTGAATTTTCAGATGTATAAATTAGTTTACCCCCCTGGAAAGACATGGCTTCCTGTTTTCAAGAGAAACGAAGGCTTCTAAAAGCTTATTTAAAAGGTTCAAAAGGCTACATGGGCATCAAATAACTATTAAAAACAATATTTTGACTATTTAAGTGTAAACGAATCAGAAACATATGGGTTAAATTTCCCTTAAATTGCACATGCCCCAAACTTAAGAGTAAAAGCGGGCGAAACCTGTTTTGGATTTCAGAGAGCCCCAAACGCTCAGAAAGCTCATCCGAGATGTTCAGTGAGCTCAGAAGTCCAGCCGGATTCACCCATCCCTAATTCAGCCCTACCCCAAGCTTCTGGTCTTAATAGAAAGAATAGTTTAAATACATAAACAGCTTCAAGGTAAAATGTCTAGACCCAAACTTAGAGGGGATGGGAAGGGTGAAGAATACATTTTAAAATCTTTCTGAAACTGCATTTCAAGGTAGAGATTTTCCATTTTAAAGAAAGAATGAAAAGTCCTCTAGACTCTTCTTACAATTTTCTTTTGAGTTCCTTTAAATTAAAGAATAGACATTATTGAGGCTGGTGGCCTAGGTCTGTAGTCCCAGAAACTCTGGAGGCTGAAGTAGGAAGATTGTTGAGTTCAAGATCTGCTTAGGATACAGGGAGTTCAAGGCTACCCTAAACAAGTTAGTGAGACCTTGTTTCAAAGGGGAAAAAAATTTTAAAGATTGAATATATAGCCCACAGGTATGATAGTTGGCTTGTATGTGTGGGGCCCTACAGTCAACCCCTAATGCTTCAAAAGAATAATAATTACTGTAATTGTTATTATTATTGATTCTCAAACAAATGTCAGACATTTTCTCTCTCATCTGTAGTTCCTAGATTTTATATATATACATGAAAATTATGTGTGTACAATTGGCACAGAGGGCAAGACTGACCAGGGCAATAAGAGGACTGCTAGGGGAGAGAGGAGGGAGATAGGGGGAAAGGGAGGAGAGAGAGATGGAGAGAGGGAGGAGGGAGAGAAGAGGGCCAGGACACACTCAAAGTACACTATATTTTTGTACAAATAATCTTTACATAGCTTGCACAATGTATAATATATCATGTATAGTTGATGAATATATATAATTGTAAGTATTTAAAATTAACATTAGATAGATAAAAATTCTTGAAAGAATGAAACTGTGTCATGATAGGAGAAAGATGGAGAATTGACAGCTCCAGGGCCCGCATCTGCCACTTCCAGCCACAGCCTCCTCCTCATAGATATTTTATTATTTTATTAATTTTTAAATTAATTTTATTTATTACTATTTTGTTGTTTTGTTTATTATTTTTTATTAGTTCATAATAAAATACCACAGCAAATTAAACTCCCAATATTACAAATTAAAGAGCCCAGCTACTAACCAAACCATCTAGAACTGAGAAACAGGATAAAAAGTAGTTACAGGCACAAGTTTCACTCTTTTTGAACATATCTGGGTATTTTGTCAATGTTATGAGATGAGCATTTAATCATAGAAGATCATTGTAAATATTTGTAACTAAGAACTTTCACATTATATACCTGAGAGGAAATGTTCAGTTGGTAAAATTATTGCGTGGACTGGGCAGGTAGATCAGGAGATAAAATATTTGCTTTACAAACACAAGGTACTGGGTTCAATCTGAAGAACCCATGTTTTAAAAGGCTGAGTGTGGAGACACGTGCTTGTCACCCCCGTGTAGGATAGGCAGAAACAAGTGGATATCTAAGGTTCCCTGGCCAGCTAGCCTAGGGTACTAAGCCAGCTCCAGGCCAGTGAGGACACTGTCCTAAGAAACAAGGTGGATGGTTCCCAAGGAACAACAGCTGAGGTCGCCCCTGGTCTCCATGCACACACAGGACCATACACAGAGGGGATGAAAGTGATACATTAGTCCTGGAAGGTTGGCTGGAAACCACAGCCATCACAAGTTACGTGTGCGCTCTGTGGAGTGCCATGCTTGAAGACTAAGATCACTCCAGCCAGATCAGGACTTACCTGGGCCGAGCAACATTGATAGAGCACCTTTCCCATTTGGCTCCATTAACCATGAGCCCAGGAGGTTTGCCAGCCTCTGCCCTGGCATAACTCCATCTGGCTAAACCTCAGCTCTCTTATCCTGCTCACTGTGCCATGAATGGTGCAAGTAGCCCTGTCCAGTGTGTGAGCATGTCTATGGCAATGCCTTGCTCAGAACTGGATTGTCCCCTCTACGCACACTGTCTTATCTGAAAGTGTGCCTCTGCCTCCTGGGAACTGGCAACTTAACTTTAGCAAGGAGATGGGTAAAGAGGGCTATGTAATAGCCCAGAGAAAATGACAATCGGACATTCTTCTTGTGGGCTCTCTTCTCCTCAAACACCTCCGCGCATACCTGTGGTCTTGGAGAATGGTATGATTGGCCCAGCACAGCAGCCACAAGGCTTCTGTAAACATCCTGAATGGTTTTGAATGACCAAGTTCTATCCACTCTTGTCAGATTAGCCCAGGTCATCATCTTTCCGTTGCCTGTCAGCTGTAAAAAGCAGACCAGAAGAGGTTCTCTGACAGGCAGGGATCTGTGTGTGTGTGTCACTCCTTTGTAGGAGGTCTTAATGAGACTCATTAGCTCCAGCACTCTGAAAGACCTGAACGTACAGTAATTGGTTATAAATGCCTCCAGAGAGGCTACATGTAGAGCAAAGGTATAGAATGTGGTGCGCTCACTGTGGGTAAGAATTTTAAGAGGCAGCCTGATGCTTTGAGAGCCATTTAATTGCCCACAGCTTGCACTTGGGCTATTCTTTGTCTTAAGTTTGTAGGGCCAGGAACTGGCTTCAAATCATAGCTTAAGAAGAACGTGATTGGTTCATTAAGATGAACAGAGAGCCTGCTCTTCCATTCTGAGCTCTCTGGGAAGAGAGAGAAACACCAGAACATCACGTCCTTGCTGCCCCCTCGTGATGTTCAGTCAGTGTCTATGTTGAAGGCCTATTTCAAGCTAACAAAGTGGAATTTTGGGTGCCTCTTGAGTTTCTACACCCATTATCCTCTGTGTTATCAGCCAAGCCTATTCAGGACAAGCCTCTGGGGTTGGTGAGTCGCCACAAGAGGAGATTCGCCATTACTGCAACTGCTGACCAAGTGATAGACATGAAGACAGAGAAGATGGCAGAGGTCACAGCAATCTTGGGCATTGCCTAATTGTCAGTATCAGGAATACATGTGTCAGACTGAGCTTCTCAGAGATCTAGCACTACATAAGTGAATAAGGCCAAGAAGAAACAAACATGACCAGCTAGGGTAACAACACGTCTTCACTCGGTAGTGGGAGCAGAAGATGGTAATGATATTTGAACTGAACAGTACACAGGATAACCTACTCAGATACTTCTTTGGGGGATTTTTTCAGGAGTATCTTCCAGTCACCCGTTAAAAACACTAAATCTAGGTCACCCAAGCAGTGTCAGATATGGGTTCCCTTTCATGGAGTAGACCGTAAGTCAAATTAGGCATTGCTTGGTTACTCCCACAAGTTCTGCAATACCATTGCCCTGGAATGTCTTGCAGACAGGACAGATTGTAGGCCACCAGTTTCTTGGCTGTGTTTGTGGTTACATTTAGATAGTCCAGACACTTAAGGTAAAACCAAACATTACTGTGCAAAAAAAAAAAAAAATTATCAGTAAAATGACTCCTAATGATACTCTGCTACACTCACAGACCAGTGCCTTATTCAACCAGAGAAGCTTCCTCCTGTGGCAGATGGGAACAGTTGCAGAGACCCACAGCCAGACATTACACACACACACACACACACACACACACACACACACAGAGAGAGAGAGAGAGAGAGAGAGAGAGAGAGAGAGAGAGAGAGAGAGAGAGACAGAGAGAGAGAGAGAGACAGAGAGAGACAGAGAGAGACAGAGAGAGACAGAGAGAGACAGAGAGAGACAGAGAGACAGAGACAGACGGAGACAGACACTGAGAGAGGGAGAGGGAGAGGGAGGGGGAAAGGGAGAGGGAGAGGGAGACCTTAAAATACTCTAATTGGGATGTCTCCATCAAATCCCTCTCCTCAGAGCTCTGGGAACCCACAGAAGAGGAGGCAGAAAGAGTGTAAGGGCCACAGGGGTAAAGGGCATCCTGTTTGGCTCTTACACTTGCCCAGGGTGGCGATGCTCACAATGGCTGGCCCCTCCAGCCTGCTGCAGGGGGAAGCTTCTCTGGTTGAATGAGGCACTGGTCTGTGAGTGTAGCAGAGTATCATTAGGAGTCATTCTACTGATACTTTTTTTTCTAGCACAGTAATGTTTGGTTTTACCTTAAATATCTGGACTATCTAAATGTAACCACAATGTAACATCAATTAGAAATCAAAAGAATTCCCCTACAGACATGCCCACAGACAGGCCAATCTGATGGAAGCAATTCCTCAGTTGAGATTTCTTCTTCCCAGGTATGTCAAGTTAACAACTAAAGCTAACTATGACAGCCCTATTATACAGATGCTAAATAAGTTTAAATAAAACAGATTCTTTTTACAACAATGTGTGGACAAAAAAAAATCCTCAGCACAATCTTACAGTGTGTAAGACTGGCCAGAAAGCAAAGCCTTCTGATTATGTTTACATTCATTGGCTGGTCAAAATATTTTCCATCAGTACATTTGATATTGTCTTAGATGATGAGGACCTGATTGTGGTCAATCTAAGCATACCACATGAAGGGTAGGCTATCACCCTGTATGATTGTGCAAGTTACACACTCATAAAGATGGTCATCCAGGATAGGGACTGGGGGAATAGAATTCACCCAGCATCCTGTTCAACAAATGATAGCTCTGGTGTGCGGTTTAAACCCCCCATGGGCATGACACCTTTTACTAGCCCACACAAACCTACTATATATGAATTATAGATCCCACTTGAGAAGATTAAGACTTGGGCCCTTCTACGGACCTCAAACAATCTACACATGTTCCAGAAGGCCCACAGCTGTTCATTAATCTGAGGCTATCCCATTCTGCCCTCTAGTCAGCATGACTCCAGGCAGCCACTCACCCCTGACCATCAGAACTCATGCATGCTACGGAAATTACTAGAAGTTGTGCCAGGTGGAGGGAGCAAGAGGTGGAGGAAGCGTACAAGTTCACCTGACACTACAGAGCAAGCAAAATTAAACTTTTTTAAATATATTAATTTCAGATATCCTGGTTCCACAAGCATGTTTGTTTCCTTGTCTGGCAGAAGTATAACTCAAATTTGGGGGATCAAATCTTTCTGAATCCTACCCCTAAATATCAACTGTCTTCCTGGATTTACTTCAGCTTCAGTCCTCACGATGATCCTTGACCTTCCTCCCTAACATCTTGTCAACCTTTCCACTAGTGACAAATGTGACACAGATCCCCTCTATGCGTCGATAGAGGGAGGTCTGCTATGCCCCAAGTGTAGAGGCTGACAACCCCTGTGCTTTATAGACTGGAAATGCTGAACTAAGATGTTTTCATTTTACATTTCTTAGATGCTTATTGTAAATATCCTGCAAGGCCAAGGGGATTACATCAATATTGTTATCAACCACAAGGACAGTAACAGTGGTAGACACTGGTAAAGGGCAAAGAGCCAGCTTCTAGAACACAATAATAAAACCTAGACAGTGTGTCCCAGGTCTAACCTTGGATGTCACCCCATGAAGCACACCATTTTTATGATAGCACCCACATGAGGTGGTTCACAACTGTTCATAACTCCAGTTCCTAGGGCTTATGATACCTCTGGCCTCACAGCTACCTGTACTTACACACACACACACACACACACACACACACACATACACTTAAAAATAATAAAAATAAATCCTTAGAGAACTCACTCCTTTTTCTTTTTCCTGATGAACACCACTAATGTTCATACTGCTTGCTGCTGTGTGGAGAAAGTTTAGGCACTGTGTTTCACACTAGATCTCCTAGAGCCCAAGTCTTTGTTTCTGTGGTTTAAGGACCACCTGAAGGTAGAAAGGAGGGTCCTGGCCCCACACCCACACCCCTATTTTGAAACAAGCACCCAGCCTGAATCTACCTCCTGCTTTGGGATTTTGTGTAAATTTTGATTTATAAGAGATCTTACAACACTGACTTAGAACACAGACAATACAGCATAATGTCAGATGTTTCATGGAAATGAGGACCATGTGAGAAAAATGGGTCCATCTGCTTAGGTGAGGAGCCTACCCTCCTGCTGAGAAGGACTCATTCCACATACAAGGAGGCTGAGAGCCCATCCTAAGGTCCAGGAAGCTTCTCAAAGCTCCTTGAGTTCTGCTAGGGGTGAAGACAGACCTGACCAAGCTACTGAGCAAGACAAACAGTGTAAATGTGTAGGTGTTTTCCTCATGTCAGGCACCACACAGAGCAATTTGCATATACCATATCACATACATGTGTAGTTCTGGCAAAATCCTGTGGAGTGTATAGCAAGAAAAAGCAGTGACATCAAATGACCTTCCCAAAGTCACAGAGAACAATCACAGCTCTCCCAATATGTGTTTTGATACGCAACCCAAAGTGACTCATTCATTTCTGTCACCTTTTGGCATTCACAGGGTCTAGATGGGTGGTTATATTTAAGGTAAGAGTAAATTATGAAGAATAAAAGAACTAAGTGAGCCTACATCTCAACTAAGGCACACAATTTCTGCTTGACTTGTGAAAACCACAAAGCTATTTGTCGAAAGTGCCACAAAAGGTCCAATAGCCTCCCTGACTGTACAGTAACTGACTACCAGAGGGAGTTCAGCATAGGTTAAGACCTCCCGAAAGAAACTGTCACCTCTGTAAACTTGTATGATCTCATTTGTGAAATAGAGATGATGACAGAGGAATGTAGAGCTCTAAAAATATGCCCGAACAGTCAAGAGTGTTGGAACGATTCCCAGGCACGAGATCTGTGAGGTGACAGGGGTGGGGAGAGTAGGGAATGGCATTTGAGAGCTCTTATTTCTTCATCAGAGGGCCAGAGCTTGAATCCCAGCACTCACATCAGGCAGCTCCAAGCAATCCAATGCCCCCTGCTGGCCTCTGTGGGGAGATGTACACAAATGAATGCATGCACTCTGACACACAGAGATGCATAAATAAAACCAGGAGAGATGGCTCAGAGGTTAAGAGCACTGTCTACTCTTCCAGAGGTCCTGAGTTCAATTTCAAGCACCCACATGGTGGCTCACAACCGTCTGTAATGATATCTGGTGCCCTCTTCTGGCCTAAAGGCATATATGCAGGCAGAACACTATACATAATAAATAAATCTTTGAAAAAAAGAAGAAATAGTCCTATTTAAAAATGTAAGTAATATTACCAATTAATAGAATTGTCAGGGTTGTCAGGTTTTTAATGTTAATCTTCAATATTTTATTAATAGTAGCAATAAAAATAAGTTAATCGAATAATTTAAAATTCCCCTTTTCTTAACCATCTTACCTCCTCTTCTCAATTGGTCCCTTAAGCATCAGATACTGGAATTTATCTTCAAACACTCTCTTGTGCAAGACATCAGTCAGTGGGGACAGGAACCATGTGGGAGGGTAGCAAAGGATGAGGTGGATCAAAGTGCATGACACAAACGTATGAAAATGCCACAACAAAGTCCTTCGCTTTCACACTAATTTTAACAATACCACTGAGCATCATATCGCCTTCCTGGTGTCGTCCATCTTTAATGCTCACTGTTGAAGCTAAAACCTTCAGTCTTGCTTGCCCTATCTATCTGTGCTTCCTCTCCATTCACTTTTATAAAAAATATTTATTTATTGCATGTGCATGTTTATGGGCAATAATATGTGCACGTGAGTATGGGTGTGCTTGTGCCACAGCCCACATAGAGAGGTCAGAGGTTGTACTGCCTGGTTTTGTGTGTCAACTTGACACAAATTGGAGTTATCACAGAGAAAGGAGCCTCCGTTGAGGAAATGCCTCCATGAGATCCAGCTGTAAGGCATTTTCTCAATAGTGATCAAGGGGGGAGGGCCCATTGTGGGTGGTGCCATCCCTAGGCTTGTAGTTCTGGGTTCTATACAAAAGCAAGCTGAGCAAGCCAGGGGAAGCAAGCCAGTAAGCAGCACCCCTCCATGGCCTCTGTATCACCTCCTGCCTCCAAGTTCCTGCCCTGTGTGAGTTCCTCTCCTGATTTCCTTTGATGATGAACAGCAATGTGGAAGTGTAAGCTGAGAAACCCTTTCCTCCTCAACTTGTTTCTTAGTCATGATGTTTTGTGCAGGAATAGAAACCCTGACTAAGACAGAGGTCAACTCTGTGCCGTTGCTTCTCTGCACCTTTACATGAGTTCCGGGGACGGATACTGGTTGTCAGGTGTGTGCAGCAAGTGCCTTTACCCACAGAATCATCCCACTGGTCCTCCTCAGGAACTCTTCCCAGATCTCCTTGCAAACTGTTTTTGTCAAGATCTTCATGGATAAGCCCCAGCAAATCCAGGCATCATGATAATTGCCCTGGAAACAGATTTCTACACAGTTGACTGCCCCCCTCCCTTAATCATTTTCTTCTCTGTGACATGAGAAGACACTGATATTTGTTCCCTGCCCTCCATGAACAAAGATGCTTCCGTTGTATTGTTACTCAGATGAGTAACCCAGGACTACTCAGATGAATACCAATACAGCAGAAGTGGCTTTGTTCATTTGCATCTGCCTTGCTGTCTGCACCAGGTTCCCTGCTCTGTAGCTGAAACCCACCTCTAGGAACTCATCCAGCCAGGGCTTCAAGCTCACACAGAGTAACAGCCCCAACATCCCGTGAATCCCACGTTTTTATCAGGCATCTCCGTGTGGAGGCCTAACAGGCAAGGGAAACCCAGCACTTCCCAGAGAGAATTAAATCTCTTCATTTCTGTGTCTTCCCTAGCTCCTTCTCCAGAAACCCTACCCTAGCCCTCTTTCACACTGTAAGCCAGTCTTATCGTGATGTCCTAGTTGGGTTCTTTGTCAATTTGACAAAAGCTAGAGTCATTTAAGATGAGATAACCTCAATTGAGAAAATGTCCCCACTAATTTGGCCTGTGAGGCATTTCTTGATTGGTGGTTGATGTATGAGAGCCTAGTTCCCTGTAGGTGGTGCCACTTTAGGGCTGGTGGTCCTAGGTACTATAAAAAAGCAGACTGAGCAAGCTATGGGGAGCAATCTATGGGGAGCAAGACAGTAAGCACTGCACCTCTTACTGCGTGCATGAGTGTGACCTCTGCTTTAATTCTGCCTCCAGGTTCCCACTGAGTCTCTGCATTGACTTCCTTCACGATGGACTATAGTCAGGAGATAGAAGCTAAAAATAAAGGCTTTCCTCTCCAAGCTCCCTTTGGTCAGGGTGTAGCACAGCAACCATATCTACTCCCAGCCGGCATCAGCCTGGTGACAAGCTGAACACTGGAGTGTGTCTTATATAAAACTTGCATAGGACAATGGCATGCCTCCATAGAAATCTTGGAACAGTGTCCTTTCACACCGACAAGGGGTTCAAGCTCCTGCCTTCACCCTAGCCAGTCAGCACCCCTCTGTGTTCCTTAAACACCCAGGCTCTGTTTCAGTCACTCTTTGTACCCATTTCTATGACACTTACTTCCTCAATGCACTGTGTTTCTTCATATGTGAAAACGTAACTGTCACTCACTGGCACCCCTCTCATCTCTACAGTCTCTTCATAGCCGACATCACTCCCTACGTAGTTGATTCTTTTAGTGCATGGTTATTGTCTTTTTACATGTTTCTTTCTGTAGCCTTAATGCACAAGACAGTACATGGTACATAGCAGAAGTATTCATAAACATTTGATAAATTAATACATCATTGCATAAGTCCCAACTGTGTAGCCATCACGTAGCCAATCCTGATACTCTCTAGGGCAAATGTTTGGGCTTTAGATCCACTATGATATTAATCTGGTATGAATTCTTTTACTAGTTACCTCATGATAGACAAGTTACTTAACTTCCCATATTCTCATCTGCATCACAGGAAATAACTATGTTTCATGCTATGATTCCACAGTTTTAAAAAGAGGAGATATGGACACATCACCCTCCTGAGGCAATGTCCTCCTGAGGTGAAACCCAGCTGCCTCTGACTCTGTTCTGGGCCTTCAGACCCCTTTCCCATACCTGGGCTGCCTTGTCTGTCCTCAGAGGGAGAGGGTGTGTTTAGTCCTACTGAGACTTGATGTACCAGGGTGGGTGGGTACCCATGGGGGACCTCCCTTCCTCTGAGGAGAAGGGAAAGGAAGAATGGATGGAGGGGTGTAAGGTTCGGGCTGGGAGGAGAGGAGGGAGCGGACTGCGATCACTCTGTAAAGTAAATAAATAAACAAATTAATGGAGAAAAAAACAGCAACACACTTCTCCCAACCAGGGCTCACCTTCCACAGATACTCTGACTGATCTTGAATCCAGCAATAGATACCATTGGTTAAGTCAAAATCCTCATGATCTAGTTGTCTCTGCAAACACCCCACAGACACACACTGAGGTGTGATTGACCTTCTGGGAAGCTATTGATTCAGTTGATTATCAAGATCAATCATCACTGCTGGTCTTGAACACAAGGCTCTCATGCCGTGGGGTTTGTGTATTTGTGTTTGATTATTCTCGAAGCTAAATCATCAAGACACGTGGCTTTCTCTACCGTTCATTTCCACATGTGGAAAGCAATATGGAACCTTTGTTTCTAAGTTTTATGAGAGCCCATTGAGATCTCTTATATCCTGGAGCGGGTATTATTTTTTTTCCATCTATTCACACAATAAACAAGAGGCCAATCACTTAGAGTCTACTTGGGATCATCAGCCATGTGCTTTGGTGAGAAAAGCACCAGAACTGCATTTCCTATGTAAATGCAGCGCAGAGCGTCAAATCTTCATCTCTGTATGTGAAGTCTCCTGTTCCTCCCCGACTCCCACTCAGTACAGCAGCTCTTTGCAAAGCCCTTGCCATGCAGACACAAGTACAGAAGAGTGATTGACACAAAGCAGCATCCTTCTTAAGTGTTAACCGTTGCATAAGTCCCTAACTTCAATTTCTCAAAACAAAAATGCATAGATAATTTTTGGGAAGCAAACCAGAGAGCTTTACCCTTCCTCTCATCTGGTTTGCACACTCCTAAGTGGTGCCTCTGGGTATACCACTAAAAGAGCTTTAATTAAGAGCAAACACACTTGGATTTTCCTTATCTTGGGCCCAATAATTATACTAAAGAGTTCATGAATCGGGGAAATAGCAGATACCCCATTTTCAAAGCTTTTTGTGTACCTTTTTTAAACTACATATAATGTTTAGGATTGCTTTTAGCCTCTAGAGAGAACGCACAGGCCGTATTTTCATACATGGATACTGTCATGTGCTAAAAGAGGTGCACTTGTGAAGGGCCGGGACCTGTGGGATTCTGAGGTTAGATGCCAGGGAGAGATTCATCAGGATGCTGATATTTTAGCATATTTTCTGTTCAGCAGGGGAATGTAGGGATTCCTCTCGAGAAATGAAGGGGAATGTTATAGGCCTTGAGTGTTTTTTTTGTTTTGTTTTTGTTTTTGTTTTGTTTTTAATGAAGTTAAATTTGCCTCAAGAATCAGTTGCCAAGAATTGGACAGTCCATTTGCCAAATCTCTGTTTTACATATGCAGGTTTTGCCATCTTATTCCACTCAAAAAGATGTTGCCAAGAATCACTCCTGCCATGGTGCTCAGTGCCGGCAGCATCCAAGTAGGAGCTTTTCTTTGTTAGAAAGAGAGAGCGGCAGAGGCTTCATGTGTGTTGGAAATATTCCCATCTGCAAACTTCAGAGCTTCGCATGAATAAGGCTGTAGATAGTAACCACCAAAGCCCCCTCCTCCTTCTATATATGGCAACTGCGCGGGTTTCATACGCTGCATCTGGACGGCAAGACACAGAAGTACATCGGTTACAAGTAGGATCAGTTATTAGTGGGCTGTGACCATAAGACCAAGTCCTTATCTGTGTAGCTTTCCCTGGACAGCGTGGGATTCTGGCTTCTAATTCTACGTCCCAAAGTGATGGCCTCTGGGCAAATGTCTTTAAACCTGGGCAGCCGCATTGGAAAATCAGGACTTAGAAGAGTTACCACAAAACAATGTTGTTTTGATGTAAGGCTGTGAAACCTTTATACATTGTAGCACACAGAACAAGGTTGTAAGTACTGGTGAAATGTGAGCGGAGGGAGCAATGATACAGGCTTGCAAGTAAACAGTCCTGCTTCCAACCTGCCTTTCCTCTTCCAGACTGTGTTGCTGTGGCCACCTAATTCCTTAGTAGCTATCTCTATAAGTGGGAATAATCAGGTGTCCTCCTCATAAATGAGTGATAACTTAATATTAGAGTGCATATAAAAACGTTAACTTTTTTTTTTTTTACAAAATATGATTACCTTTTTAAAGATACAGATGCTAAATCTTTACATTTGTACTTAATGTTCTGTTTACCATCTCTACATTTTCACCATTGCTTTTAACTTACAACTTCCAGGATGCTTTTTTTAAAAAAAATATTTCAACATGTTTTGTAATATCCTTGGTGAGATAATGTGCTTATTTTCCTATAAGAATAAGGCTGACCTTGTGTGTTCAATCAGAATGATAGAGCCCATGAGTAGTGAGGGTGCATGCCTGGTCTGACTCTAGATCATGGAAGGCCACACAGTGTGCATGTGTCACCTCTGGTGTGATGTGCACGGACATCCCAGGCCCTGCTCTCTCATGTCTCCATTCCCCAGGTCCCAGCACAGGGTGGATGTGAACAGGGGTGTATGTGTGTATGAGTTTGCCATCTGCACACTCAGCTCCAGCCAGGCCAGCTCCTGACTCAACCACTTCAACGTTGTTTGGTTCTTTGGCTCTGTTTTCTTTTGACTTCTCTCTCAAATGTTCTCTGAATTTCAACTTTAGGAACATATAACTACTCTGCTAGAGTTGGGCTTTGGATCAATAGTTTCCTGGGATCCAGGGCCTTTCTATCTTATAGATAGATATTACTTGTTTCATTATAACCACTTAATTATTAGTAAAAGTTATAGATACACATATGCAAAGGACCATAATTGATGCAAGAACTCAGAAAACAAACACATGAGAGGGCAATCAGATGCAAACTGCCCAAAGCAACGGGAGATATCCCTAGGTAAAGGCCATCAACATCTACACCAAGAGAATCTCTGTTCCAGCGCAGAAGTAAAAGGAATGGTTCTGTTTTGTTCAGTGCTGGGGAACAAACCCAGGACCCTATGCATGCCGGGCAAACACTCTACCGCTGAGCTAAACCCTCAGCGCAAGGTTAGGTTACCATGAAAGTCAAAAACATCTACATTGTGTAATATTGGACATCAGCTGAGAACTTGTCATAAGATGCTTGGCTTACCATTCATGCTCTCAACTAACAAGCAAAGATAGAAGAAGGGTGACTAACAAACACTGATTAAACAGTTCCTGTCTGAGATGCTGCTCTAAACACTGAAAGAAAATTCAAAAGAATACTCCTAATATCACTAAGCACGACGAGGCACACGGGATTAAAATAATTTGTGCAGAGTCACAGGGTTAATAAGCAGCCAGATACTTAGCACACAAGGTGCTTTACCGGAGGGTGAGTCTATCAAAATGCTAAAATCCAGTCCCAGCTTTCATGATGTTAGCATTCAAGGTTGATGAAGTCCAGCAAAGACGGTGAGCAAAATAAATAATTTCAAATAATCGTTATGGAAGGAACAGAGAATAAATAAAGACTCGTGAAATGGTGTTTGGGGGATATGGTGGCTGCTAAGGTCTTCCTAAACCTTTCATGGTACAGCCCTAGCTTCCAGTACCTCAGACCGTGACTGCCTCTGTAAACAGAGCATTCAAAGGGTTTGATCTCAATCATCGACTTGTTCGACTGGGAACCTATGTCTCTGGGCCAACCTATGAGGGATTACCTTGATGAGGTTTAGTGAGGGGAGGAGTCCAACCCAGTGTGGATGGCGCCATTCTCTGCACTGTAATCCTGAACTGCACAGATGGCAGGCTGGGTAAAAGAATCCATCGCTCTCTCCTTGGCAGTGATCCCAATATGTCCAGTGCCCTAAGCCCCCACTGTCCTGACTTCTCATCATGATAAAATGTGACCTTGAACTGAGAGCCTTCATGCTGCTTTTTTCAGAGTCCTTTATCACAGCTTCAGGAGAGGTAAGACACTGAGGTAAACTGAGGTTGCCAAGTAGTTTCTCAATCCAATATGACTCAGGAGAATATTCTAGAACAGCAACAACAGAAGAGAGGGAGGGAGGAAGGGAAGAAGAGGAGGAGGAGGAGAGGGAGGAGGAGGAAGACAGGAGGAGGAAGAAGAGGAGGAAGAGGAGGAGGAGGGAGATGAGGAGGAAGAGGAGGAGGAAGGGAGGAGGAGGAAGAGGAAGAAGAAGAGGAAGAGGAGGAGGAAGGGAGAGGAGGAAGAGGAAGAAGAGGAGGAAGAGGAGGAGGAAGGCAGGAGGAGAAGAGGAGGAAGATGAGGAGGAGGAAGATGAGGAGGAAGGGGGAGGAGGAAGAGGAAGAAGAGGAGGAGGGGAAGGAGAAGGAAGAGAGGAGGAGGAGGAAGAAGAGGAGGAAGAGGAGGAGGAAGGGAGGAGGAGGAAGAGGAGGAGGAAGAAGAGGAGGAAGGGAGGAGGAGGAAGTGGAAGAAGAGGAGGAAGAGGAGGAGGAGGAAGAAAAAGAAGGAGAAGGAGGAAAAGGAGAAGAAGGAGGAGGAGGAAGAAGAGGAGGAGGAGGAAGAGGAGGAGGAAGAGGAAGAAGAGGAGAAGGAGGAAGAGGAGGAAGAGAAAGAAGAGGAGGAGAAGGAAGAGGAGGAGGAGGAAGAAGAGGAGGAAGAGGAGGAGGAAGAAAAAGAAGGAGGAGGAGGAGAAGGACGAGGAGGAAGAGGAGGAGGAGGAGGAACAAGGAGGAGGAGGAGGAGGAGGAGAAACAGCTGAAGAAGAGGACTTTAAAGGAAACCAACTGCTGACCCCTTGATATCAAAAGCATCAAACTTGAGACCTCTGAGAAAATGCATTTCTGTGGCCTAATCCTCCACCTCATGTACTTTACTGGAGTGGCACAGCAGACAAAATGTAAAGGACAAAGGAGCCTTCTCTCTGATGGGAGGCCACTGGAAATGAGGACAGGTAGAAAATGGAGTCAAAGAGAGCCACAGAGAACCAGGGGAAGGCCGAGGCTTGTGAGGTAAGTGTTAAAGGCTTTCTGCCTCAGCCCAGCCTCTCCTATCAGTGGTCTCAGAAGACTCTTCACAGCTCGTAAGGCATTTTAAAGCATTTTTCTCAATATGTCATCCTGGGAACCGCATGAGGAGGGAATGAACAGCATGGTCTTATTGATGGAAGCAGAAATGTTACACCATCAGTCTTCATTCACATGGTAACAGGACAGTTAGAAATTGTTTCTGATTTCCATAATGCCAGAGACAGCACCCTTTCTATGGCACATGGCCTTCCTCCTAACCCAGAGGTTTGTATAAAAGGTGCCTTGTGATACAGTGGTATAGGGACCTCATAAGGAGTAATACCTGTGGTGGCTTGGATGTGGAGTAACTCCAGTATGTTCACATGTTCAACACGTGGTCATCAGCTGGCAATGCTATCAGGGAAGGTTGTAGAACTTTTAGTTGAAGCCTGACTGGAGGAACTAGGTCACTGGGGGAAGTAGGTGACTGGGGGAAGTGGGTCACTGGGGGAAGTGGGTGACTGGGGGAAGTGGGTGACTGGAGGAACTAGGTCACTGGGGGAAGTGGGTGACTGGGGGAAGTGGGTCACTGGGGGAAGTGGGTCACTGGGGGAAGTGGATCACTGGGGGAAGTGGATCACTGGGGGAAGTGGATCACTGGAGGTTGGGAGGTTTCTTGAGGTTTTACAGCCAGGTTCCTCCAGCTTCCTATTCTCTTCCTGCTTTTGCCACTGTGACTTCTCACCATGATGGAATGATCCCCTTGGACTGCAAGCCAAAGTAAACCTTTTCTCCCTTAAATTGCTTCTTGTCATAGCAATGAGAGAGGTAACTACTGCGATACCCAAAGAAAAACTTTCTGTAACTATATTTCATCTCACACCATAAGGAATTATATAGCCACACATTCAGCAAGAAAGGGAAGATTGAGAGATGAGACATTTTAATGAATGTGGGAATATTCTGGAAGGGTCTGCTTCCCACCTCCCCATCCCCACATCCTCTTCTTGCTGTTCTGTGAGGATAGCAACTCTGTTGTGAGCTTCATTGTTGTAATCGCTTTTTAATTTGTGTTCTCTAATAAGATGGTTTTACCTCTATCCCCTCCACTCTGATAAAGCACATCCATACCCCATAAGTCTGTGAATTCTCTTCAAACTGGCTTTAAGTTTAACTGTAGCCTTTGAAAACGGGCCTCAACAACCATCTACAGTACTTGCCAGCAGGGCCTGTGGAAGCAAAGATTTCCATACACCACATGTGCTCTAAGCACAAAATTACAATAATTAAAGATGGCAAAGTCTGAGCAGCCTATCTCCAGGAAGGTCGGAGGAAGATTGTGACAGTGTTTAGTCTAGGCCTGCCCCATTCTCTTAATGCCACACAGAATGAACAAACCATGCATGCTTCCTCCCGTCGAGGGTTACACGACACAATCGGATGTATTCTCGGCGTATTTGTTCAATGTCATGACCCATTACCGGATCATGTTCCAGCCGGTTCTTCCCTCTGAAGTGAAGCACTTAGAAACGTGAATGTGTAAAGGAACACTGACCATCGATTCGACAGATATTCAGAGTCTTGTGTAAAAGGCAATGTTAGCATTGTGGACTTCGTTAAAAACACAGTTAAAAAGAGAAAAAGACCCGCCCTCCGAATGACTGAAAAACACAAATCAAAGACTTCTCTATTTTTACAATTAATTCAAGGTCAATATTGGCAAATTGTAGAAAAGGTTCAGCTAAGACAAGAGGATTTTATAACACACCGTGAGCTTTAGGGAGCTAAAAGAAAAAGAAAGTACGTAAGTACTTTAAATAGTAATCAAGATGCTGCTTGGTACAACAGCAAACGTTAAGGACTATAAAGGACACAGAGGTGAAAGAAAAAATAGGAACAAAAACTAACTGTGGGCCAGTGACATGGCTCAGCGGGGAGAAGCATTTGCTGCCCAAGCCAGACAACGTGAGTTCAATCTCCAGAACTCATCTAAAAGCAGAAGGAGATAATTGGTGCCACAAAGTTGTTCTCTGACCTCCACATGTGCAGTGATGTGCCCACCCTTACACATACATCACACACACACACACACACACACACACACACACACACACACACACACACACCAGAAGTAGTTGGTAGTCTTTAAAATAAAAGAAAGCAAAATATTTCCATGGAACATTTTGTTAGGAATTAGAATGACAGACCAAAGACCATCTAATTTTACAAGTTAGACACAGACGACGGAGCATTTTAATGGGGGCACTACAGCTGTGACGTGTCTACTATCTATATTAGAAGCACAAAGCTCGGACTTTGACACACATCTGAATTTTAATATCTACAATCATAACATTCTCAGACGACAAAACTGTACCTTGAGAATTTTACACACAAAACCAGCAAAAATATATTTTGATGAGAATCCTGACTCAAGATCAGAGTCTAGAAACATCTATGAGGAAGTCTTATTTATTATCACAAGTATGAAATAAGGAAATAGTTACCTGCTGGGTTTGAAGTAAGATGAAAGCCAAGGAATACTTCCAAAGGACAACATCGTGTGTGTGGTGTATGTGTGTGTCTATAGGTATGTATGTATATGTATGTATATGTATGTATGTATATGTATGTGTGTATATGTATGTATGTATGTATATGTATGTATGTATATGTATGTATGTGTATGTATGTATATGTATGTATGTATGTATATGCATGTGTGTCTGCATATGAAGGCCAAAGGCTGTCAGCTATCTCTGCCAAACACTCATAAAGATTTATTTATTTTTATTTTATTGTATATGTCTGCTTGGCCTGCATCTGTGTGTAACACATGCATGCCTGGTGTCTGTGGAGGCCAGAAGAGGGTGTTAGATTCCATGCAACTGGAGTTATAGATAAGTGTAATCTGACATGAGTATTAAGGACTTAACCAGGGTCCCCTGCAGGGACAGCAAGTGTTCTTGGTTGCTATTCCATTTTGTTGAGACAAGATCTCTCACTAAACCAGGACCTTGTAGATTCAGCCACACTAGTTGTCCAGTGTGTCACTGGCATCCATCTATTTCTGCCTCGCTGGAACAGGGATTACAGATAATGAACCATCTCTGCAGTACTCCAGATGGCAGTTTTAAATGTGAAGATGCAATCAGGACAAGGAACCACAGCCTCATATTATTTAAGAGTCACTCACATCTATAGAATTATGGAAAATACGAGATGGTAGAAAAACTAAGAGGAGACCACAGAAGACACATCACTGGTCACACTGCCGTTTGGGGACAAGAGAGAAAACACAAGTGAAAAGAAGAAAATGTAAAGTCGGAGGACTTATTAAGGAAGAAAACAACAAATCACAAATCCCCCTTTATATGATTGTGTCAAGCCTGTGCACAGAGTCGAAGAGGAGACAAAGGAATGACAAGGTTAGTCCAATACAGCAACAGTAGACACATGCAAGGATATGCTTGTGCCCGAAGATGGATGGATAACTAACTGTTATAAGGATGTGTAGGAGACTTCCTGAAGAAGGCCATTTCTAGCTTGCTCTTCCTCACACGCATATTGACAGGCAGGACCCTGAAAAACCTAAAGGCCACAGCTTTCTAACAGAGAGGGTCAGGAGGGAGAAGAGACGCTCGAAATAAACACAATTAAGATCCATTCTCTCTTCTGGAATCTTACAGTGAGAAAGAGCCTTCGAGACATCAATCCAGGGCTGGTAAGATGGCTCAGTGGGTAAGGCCACCTGCTTCCAAAACTGACAACATGAGTTAGATCCCCGGGACTCACACGGCTGAAGAGGAGAATCAACTCCCAAATCCCAAAGTTGTCCTCTGACCTCTGAAAGTACCTGTTGTGCCCATTTGTGTGTGTGTGTGTGTGTGTGTGTGTGTGTGTGTGTGTGTGTGTGTGTGTGTGTGAAAGTAAGCAAATGAATAAATAAGATATTTTAAAACTATATTTTTAAAAATTAGTTTTACAGTGTTAAAAGTTATCCGGACACAGTCATCCACACTGTTGTAGGTAACAGTGTTCCTCATTCCTTGGGATAGGCTGAGCTTTTCCTCTCTGGTCTGCTCTCTCCAAAGGGCCTACCACCTGCTGAGAACTCCCTGGGTTTCCTGCAGTTATGCTGGGTAGCACTGATGGGGAATGGTAGATGATCACGGCTTTGTTGCTGTTCATGTCTGTTGCCTTCAGCTTACTCTACACATGCAGGCTCTGTGCTCACTCCTTATCCATAGGCCACAAAGAGCAAAAAAATAAAAAAAATAAAAAAACCTTGGGTTTTGAGCCAGACACACGAGCAAAGGAGACTGTGCCTGTCAATCTTTTCATCTCTCAGATACCTATCTCATTAAAACCCAGGCTTCTTTGATGATCACACAGGCTGAGTGAAAACATGCCCGCAGTACTTGGAGGGAATAATTATAAAGAAAGAATGTTTTCTATTTTGTCTGCAAACTTCTTTTTTTGAATATGCAAAATATTTTTATTTAAAATCTTGCCATTTATAACATCAGTTTTAAGCACAGTCTTTAATGACATTAGAAAAAGACATGTTGGTGTGAAGAAAACTGAGCAAATAGGTAAAATGATTGTTGGATTTAAACAGATTCAAGCTGAATTAAATTCGAGGTTCGTTTTCTTTCTTTCTCTTTTCTCTTATCTGGCTAAGCATTTCTGTTTATGTTTTTGATCCTTTGATTTTTTTTTCCCCTGATATGTTCTACTGACAGTTTCCCCTAGCTCAGAAACGTGTGGCTATAAGTGGATAGATACTTTTTCACCTTGCATAAGAAATTCATTTGTGGGTGGGGTGGTGCAGGTCCATGCCTAGAAAGAAAAAAAAGAAAAGAAACTTGCATTCCGATCGGTCGACAGAAAACACGAACATCTACCTGTCACTCATCCTGAGTTATTTTACAAAAGCCACTCATCCTCCAATACAAGGAATACTTAGTTCTGCCTATTTCCAAAAGAGAGAGAAACAAACGGAAAGCATTCCTGTTTCTGGAAGTTCTTTCACCATCTCGCGGATTAAAGGGTGTCCGAGAGCAGCGATGGAGAGCCCTCGTTCACTGTGTGAAGAGGAGTCCCTGCTCCTGTCTTCCAGCTGTCATCGGTTTGCTATAAAGCTATTTACAAAAAGGAATTAATTAGAGGGGATCTAGTGTTTAATTACTTAAAATAGAAGCCACATTATTAAGAGTGGTAAAAGAAAGCTGGGAGAGAGCGAGGCATGCCGATACCTTGTATTGGGACAAAGAAGCAAGAGTTCTTACTCTCTCTGACAATACACCCACACCCCTTAACTCCAGACTGAACTTTTTGGTTCTTTTTCTTACTCCCATCCCACTTCTGCAAAAGGGATTTATTCGTACTGAAGGATAAAGGTTACTGAACAAGACTATTACGGAAGGCATGTAATTTGCAGTCATTATATCCCACCTCTGTATAATTTCTGTAACTGTTTAGTATAAATAACAGAAAACACTTCAGCATGTTGGCTCTGTGTGTTTCCCCATTACACCATTTGTAAGTTACAATCATTCATTTATAGCCTAAACTTCTCTTTGTATATGGTATTAAAAGCCACAGTCGAGTTAGATCAAGTTAGGATCTACTTTACTGGAAGGGTCATCTAGAAGCTCAAGTGTACAGGGCAAGCCTCCCTCAGAAACTAACTCATATAATTATTTCTGCTACAACTTCCATAACTGGTTGCTGGCCTTGCTATTTCTCATCTCAAACTTCTTGCTAAACACCCAATATTTAGGGACAAAAAAAACCAACAGATGTTTTGTGTTGTGTGCTCTTTTCACATTCCTCTCTTAACGAGAGATCTGCAGCAGATTTCGTTTAAATACACTGTAAAAGGCTCAGCCGTGTGCAATGAGATGGACTACTAGGCTGGCTGGAATGAAGAGTGTTCCCCATGGGCTCACGTATTTGAATGCTTATTCCCCAGTTGATGGTGATGTTTGAGGCAGTTGTGGAAGAGGTTCTCACTGGAGGAAGCATGCTGGGGGCGGGGTGGGACCCATGGACTTGGCCCACTTCTAGTTCACTCTCTCTGCCTCCTGAGTGTGGACAGAAATGTGGTCAGTGAGCTTCCTGCTCCTGCTGGGCCTTCCTCACCAGAGGTATCATACACCAAAACAAGCTCTTTCTTCTCTGCAGTGCTTATGGGCAGCAGCAGAGAGCAACTAACACAGGTACCGTCACTCCACGTGCAAGGCACGGTGAGCCATGAACTCTGATCACCAAGTGGAAGGCACTTTATTTACTTATTTATTCACCCATTCATCACTTTATCTACTCATTTATTTATTTAGAGGGTGCATGAATCACAGCATATGCGTTGAGGCCAGAGGACAGCTTGAGAGAGTTGGTTCTCTTTTTCTACCAAGTGGGGCTTATGCCTCAAACTCAGGTCACTAGCTCTGTGGCCAGTGCCTTTACCCACCAAGCCATTTTGACAGCTTACCAGGGATAGTCTAAATGGATTCTAGCCATGAGTGTGACACACACACTTATAAGCTTCACTTACACACACACACACACACACACACACACACACACCTATAGCTAGCATAACTACGTTTGAGTCCTGCTCCATCCATATGTGGGTCCAAAAGCAAGACCTTCACCACCTCTGTGCCCCCGTTTCCTGTGTTTTCTTGTTACTCGAGACTAATTTTAAAATGAAACAGGTCAAGAGCACTTGGAAAGTGTGTCAGCTACAAGCAAACCGAGATGATTTCTGGAGAAATTTACTATTTCTTCGCACATGATATCTGAGGCTAGAAATATGTGGATGATTGCAAGCCTTTTCTAAAACTAGTCTACACAGCACAGCCCGTAATGGAACATTTGCACATACAATTTCCTAGAGGACCAAACTCAAGCTGGGCCAGAGTCTCACACATAGTCACACACACACACACACACACACACACACACACACACACACAATCGCACAATTAAAACCTCTACAAAACTTGTTTCTTAATCATTGCATCAAAGTTCTTGTGAGTTCAGAAAACCCAGACACATGGTGGCTTTGGTAATCATCACCTTATTCGTTCTCTACCAAAATAATTGCACATCCTCTTCCATCTAAACTGTGTTTCAAACAAAAATTTATGAAAACTAAGTAATTTCTCAGAATAAGAGAAATATAAAAGTAGTCTCTTCTCTTCTTCCTGGTATTAAAACCATAACCTAAACAATTAAAAACAGACAGAAAAACCAACAAAAAGAAAACCTCTGTTTGGTCAGGTCATGGGTCATCAGCTAACCTGCACAGCAGAGAGAAATCTACATCGCAGCTTGAGAAACATAGCTAAAGAGGAAAACTGAAAGATTGTGACTAACCTGGCCATCTCATTAGAAACAGAAGACATTTTGTTACCTTTCTGTTTCTTACCTGCAGACTCAATGGCAGTGATGTTCCCACACCATAGGTAAGCGTGTATAAGCAGACAAGCTAGTCAGTGTGAAGTGGGTCAGCGTGATCTCCATACATGTGTGACTCTGATGTCTATCTTGTGCCATTCTCAGTCTCCATGCCTGGAGAATGCTGGAGGGAAGCTGACTGGCTTTTAAATATAAATCTAAAATGCAGTCAGAGATTATAGCCTCTGCTTGAATAGAAACAAAGTTTACTGCTCTGTGCTTCCTGACATCTAATCTGAAGATAAACTACGAATTTGTCCCATGACTGAAACAACATCATAAGCACAATTTCAGAAACCATGACACGCTGGAGTTAAGTCATCTGAATGAACTGTTCTGATTCACCAACAAACTAACGTTTTCCCCATATGGTCGATGCCATTTGTCAAGTCGTTAAAGCATACTATAATTTCCCAGAACCAATTAGATTATTTTAATGTTTTACGGAGTTTATCATGATACCATGGAGCCTTATAGGTAATGAAGTCATATTTTCCAAATACTATGTTAAATCTTTCATCTATTTTATTTGCTTAAATACTTATTAGCTTTCATACTCCCTGGAAAGATGTGGTCTTCATTTTGCAGACGAAAGACTAGTTATCCTGCTTATAGATGTTGAAACCAAAATTGAAAACCAGAGTGCCTCGCTGCCAAAGCTGGTACTCTTAGCCATTGCTCTCCCTTCTTTGGGAGCCTACAGATCTGCATACCAATTATTGAAGCAGAGAGAGAGAGAGAGAGAGAGAGAGAGAGAGAGAGAGAGAGAGAGAGAGAGAGGAAGGAGAGAAGCCCAGGCATGAATGCTGCCACAGTGCATGCCTCTGGGTTTCTAAGGCTGGTGGAACACCCAGAGGAAAAATCTGTGGTTAAATCTGGCTAAGGGAGGCAAAGCCCCAACCACATGGCAGGGCTTAATGTCAGAAATCGCTGATCCCATAACCTGCCCATCTCTAGAAACTAATCCCTCTGCAGGCTTGGCTGGCTGCAGCTCTGATGGGAAGCAGCTGCGCATGCTGCTTCTGGGTAATCCAGTTACTACTTCTCCCATTTATGGATGCACACTGTGACTGCCTCACAACTGAAGGCCAGCAGCAGGCCAACTGGCTGGAGACACAGGACTAAGGTGCAAGCTAAGCAACTTGACTGGCTTTAATAGCTGCTGTCTGTTGCTTTCAGGAATGCATACCCACTAGACTTCCAAAATAGATGTGTTCACACCCTGATGGCCCCTCGGCTGCTTTGCTGGCTCTGAGGGGAGGACAGGCAACAGATGTGGCTGTGCCCAACACAGCAACTGGGACAGTCAGAAAAAGTAGGTTCACAGCATTTATCTCACTCTTTGGTCCCTTTTCATTATCCTTCAGAGCTTCTTATCTAAAGCCTAACAGAGGTCTTTAAAAATGTTTATTAATATCTATATCCAAGATAATCTTTATAAAATAATTTTTTCCTACTTCAAATGAAAGAAAAACAGAAAAGTAGGTTTAAATTGCCAGATTTTATAGCAGGTACCTGCAAACAATGTCAAACACTCATGAGAAGAAATCGCGCTTCCTTGTGTCTAACCTAAGTCAGTCCACACATGCGGCATGTGACCAATAGCATTTGTGACCGGCATGTGACCAGTGTGCATCTTTGGTTTTCTTGAGTTCGGCAAAGGTGTTTCAGCCCCCAGCCTCTCGGAGCTAAGTAAACTAGCTGTAATTCTGCAAAATAAGTGCGAAAATAAGCATGTCAGATGTGCGCAGATACTTCACGTATCTATTAGAAATTGCTGTGTTTCCTTCAAAACTTTAAATACATTTAAGGCCAAGTTGGGATTTCTGCAGTTATAAACATCACTGAGAAGATTTTCTTAGTGGCAACAAACTGTTTTTAACAACCATGATACCACAAAATCAAAAAAAAAAAAAAATCTTACTTTGATTTTAATTGTCTGTAAAACTACACAACCTGCACCAAAAAAAAAAAAAAAAAAAAAAAAAGAATTCTCACCTGATGGTGAGGGTCTATACTTTTAATCCTAGCATTTAGGAGGCAGAGGCAGGTGAATCTCTATGAGTTTGAGACCAGCCTGGTCTACAGAGCTAGTTCCAAGACAGCCAGGGTCACAGATAAACTTTATCTCAAAAAACAAAGAAAACAAAACCAAACAAAAATTCTCAATTTATCTGCCTCTTCATGATTAGGTAAAAGAAATATTATAGGTAAGTGTTTTGCCTATATGTACACCAGGTAAATGTCTGGTACCCACAGAGCTGAGAAGAGGGGATTGAATCCCCTAGAACTGGACTTACGGATGGTTGTGAGCTGTTGTGTGGGTGCTGGGAATTGAACCTGGGTGCTCTACAAAGACAGCAAGTACTCTTAACAGACAAGCCATCTCTCAGCCCCTGGCTGGAATTTTAATTCTTTTTATCTAAAATAACCATTACATTTAATTTTCCCAACACAAATGCTCTGCTAGAGTATCTCTTGTTTCTATCTTTACATCTTTACACTCAAGAAAAAGATTTATTTTTAATATTTGAGCCATGGCCCCATCAGATAACAAAATATAGGCAAATATTTTTACATGAGCACTAAAAAGAAACATGTAGTGGTAAAGAAATACTTATGGGGTAAGAACACTCACTAGTGGGGCTGTGGACCTGGGTGTAGTCTGCCTTCAGTGCATTCTTGACTCCTAGCTCCTGGATCTCTGTGACGTATGGATGGGCACAGTGTAGTCAGTGTGCACCCTGACCCTGCAATGAGACCCCCAGGTTTACATACAGCTTTTACCTACAAGTCAGTGACCTTGGACAGTAACTTGACCTCTCCTCCAGTTTCCTTTGCAGCAAGGAGAGGCTGGTAAAATTACCCACCATTTAAAGATTTCACAGAAATGGGAACCATTGCATTTATCTTATTCTTATCTCTGTTAGATGTCTCGAGGTGCAGAGAACACATGCTTACACCAGAATGAATGGAAAGAATGGGATGGCACCGAGTCTAGAATTGTTCCTAATCATAGATATAGATACAGATAGAGATACAGGCACAGGCACAGGCACAGGCACAGGCACAGGCACAGGCACAGATACGGATACGGATACAGATATAGATCGATGGTATAGATGATATAGATTAGAGATGGAGATAGAGATAGATAGATAGATAGATAGATAGATAGATAGCTATAGAGATAGATATAAATGTAGATCGATGGTATAGATGATATAGATACAGATATAAATATAGATCGATGGTATAGATGATATAGATACAGATATAAATATAGATCAATGTTATAGGTGATATAGATAGATATAGATAGAGATGATATAGATAGAGATAGAGAGATAGATATAGAGATATGTCAATGGTATAGATGATATAGAGATATAGATTAGATAGAGATAGAGATACAGATATAGATATATGACACCAAGTCTAGAATCATTTCTAATCATGTGTGTGTGTGTGTGTGTGTGTGTGTGTGTGTGTGTGTGTGTAATACTTTTTATTCCTAACTTGACAGGAACTACAGTCATCTTGGAGAGACATCTCTTGGTAAGTCCTAAAGGAGTTCCTAGGCTGGTTTACTTGAGATGAGGCAACTTTCCTTAAGTGTGGGTGTCACTATGTCACAGGTTGGGATCTCAGACTGACTAAGGAGAAGATGGGCTAACATTGGGACTCATTGCTCTGTGCCTCCTGACTGTGGGTGTTTAAGTTCCTGCCACGACAGACTGTACCTCCGCACTGTGAACCAAGTAAACCTTACATCAGTTTCATCAGGTTATTTTATTTTTCCCACAGCACCAAGTGTCTTGCAGATGAAAATTAAAGATAAAATTCTCTGCTCAGAAAAGAGAAGCTCCAGTGACTTCAACAGGGCTGCTGAAAGTTTTCATGTGAGTAAAGCAGAACTGCATAGCCTCACTTTTCTGCCTAAGTGTAAATAGAAAATAATACAGTGGTATATAAAGCAGAGAACTGAGAGAAAAGGGAAGTGCTTGACAGTCCTCCTCCATAAGAGCAAACTTAATTAATTATTTAATTAATTAATTTTATAAATAAGTCTCAAGAAAATAAGAATTGTTCTTTAGAAAAAGAGAAAGAGAGGGGGAGGGAGAGAGAGAGAGGGAAAGAAGGAGGAGGAAAGGAGGGAAGGAGGGGGGAGGGAGGGGGAGAGATAGAAAGAAAAATGGCTGAATCCCACTAGCCACTAGCCCAGTGGGGACTCAAATGTTCACACACAAAAGAAGATCTAACCCTGAAGTCACTCAGGAACTGGGATGACAAACCATGGAAGGGCATGGGAAGAGTATCTCTCTTCAAGAACTGCACAGTATGACTTTCAAATGTATAATTTTGAACAAAATATTATGAATTTCTATATTTACATGTGAATAACACTGTAAACAAACTAAACCTTGTATTTATATCACATGCCACAAAGCAGCAGCAGAATGAACAGTTTTACTACATTTTAAACAATTGATTTCATTCAACATGTATTTGCTGACCACTATAGAACAGAGTTAGAAATCATTAACCACAGAAATTTGGAATATTCACAAACACTCAAAATTTAAACACATGTTCCTAAATATTCATTGGGTAGAAGGAATCAGAATGAAGATTAGAAAATATTTTAAGATGAAACCATGGCACAATGTTCCAGCTAAAGTCATAAATAGAGGAATATTTAAAACTATAACCACATATAAACAAATGTAGACTAAAAATAGAGAAAATTAATAAACTTTAAGATTCATTATTTGAATAATGAATAATATTGAAGACTATTAGCTAAGTGGCCAAAGAAACAGGTGTAGAGTGAGCCAAATTGTGAAAATCAGTAATGAACAAGAAAAATGTTCAAGTTAGTAGGACTCAAAGGGGAACTGAAAATGAAAAATTACAGAAACTCTCATACAAAGAGTTAATAACAGAAAACTTTCTAGGGAAAGATAAATATTAAAATACAAAAATAATCAAAGGTCACTGGTCAAATTTAATGTAGCCAAGTCTGCCCCCAAGACATTTTATAACTCATCTCTCAAATATTAAGGATAAAGAAGATTCTCAAAGCAGCACAAAAAAAAGACAAATTATAGAGAAGGACTTCACAACTTGTTTTATAGTAGACCTTTCATCATCAAGCTCATAGGCCAGGAAGGAACCAAACAAGAATTTCCAAAAAAAAAAAAAACTGTCAGTCAAGGGTTCTATACCCAGCACAACTATCATTTAGATATGAAAGGAGAAACAAAGATATTCTCAGACAAAACCCAACAGAATTTATTACCACCAGACTTAACCTGTAAGAAATCATAAAGGAGGTTCTTCAGGTTGCAAACAAGAGACACTAATGACTAAACAAAATTATCCAAAAGGTATGAAACTCACTGGTGAGGCCAGCTATGCATTCTATTGGTTCTGTACTAGAGAACCCTAATGCAGTACGTCAAGTATTCTATGGACTCAATGTCTATCAGTTACTTGGAATGAGGTTGCAGCTCAATGAGAGAGTGCTTATCTGGTATGTGCCAATCCAGGCTTGATTCCCCAAAGCTTTATAAATATATACAGACTTTTTTATACCAAAACCAAGCATAACGCTTATATAAAACCACAAAAACCCCTAAAACAATACTAAACAAAACCAGAGACTTTACACTACTTGACTCCAAACTAAACCACAAAGCTACAGTGTGTCTCAATGTCGGAGTAAAATCAGACACAACTATCACCCATACAGGAAAAATCCTAGCAGTAAACCCATGCATTTACAGCCAGCTTATCCTCAAAGGAAAACTGTTAAAAACATGTGTCAAAAAAAGAACAAATTTCAATAAATGGTGCTAAGGAAATTGAATATCTTTATACATAATGAATCTAGATGTCTATCTCTAACCGATGCAAAAATCAATTTTAAGTGGATTGACTCCTAAATGCAAGACATGAAACATGAATCTCCATGAAGAAAACATAAGAGGTAAGCTTTTATATGCTGGAACCAGTGTGAGGTATTTGGATTTAATCCCAGAAGCATAGGAAACAAAAGCACAAATAGACAAATAGGATCATACCAAACTAAAAACATCTACACAGGAAAAATAGACCATCTATGGAGAAAGGAGACAACTTACAGAATGTGAGAAAACACTTTCAAACTATAAATCTGATCAGGGTTAGAGTTCATACAATTCAATAGCTGGAAAATGGGATGGGGTGACCAAAACCACAGTTTCTTTAGTCCAGGAAAAGTAAGTTCTGGTGAGCTAATTACAGTACCATTAGTATAGTTAATAGTCCAGTATTGTGTACATAACATTCTGAGAATAGATTTAAATGTTTTACTCTACATATGGTGATAACTGTGCTGCCACTAATACACAAATTCTCTTCATAATATATAAACACAGTCTACCCTGGCAAGGTAACATTTTCTCAGTCAGCTACAGATAACATATACTATACTCCTCTTTTATATTAAATACATCAGGAAATATGCTATCACCCCATGAGATCTCAGGCATCCTAAAGTTCTATTTTAGTGCTTGGCACTTGCATGTATGGCTGGTGTGTCAACTAAGCCTACTACACTGCTATAAAAACTGTATAAAAACATAGGCATATATAATTACATATGGTGCATAATACTTGATAGTGGTTATAAATTCCTACGTATGTTAGGTGCTACTATGTTATATTTCAGCATTTTTTGGAGTATCTTTCCTATTAAAAAGCATTTGCTTTAGCACATGCTGTGTCATGCCAGGAATATGTCCATACAATTCATATCTTCATCTCAGTGGCCATATCAAGTGACTGAGTTGTCCTACCTGGTTTGGGCAAGCACACTCTATGAAGCTTGCCCAGAGGCAGAGATCTAGCACTTTTCAGAATGTTTCCACCATTAAGTGATGTGTGACTGTGTATTAAAACCTCATCCTATATATTGTAAATACAAAACTCTTTGTCAGTGATACTTCCACAGAGCAGGGTAGAAGACGTATGTGGCTAAACATTTAAAGTGTGGAGAGATGCCCCATCCCGTTTCCATTCTTGGCTGTTCTTCATAAACAGACTATATAAGCTGATCCTAAGTTGTTAAAATAAGCAAACAGGGGATAATGAGAAGGTTCCACCTGGGTGAACTGCCAAACATGTTTGCAGCCAAAACTTCAACCACCAGGGGCCCTGCACATGCTCAAAACACAGTCTCCACATCCATCCAGAGACCTGGATCCCCTTCAGGACAGCTTATCCCCATGCCTTACCTAAGAGAATCTATGCACCCAGCTTGTCCTGTAGCAGAAGAGGTGAATAGTCCTAACAAGTGAGGTTGAAGATAGCTTTAAACAGAGGTTCAGGTTGTCCTGGAAGTTTCAGTGGGGATGAAAACATAGGAATTAACCATTTTCCAACCAAGACTTGCTGAGCTCTCTTCTCTCCACACAGCTGAATTGTCAGTGTTCCTCTGGTAGTAGAAAGAGGCCAAGAAGTTGGAGGGCTGATCACCTGGCTACATCACAGACAGCACTGAAACTAAGGGAAGTCTTTCAACCTCTCTGGGCCTCAGTTCCTCCATTATGAACTTAACAAATAAGGTCTATTCTGCTACCCGGTTAGGCAGTGTAAAAATCAATATACTGTGAAAGGCAAAATCTCGCATAAACCTGCTTAGTGTCATGAATAGGCACTTTACACACAGACATCTTCACAGCCTTGTTGTGGTATCTTAAAGGACATGGTCTATATAAAAGTACCTAGCAGAGTGCTGTCCCATAAATCTATTTCATAAATGTATGCCTATACTCACTGTTACTGTTTCCTACGGTATATTTTTCTATAGCACTGTACTTACAGTGTGCTACCTAAGCTCTGCATTTTGCTTTGGTGAATACGAAGACCACAAGGACTATGCCTCTGTTCTTCCCAGAGGGAGGAGAAGAGGACAGAGACAAAGAGCATCAGGGAAGCTTCTTCGTTAGCCCTGAGCCCTAGCTGGAATAACACACACACACACACACACACACACACACACACACACACACACACACACACACACACATCTTAAAGTTTAATTCTTCTATCCCAAGAGTCAAGATGATTCACTGAAACCTCTAAGGTCCCTCATAGTCCCAGGCAGGATATACACACGAATAGTTGATTTAGGATCTTTGACGGATGTGTCATATACCCATGAACTGTAGCTACTCCTAAGCATACCCTGCCTCTCTTACCGCTGTATATTCCATCTTACAGAAGACACTCTGAGGAACAGAACGCTATGGCAGAGAGCATGCTGCGCTAGGTGACCGGGAGGAGCTGACTTCTTACTCTATCTTACCTTCTGACTCGGGTGAGTCACTTCACCTCCCTTTGCTTGAGTTTTATTGTCTGTAAACCAATGACAGTTGCATGTGCCTTAATCCCATCATGGAATAAGAATGAGTACGAGTTGAGACTACATGTGAACAAGACTATGTGTAATAGAGACCAACAGCTCAATGAGAAGAACAAATAGTGCAGGCCCTTACTTTTCAATGTCTCTTCACATATGTGTAAGTTTGTCCTGGCTTTCTGCTACAACAATACTAAATAAAATCCTCATGGGAGCCTCCCAGGATTCACTAATCAGTCATTTATTGAGCAATATGTGCAGGATGTGTTCCTTTATAGTAAATGGAAACAATGAACTTGGGGTGGAGGTGCCTAAGATCTGCCACCATGTAGACTAAATTTCAAACTATCTGTCACATCCTGTCACAAAACACAAGCAATGTTAGGCATTCCATAACACTGTCATGGCATTTTTTAATTTGTACATGTATTTGATGTGCATGTGCATGTGTGTACTCACATGTGTGTGTACATGTGTGTTCACATGGGTGTGGATGAACATGTATATGCAGGTGGACATGCACGTGTGTTTACATATATGGAGGCCCAAAGTTTACCTTACGTGTCTTCCCTGATCCCCTTCACTTTCTTTCTGGTAGCAGGGTCTCTCATAGAGCCCAGAGCTGACTAATTCCAGTTCATCTAGCTAACCAGCTTGCCCTGGGGACCCCGTCTCAGCTTCCAAGGCAGAGATTAAAAGGGTGCCATATCTGCCCAGTCTTTAATTAGGTTCTGGAGATGAGAGCCCTTGCCCTTGTGGTTATGAGCCAAACACTTTATTCACTGAGACATCCTCACAGCTCTGCTGCAGCAGCAAACATAATCTGTATGAAACTGCCTAGCAGGGCACTAGCCCACAGAGCTATTTAATGGATGGGCAGCATATCCCAAACCCAAGAGTTCTTAATCTCTGTTCCACAATCCCATGCAAACTTTTACACACACAAGCACACACATACATACACACAAACACACACACACACACACACACACACACAAGCACATTCTTCTGGAAAGGGTGCACGACTTCCCTCGGCTAAAGAGAGCTCTCTGAGTATAATCTTTAACCGTAATGCACTGCATGGAGTGAAATATTCCAAAAGCCGACCCACTGGTTGGAAAGGCTGAAGTTCTCTCCTCGGTGCTCTTCCTGCTCACACTCCCTCGGGCTACTGCCTCTCAGTTCCATATTGACTCTGATTCCTCTGCCCAGAAGAATGAAGCCAGGGCCTGTGCCTTGACCAAATATAAAACAGAAATCACAACGGATCCGGGAGATGGACCCACAAACCATAGACCTTAGAATTGATGTGGCCGTGCCTTTGAACTGCAGGAAAACCAACTTTCTCGCCAATGGGAAATAGGATGCTGATAACCCTGACTTAATCAAGCTCTCACCTGAGATTGATTGTCATGGAAACCCCACTGAAGCAAACGCTTTGATATCCCAGGTGGCTGCTCCATTTCAATGTTATGTCAATGATGATCTAAGTTCTGTGGTATGGAATGGATTGTTACACATTCTTCAAGTTCCTGTTTCTTCAAAACAAAATAACCTCAAGCTCATGGACTCTCAGCTTGGCCTGAGGCCATAACGCTTTCATCGCGGCTCTGAAAATAAACTCACACGTGAATTGTAGTAGGAACTGACAGTCTGGCCAACCTTCCCTCACAGAGTCAGAAACTTGGAAGATCTTCCCTGGAGCCTAGATAGAACTGACCATCTCGATATTCACCCACAACACTTTTCACGCTGTCCTCCCTCACCCTGGAAGTAGCTTTGCCCTCTGGTATCTGAAGAAACAGCTTTTCCTTTGCTTCAAAACCCATGACAGTGTCATTAAGGAGGTGCTTTGTCAGACAACAATCCACTTAAGATCAAGAGGTGAATCTACTACTCTAACTCCGGCTTCCACTCTCTCCACAAGTAGGGCTAAGTCTAGCATGCTCCCTGGGTCAAGCACATGCTATGACTGAGGAGGGAAACTTGCAGACACACAAAACCCAGAAAAAATTTCACTAATATACATTTACAGGAACTGTAGAAATGTGTTGGGTCTCACTCGTACACCTAAGCATGTAAGAGAAGCAAATACTAACCACTGGTGAGAGCGTACCCAGCACAAAGATATGATGGGATGCTAAAAAGATAAAAGACCACCCAAGACTAGTTCAAATAGTTCACAAGTAAGTGAATATAAGATCACAACCATGGGCAAGTGGCAAATATGTCAAAAATGTAAGGTTAAAGCAAGAGTGTAAAACCACTCAAAAAATAAGTATCTTTTAATGACATGAATTGATGAACACCCTTACAGTAAAATACTATGAAATCAGGAGGTGGCTTGAAAAAAAAAAAACAGTACTAACAACAAAAGAACATTCACACATAAATTGTAATGACACTACTAGACAAGAAGAGCAAAGGCACTGAGTGTCTGAGCCAGCTGGGATCTTCTTACCATTCAGAAAGAGGCTGAAAAGTCTCTATACTTCTCTCTCTCTCTCTCTCTCTCTCTCTCTCTCTCTCTCTCTCTCTCATTATCTATGATCTATCTATCATCTATCTACGATCGATCTGTGGGGGATGGGAATGTACACACACACACACGTGCATGAGTGTGTGTAAGACAGAGGTCAACCTCAGTGCCATCCCCTGGGACACCAATTGAGTCAACTTCTAGCTCAAATATCATCATACTTTTTCAGCGAAGATATTAAAATGTTTAAACGATCCTGAATAAAAATTACAAATAGATGTATATCTTTTGATTTAACACAGGAAGACAAGAAAAGAAAGTATGTAAAAAATAAAGCAAGCCAAAACTCTTGATTCCCTTCTCTGAGTCATGTCTGACAGGTCTGAACCTGTATCCTGCTGACTGGAAACTGAGGACTCAGAGCAGCCTTTCCTTCGTTGTTGGAATGGGTCCTTTGTCATTGGTTTAAGCTGATGGTGTTTCTTCTGTAATGCTGTGTGCTTTCTAGGTCTCAATTTATAGAGTACACTTGAAGAAAGTTGAAGAAAGTTAAATATAACTAAAAATTTATGGACTAAAAGTTGTGCACCCCAAAAATTGGGGAGAAGATCCCCTATCCAACTCCAGCTACATGTTGGGAATCCGTGAGAGTGAACTCTGATCACTTCTAGTGCTCCTTTTATGAACATGAAGTTCTTAGAATCATCTCAACAGACAGTCTTTAAAATGCACCATTGACTGTGATCTTCTCCTGAGGTCATTCCTTATGTCCAATCTGTAGCCAGAAGAGCATACATGAAAAAAGATCTGTATGAAAATTCAGCAAGTCCTGCCTCTTTTGTACTTCCTTTCTTTCTTAAAATAATAATTAATAATGATAACAATAACAAAAACAAATGTCAGCTTTTTAACTTTTACTATGGGTATAAATGGTGCCAAGGAAATAAATCAAAGGTGAGACAATTTCTATGAAATAAATTAAAATGCCATTGTGGCAGGTGATAGGGCTTAATACCCAAAGAACAAGGTGCGTTATTAGAAATGTAAATATATATGTATGTGTGGGAATTTATGTACAGAAGACATTTTGAAACCTTGACAGAAAATCAAAATGTTAACCATGGAAAGGCCAACAAAGCAGGGAACTCAGTGTTCTCGCTGATCACAACTGGATCCAGTGTGCCTCCTTTCACCATTCATATTCAGCATCCAGTCCTAGATAATGCGGTAAGGCAAGAAAGAAATAGAGTTGGTAAGATGGCTCCATGGTAACAGCACTTGCTGCCAAGCCTGACAACATGAGTTCAATCACTGGGACCCACAGGAGAACTAACTTCTGCTGTGACCTCAACACACAGTGGCATGGCATGTACACACACACAGGCGTGGCATGCACACACACACATACACACACAGAGGCAAGACAAGAACATACACACATATAGACATGGCATGCACACACACACACACACACACACACACACATACAGGCATAGCATGCATACATACAAACACACAGAGGCTTGACAGGTGTATATACACATAGGCATAGCATGTATACACACACAAACACATACACAGGCATGACATGCACACACACAGGGATGTCATGTACATAGACACACATATATGCACACTAATACATATACACATACTCTCACACACACTAAATGAAATGTAAAAAGAAGTTTTTAAAAATAAAAGATGCATGCCTAGCACCATTTGTCATATTAAAGTACCCTTTAAACCAACTCTCATTAAATATGTATAAATCTATATGATGAAAACTATGAGATTCCAAGAAAAGAGTCTAAGGTTCTATACAAATGGGAAACAGTTTTATATGTCAATAAAGACATTATTGTCACAACACCTCTACTTTACACAAAAATCTCTAGACTCAGTGTCATCCCAAGTAAAACACCAGAAAGTTATTTTGCAAGCATCAAGAAGTTAATCCAAAAGTTTATATGAAACAGAAAAAGATATAATTATCCAAGACAATATTGCAAAGGAGGAACAAGTCAGAATCTCACCCCACTGTACCATAACACACAGAAGCTGTGCTGGATAAGACAGTGGGATACAGCAGCCCAGCCCTGCCTACGGCTTTGCTGACCATGGACTCAATGACTTGTCAATCAGGATTAGTACAACACCATGTGTCAGGTTTTTTTTTTTCCTGTGCTTTAATAAAACACCATGACAGAGGCAACTTGTAGCAACTACAAACAGGTGCCACAGAGTTCTGAAAAATAATTACCAATAAGCAGACCTATACACTTCTGATAGTTTTAAACATTCTGAGACAGAAATTGTACTATTTATCATTTATCTAGATGTGGTTTAACAGTATCCATACAGGAAAGCCTATGCATATTTATTTGTAATTTCCAAAGCTTGGAGAAACTAAAATGTTATTCAATAGTAAATGGACTTTTAGAATGAAATATTATAAAATGGTCAAAAATATGAGCTATAGAGCCATATGAAAACACACGTGCGTTGACATACATGCCTGTGAAATATAGCAATCTGAAGAGATACATCTTATATGATTTCCAACACGAGCATTCTAGAATAAGCAACACTGGGGCCTATATAACAAGATCAGTGATTGCTGGGCATTCATAGGAAGGGAGGAAGAATGAGTAGGCAGAACTCAGGGCGTCTCTAGGGCTGTGGCCTATTCTATAAGACAGTTATGTGGATACTTGCCATTGGGCATTCATGAAACTCCAGAGGACATACGACTCAGAATGTCAATCCTGGGAACTGACTAAAAGTATTGCGTTGGGGGCACTGGAGAGACGGCCAGCAGTGAGAGGGTCTTGCTTCTTTTACAAGGACCCAGGTTCAATTCCTAGGTAGCTCACAATCACCTGTAACTCCAGTCCCAGGGGATCTATCCTCTTCTGGCCTCTGCAGGTACCAGATTTGCACATGGTGCATAGACACCCATGCAGGCAAAACTCTGATACACATAAAAATTTATAAATAACAATTTAAAAATGTAAAACAACCACACTGTAAGGAAGTCAAGGGTGGGGGAAGGAAGAGATAAAAGGATCCAAGGGCCTGCTGCGCTCAGCCTTGCTGGGAAATTGCTACTTAGAGGTTCAATGAGATGAAAGACCCTGTCTCAAGGTCTTTGTGGAAAGCAATAGAGAAAAACAGTGTCTTCCTTTGGCTTTCACATGTGTGTACACAGTCTAACACACTCACTAATGCACATGTATACACACATGCACATGCACGTATGCACACACACACACACACACACACACACACACACACACACACAATCATTTCTGTAGCTCACAGCTGCTTCCCATCAGTGAGGTGACCCAGCCACCTCCCATCAAAGTGTAGAAGCCACATGGAGGCTGTGCTCCACCTCAGCCTGCAAATCTGACTTTGAGATCACTGCTGTGGTCTGCCCTAACTGGAAACACACACAGGGAAACACTGGAAAATGCAATTTAGTTAGCCAAACTGACACATTAAAAAGCCACCACAATTAGGAAAGGGTTGCTTATGACTCCCCCTCCCCCATGGAGCACAAATTATAGAAGGAAAGGCCAACTTTAAAATGATAGATTGCTTGATTTCAGAGTCCCATAAGCACAGGTAATGATGAACCTAGTACTGACCAAGATGCCTGAAAACTTCATAATCACAGGAGAGTTCCTATCCAGAGAACTTTTTAATTCCTACAAATAAATAAAGAAAAATCAAACAAGCCAACAGATAAAAGATAATGCAGGAAAGAAAAAATGAAAAGACAACATCACAGAGAAATCAGAACACAAAATTAAGACAATACAAGCTAAATCAGTAAAATACTGCAAATTTGGGGAAGCCATTTGTGAAGATTCTGGGATGATTCTTTAGATTGTGGTGTATGATATAGTCGATCGGCATAACCACTCTAAAAAGATAATTTCACAATCTGTAGACTGTGTATGACACACACTAGAGTACAAAATGTCATTTCTAGGCTTTTAAAACAGGATTGCACATATCTACAAGGACACATAAAACAAGATATTTGTGGAACTGCTTTTGAAGATAACCTCACAATTCCTTGCTGGGGACAGAAGATAAAATGTTTCCTGTACATTAAATGTTATATAAAGATAGCAAGATGCTAACTTTAGCTGGTGTGTTAGTACAAATAGATTTCAAAAATAATATTTACAAATGACAAGTAATATTGGTGAAAAATTTACCAAACAGTATTGTTTTAGTCAGGGTCACTATGACTGTGATCAAACACCATGACCAAAGCAACCTGGGAGAAAAGAATTTATTCAACTTTTGTTTCTACACCGCTGTTCTTCATTGGAGAAAGTCAGGCCAGAAACTCAAACAAGGTAGGAACCAGGAGGCAGGAGCTGATGCAGAGGCCATGGAGGGGTGCTACTTACTGACTTGCTCCTCATGGCTTGTTCAGTCTACTTGCTTGTAGCCACAAACCCAGGGATGGCACCGCCCACAATAAGCTGGGCATTCCCCATTCAATCACTAAATAAGAAAATGCCGTACAGGCTTGCCTACAGCCTGCACCTGGATGGTATGGAAACATTGTCTCAGTTGAGGTTCCCTCCTCTCAACTGACTTTAGCTTGTGTCAAGTTGATACAAAACTAGCCAACACAGATACATAAAATAAGATGATACAATGTTCTAAGTTCTGTAAGTGTGTGCATGTGTAAATGCATATATGTTCTGGATATGTACACACAGAGCAATATGCATATGAATAGAAATAAAATATCTTTTTTTCAGAATCCTTCTGTACTTCTTTCTGGCTGGGATATATGTGCAGAAAAAGGTGAAAGCTTCGTTGGGAATACCCACTTATTACTTCCTTTATGAAAGAGATCTGGGAGAGAGTGAGAAGGATGAGGGGAAGCTCTTACTGGCAACCCTGGTCCCTGATCCCTGGTCCCTGGTCCCTGGTCCCTGATCCCTGGTCCCTGGTTCCTGATCCCTGGTCCCTGGTTCCTGATCCCTAGTCCCTGATCCCTGGCCCCTGGTCCCTGATCCCTGGTCCCTGATCCCTGGTTCCTGATCCCTGGTCCCTGGTCCCTGATCCCTGATCCCTGATCCCTGGTCCCTGATCCCTGATCCCTGGTCCCTGATCCCTGGTTCCTGGTCCCTGATCCCTGATCCCTGATCTCTGATCTCTGATCTCTAGTCCTTGATCCCTGGTTCCTGATCCCTAATCCCTGATCCCTGGTCCCTGGTCCCATCTGTAATCCCAGCATACCTATGAGTAGATGGTAAAGGTGGGAAACTAGTGAGCAGCTGGCATGCACAGCTCAATGACAAACTGAGATACTGCCTCAAAAGCAAAATGGAAGGAAAGAATCAACTCCAAGCCCCTAAAAGTTGTCCTTTGTATGTTGTGTCCTGTGCACTTATTGTCTCTGTCGTCTTTATCTCTCTCTGTCTCTGTCTTTATCTCTGTCTTTCTCTCTGTCTGTCTCTCTGTCTCTCACTCTCTCTCACTCACACACAAAGAAATAAATGAAAAAACATAAAGATTGAGATCTGTCACAATTTTTAAAACTGGCTTCTGTTTGGATACATGAGTATCTGTTTTGTCATTTTTCCAAGTTATGCTTATAATGTTTCAAATTTTAGGAGGCTGTAAAGAATGTTCTTACAGAGGACCTGGGTTCAATTCCCAGCACCTACATGGTAGCTTACAACTATCCATAACTCTAGGAACAGAACAGTAGTGACAATAGCAGAGTTCCCACTAAACTACGTTCTTTTTTTCCATTAACTTAATTATTTATTCACTCTATATCCTGATCGGAGCCCCCCCTTTTCCCTGTCTCCTCTCAAGCAGTCCCTCCCTCATTTCTCCTATCCCTTCTCCTCTGAGAAGGGGGAGGGGTCCTGGGTACCAACTCACCCTGGCACCTCAAGTCATTGCAGGACTATGTTCTTCTTCTCCCACTGAGGCCAGACAAGGCAGCCCAGTTAGGGGAATGAGATCTCCAGGTAGGCAACAAATTCAGGGAAAGCCCCCTGCTCCAGTTGTTGGGGGGCCAACATGAAGACCAAGCTGCACTTCTGCTATGTATGTGCAGAGGGCCTAGGTCTAACCTATGTAGGCTATTTGGTTGGTGGTTCAGTCTCTGGGAGTGCCCAAGGGTCCAGGTTAGTTGACTCTGTTGCTCTTCCTGTAGAATTTCTATCCCCTCTGGGTCCCTCAATCCACCATTTGGCTGTAGGTCTCTACATCTGTTTCAGGAAGCTGCTGGATGGAGCTTCTCAGAGGACAGTTATGCTAGGATCCTGTCTGCAAGCATAACAGAGTGTCATTAATAGTGTCAGGGATTGGTTCTTGCTCAGGATGGGTCTCAAGTTGGACCAGTCATTGGTTGGCTGTTCTCTCATTCTCTGCTCCATCTTTGTCCATGCACTTCTTGTAGACAGGACAAATTTTCAGTAGAAGGTTTTGTGGGTGGGTTGTTTTCCTTATCCCCTGACCAAGAGTCCTGCCTGGCTCGAAAAGATGGCCACTTCAGGTTCCATATCCCCCACTGCTAGGAATCTCAGCTACTAAAAACAAGGACAACATGAAATCTGCAGGGAAATGATGGAACTAGAAAATATCATCCCGAGCAAGGTAACCCATACCCGAAAGGGCATGCATGGTATGTACTCACTTATAAGTGGATATGAGCCACAAAGTACAGGATACTCATGTTACAATCCGCAGACCCAGAAGCTAAATAACAAGGAGGGTCCAAGGGACGATGCTTGAATCTCACTCAGGAAATAGTCATCCAAGGAGAATGGAGGGAGGGAGGGAAATGGGGGCGAGTGGGGATGGGGAGGGGGATGGGCTAGGGGATCACGTGTGGGGAGAGCCAGG
>CM052704.1:122663796-122681550 GCA_028551405.1 Uromys caudimaculatus
CCCAGGTCCCTGCAGAGGCACCCACCTTTCACCTCACCATATATATCCTGGCTCTTTCTTTCTTTTTAATAAAACACAACACAGAGAGCCATAGGCCAGGATGCCCAACCTCTTTCTCTGGCCTCCATAGTCTCTCACACAAATGATGAATGGACTCACACATGCATACACATGCATGCACAAACCCACGTGCACATGCACACTTAAACACAAACACGGTGCAATTGATTCTTTTTCTGTTCCTTCCAACACATTTCAGGGGCTTTCCTCTTCCTCTTGAGCAAAAGTTCATTTACGCTGATTTCCCCTCCTCTGCCTCAATATTTTGGTGCTTGTCTTATGGTCTCTTTTAGCTAGGTGTCACTTCTACCTAGCTCTCTCACTGCATGAGTTAAAGATCTTTAAATATATCCATTTCATGGATAAAGAAACCATCTGGCCCATGAGTAATAAAATCCAAAACCCTTACTTTTCTCATGTACATAGGAGAACCAGTCCAGGACATTGAAAATGCTACTCATACGCTCTTGAGAGACATGACCTGAACGTGTTTCCTACAAAGCATTTATTTTCTCTAAGATGTCTTCAAAGTTGGTTGCTTTCAAGCAAGCTCCTTCCAGACCCACTGTTCTCACGAGGCCGACACTGCCCAGCCTTGCAGTGTTTCTTCGCTTTCATGCCAAAGTAGAGTAGCACAAACAGCTCAGTGTCAGCAGCCAACGTTGACTAATAATTTTAATAATCACCAACAGTGTTGGTAACCAAGACACAACAAAAGTATCTCAAGGAATTTTTAAATTTTTTCAAGGGAATCCATGGCGCTAACCCCTAGACTTCACAAAGTAGGAATGTAACCAATGCTTTTTGAGACTACAACTCCTTCTATTCCAAACTTGCTTACTGTGGTTACTTTATAGACTGAGGAGCTTCGAGATCACAGGGGAAAGGGAGAGGAAGAAAGGACAAATTTGTAAGTCAGCAGCCAGAAGGGTGGCTCCTGGTGCACTCTTGGAGAGGCTGAGCCAATTAAGGTGATTGTTGAGGTCATAATCACTGCACTGGCTGTGGACTCCGCATGAATATTTGAATATCAATGTGTGTAATGTATGCAAAATGAATTTCAGAAACCAGGAGGCATTGTGTATACAGCACCGGAAATGTTACAGCCGTGTGTGCGTGTGTGTGTGTGTGTGTGTGTGTGTTTCTCAATATATACACAAAAAAGCACTTGTGAGCAAGGAGTCCTGAGAATAAGAGCAGCAGACATGATTTTTAAAAAAAAAGCCAGGTTTTCTTTTTATTTAAATGATCATTTCTCTAGTTGTCTTCTAACCTCCCTGTTTAGTTACCCATTTACAATGGCAATTTGGGTTTTGCTGAAGTGTGTGTGTGTGCACATGCACGTCTGTGTGTGTGTGTGTGTGTGTGTGTGTGTGTGTGTGTAGGCATGCACACCACAGCACACGTGGCAGTTAGAGGGCAACCTTAGATGTCTGTCTTTGCCCTTCCTCTTGTCTGAGGCAGCATCTCTTGTTCATCTCCTGCATAAGCCCGGCTATCTTGCCCAAGAGCCCCTGTCTTCTCTGTCCTGTCTCCCCACCAGAGAAGCTGGGGTTCAGATGCTTGGTCAGCTGCATCCATCTGACTTTTTTCCAGGATCCAAGCTCAGTTTGCCAACCTTGCACCCCAAGCGCTTGACTCATTGAGCCAACTCCCCAGTCATCTGTCTGTCTGTCTGTCTGCCTGCCTGCCTGCTTGTCTATTTATCCATCTATGTGTTTGTTTTGAGACGGGGTCTTTTATTAGTCTGGAGCTCACTAATTCCTAATTCCTGGGTGGGCAACAAGTCTCTGCCTCCCCATGTTGCAGCCATAGGCACACAGGGCCACACCCAGCTCTTCACTCAGGGACTGTTGGGATTGAATGCTGTGTTTTTAAGCAAGTGCTTCTCTGGCTATCTCCCTAGAGCTTGTTGTCATTTTGATTAGTAATGGTTTATTCGCAGATGGACGTTTTTTATTAACACGAAGTCATTTTCCTTATGCGGGGAGTAACTGTGAGGCTTTGCTACATGCCTGCCAGAGCAATGAGACTGTATCAAACCCACAGCCCTGGTGAGCACCTCCAGTGTTTACAGTTACGACAGTGTGAGTACATTCTGGAGATTTCTTTCACAGTCAACAAGAGGGTCCCAGGAGCGCCATGTGCTTTTACTAATACTGTTTTTTTAAAAAAGAAAATTAAGTAAGAAATTAAGATTTGGTGGCCTAAGATCACAAGGTCAACATCAGCCCTGAGTTTACACAGCACTGTGGTTCCTTCTTTATGCCTTTGTTGAAGTACACCTCACCTTTTCCTTACAGAGGGTTTTGTATTTGGAGGATCTTAGCCATGCCAGTCTGGCCTCTCTCTATACGTTCACACAGGCTACTGTGCACTACACACCACACACACACACATACACACACACACACACACACACACACACACACACACACACACACACCCCTCAAATGTGCCCGATCATCTCTCCTACACCTTCATTATAGTCCTAGCTTGGCACATCCTCTGTCATCTAAACTCCCAAGGTCAGGTCCCAGCTTGCCTGCTGCTCTTCTTTGCTTGCCTTCCTTACTGCGGTTTCTTCTCCCTTCACGTCAATCAGATCAGAAAATGCCATTGCTACATCCTTCCAATGACTTCCTATGAAACCCAAATAGAAATGGAGTCCCCTGACCCAGCGTCACACCCTCCTTTGCCCTGTGGCACCCAATTAAAGCACACTGCAACCACCCTGGGATTCTTTCTATTCCACAGGACATGTACTGTCTAGCCCTGGACTCTTGCAGTGTCCTGCCAGTTCAAAGTTTAGCCCAAACACCAAACACCATGATCTCGGGAAGCTTGGAGACTCTTGATTTCCTTACAATGCTCACGACTGAGGAGTCTCACCTGTGTGGCTAATTTTCTCTTTGTCTTTAGATACCTTTTACATTGACACTCCAGCACACTTGCTGAACAAAACTCGAGTGGACACAGGCTGGGCATGAGAAAGCGTGCATGTGTGAAGGTGATGGACATGCCAGGTCCCATTTCATACTTCACAGTGACTGTTATTGACTGACCATGGTCATCAAGATGTCTTTCCTATGAACACTGGACAACGGCTTGTGGCTTTAAGGATCTGAGGATGTAGAACTTTTCCACCATTGATTCACTGAAGCTCACCCAGGACTCAGCAAAGTAACAGAGCCCAAATGAGAAACCCTGCTCTAGGACATAGACCAAATACACCATCTCCGCTTATGGCAGGCTACAGAAAGCAGCCGGGCTATGGAGTAGTTCTCTCCTTTTTTAGCATCTCTGGTCAAATCAGGCTGCATTTTTTTTTTTCGATCCTAGACTCTGAGTAGTAAGTCACTTGCTTCTAGCCCAGCCCCATCACCTGCAATCTCTCCTAACATGTCTCCATCACCCTTGGCTACTCTCAATTCTTTTACTATCTTCCTATTTCAAGACACCAATCACTCGTTGGAAATTAGTCCTTGGACCTCGTTCCTCTGGACAGGAGAGTAGAGTCCTAAATAGTTTAGAGATTTTAGTGAGTTAGGGAAAGCAGGTCAGTCATGCATATCATACCCAGGGTGAGTCAATTATGGAAATTGTATGTATCCTCAGATCCTCAAAGCCACAAGCCATTGTCCAGTGTTAACATGAGTTAAGGAAAGCAGGTCAGCATAAATACATACCATACCTGGAGACGCACACCCAGAGGGACCAAAGTCAGCACACCAAAGAGATGCCTGCATGGCCACATTTACTGCAGCATATTCACAATCAACAGAACGGAGAACCAGCCTAGGTCTCTGACAACAGATGGATGAGTAAAGAAAATATGATAGATATACACGCACTGGAGGTCACTGGATTAAACAAAAGAAGCCAGACTCAGAAAGACAGATGCTGTACAATTTCTTTCATATGCAAATCATAGATTTTGTTATCTATAGAAATATATAAGACATCTCTCTGTCTCTGTGTGTGTCTCTCTGTCTCTCTGTCTCTCTCTGTCTCTCTGTTCCTCTCTCTTTCTCTCTCTCCCTCCCCCCCCACACACACGTATGCACATGATTTGAAAGTAGAAAACTAGAAGTGAAACTGTCTGGGAAGGCAAAAGGGACAGGAATGAGAGAGAGAGAAGCAGGGAGCTTGGGTGGATACAGACAGTGCGCACACAGGAATAGATTGGGTGGTTACAGACAGAGCACACACAGGAATAGATTGGATGGATACAGGCAGAGCACACACAGGCGTGGGAGGCATTGTCTTTACAGGCCAGCACTGTGTACAAGGTCTACATGGCAGTTTTTAAGAAGCAGTGTTAAGTCAAGTGTGGTTGTGCAAACCTGTCATTGAAGCACTTGGGATATGGATGCAGAAGGTTCCGAAGTTCTAGGTCATCCTTGGCTACACAGCCACATCAGGTCAGCCTGGGCTATCAAAGACCCTGCTTCAAAATATACAAACAAACACAAAGGCGTTCCAAACATATATAGGGAGAAGACACTGACTGGAGGGGTTGACGGTGTGAGCAGGCCTGTGGTGTAAACACATGTGGCCCTGTAGTAATAATAAATGTTGATTCTGATCCTTTTGACTCCATTTCCTCTGTGTCTTCACAGTAGAAAAGAATTTTGGTGTGATGGCTTTAACATGTGGTCCACCAGTGGTCCAAAGGACACATACATATCTCGAGCACCATTCCTATCCAGAGCCCTTAAACAGACTCCAGCCAGGGCTCTCATTTTATGCATGAGGCAAACCCCATCCAAGGAGTACAAAAAGTACCCAGAATTCCCCGTAAGACAGCTCTTGTCGTGGGGAAGAGAACTATCACTGTGGAAGAACATGTCTGTTTCCCAAAACTGTTCGTTTTTAGTTTATATAAGAACCAGAACTGAAATATGAATATGAACAACGTAAGGGAAATTTCAACGTTCAGTGATACAGCCTAGAAAAACAAGAGGATGTGTTTACATAAATTATAAGCACTCCGGGGCCAGGGTATCATTCTTCCTCTGGTGCTGTCAACTGCTTATGTAGTACTGTGTACACTTGTGGCAACTCAGAATGAATAATAATAATTAATACAGCATGCTTGTTCTAAACCCTGCAGACATCTTACCAGAACTCACAGGCTGTTTTGCTCTGCTTGCTTTTTTTTTTTTTTTTAAAGTCAATTCAAAATGGACCATATGTATTTCCCAACCCTTGCCTGTTGGGCATCTTTCTTTCTAACAAATCCACTGGTGATTATTTTGGACAAATATCTGTGATATCATGACTAACAGGGCATGGACTTCAAAGCGTTCTACTTGGAAGATACTGAGATGACCGGAGCTCTGGCCTAGTTGTTAACCTCAAAGGTTGTGGCTTCAGTCATTGCTGGTTTCAGATGGCGCCGGAAAGAAGAGGGAGAGGGACTACAGAAATTAACATGGAAGTCGCACCAGCATGGCTTAAGACACCAAGACATCAAACCCCGAAGCTCTCTCTTTTCACCGGAAAGGCTTTTATTTGCTGAAGGAATCAAGTGTATGCAGTGGTCCCTCCTACAGCAGCTTTCAAACTGACTTAAACCAGCTTCCTAGCAAAACCATCTTCCATCTTCAATGTATCTTATACGTCTTCAGAACCATCTTTCACAAGTCTGATTCTAGCAATAATTTTTCTTTAATTAAAAACAACAGCCAGCCACTCGTTGCCAAGATGCTCTGGGCTCCCTGAGAAGTCACCTCTGCCTCACTTTCTTGCCAAATTCTTCCTACTGTCTGACACACATTCCAGGTACCAACCATGTTTACCTTCCCTGCTCACCCTAAACACTGGAGCTCCCTGGAACCCCACACCCTGCACCTCCATGCTTGTATCTGTCTGACTTGTTACATGCCCCTCCTCCTTACTGTGTAAACACAGACAACGTGCACACAGCACCCAAAGTCCCGAGTTTGGTGCCTTCTCCTGTGGTTTCCTGTTCTGTAACAGGGCTGTGCTGATTGATGAACAGAGAAAGTCTGCAGCCCCAGGCAAACATGCTGTCTGACACTCATTAATGTGGTCCTGTGATCTCGTCCCTAAAATGCTGAGGTATGATCTGAAAACCAGGCTCTGGTAAAATGGCTCAGTGAGTAGAGGAGCTTGACACAAAGCCTGAAAAGCTGAGTTCAATCCCTGGAACTCACACAAGGTAAAGAACAAAATGATTCCTCACAGTTGCCCTCTGACCTCTGACTTCTGACCTCCACACATGCATTGTACCATAAACCTATCAACACCACACACACACACACACACACACACACACACACACACACACACCACAAATAAATGTGAAAAAATTATTAGCTTGAAATTTCGTTTCTCATAGCCAGTGAGACAAGGAAACAGACCAGCAACACAAGCCACGACACTGTCCTTAACATCTGCTAAGACAAAATAAAAAATACCAAGTGTCTGATAGAAGCAATTAGCCTCTAAAGCAGGTGCTGGCCCCATCTCTTAACCCATTCTGTATGAGGGTCACACTCCGGGTCTCATTTAGTTAGTGAAACCCACAAGGGCACCCCCACCCCAGCCCTGAAGTAAGTTAACAATACCAAGAGCTCCATGCAGCCTTCCCTAAGAGCACTTAGCTCCCATTGAAAGTCACAGGAATTATGCATACATGAGAATTGGGGGAAGACAGGAGAAACAGACTCTGCATCTTGGAAAACAGCCAGGAAAAGACCACAAAGGTCCAGTACCCTGCAGCACTGTCACCCTTTGCTGTCACCGCTTGTCTTTCTGGAAACATATTGGATTAGGAAAGCCCTTTGCTCCATGCTGCCCGGCTCCCAACTCCCTGGCATCCATGCCTGTCTGCGCCTCCCGGTTAATTGTGGCAGGCTTGCAGGAGGCCCTGCAGATGTCAGATGTCAGGCTATATCCGATGAAGAGGTTCCTGCCTCAGGCTGTTTATATATGACCTACCAGGATTTCCCCTGCATGATGAAATAATTAGGGGCCACCGTTTGGGAATGATGTTGCCAGTCAGTTAGGGCAGCCTTACATTGAAAAATGAAAATGAAACATTCGGGCTTATCTGTTCCAGAATCTTCCTTGGTTTATTCTAAATGCTGTTTCTTGTTTTCCGAATTTTCACAAGGATACTAGTGTTCCCTAGAGAGAACAGTGATGGCTTTGGGGGCTTTTGCGAATGCGTGGGCGACAATTTAAGTGGAGTAAATAGGTCTTTTTTGTGTGTTTACTGTTCTAAAAAAAGTTTGTCTTTCGTCTCTAAAAACAATGGGATTCTATAGACTCAACACAAGCTGGAGGTTTCCTTTTTTAAAAATTAGTAACATTTTTCTCAATCACTTAATTCTTCTGTCTTACTGAATTCTAAATTTTGACTTTCTGACCCAGAAAATAAATGAACATCTTGTTCGCAATGTTATAATATTTTAGATATTTTTATAAATAAGAGCTTATTACCAGTTTTTAGGTTCTTATCCACATGCAGTTTCAACGATTCAGGGGAATTAGTTCAAGTGCAATGACATGACTCAAAAATCTGAATCAACTTTAATCATTAAAATGAAAAGATCAAGGGGCTGGAGATCTAATGTAGCTATCACATAGAATGGAGCCATGGGTTTGGTCCCCAGCATCATTTAAAGTTGAATGCTGTGATACCATCCTTTCTGCCCCATCATTGGGGAGGCTGATTTGATACGAAGGTCAGTTCAAGGCCATCTTCAAGTATATAGTGAGCCTGAGGCCAGCTTGGGAGATGCGAGCCCTTGAGCTAGGAAGGACTATCAACCTCACTGAACTGGACAGCTTCCAATGAAATTTCTGCCAGCATCCTGTGCTCCTGACTTAGTTCTGAATCTCGCTCACCTAGGGAGCATCCACCTCCCCTAAGGAGACTGTAAACTCTACAGAGGCTGTCTGCTTCCTAGGACAGTACTCTCAACCATTGTAAAAATTGTACAATGAAGTCAAGAACGGAGGAGTCAGAGGTTAAGGAAAACATAACTGGGTGTCATGACAACACATAATCAACACAGAAGAAGCTGATGTAAGAGGTCATCCAACCTCAGATTATCCAGGGCTCTTTCCTTGCAAGAGCCTGACTCAAAATAGAAACAAACAACAAACAAACAAACAAAAAACCAGGAGAGAGAACACAAACAGAATTTCTCACTTCTCTAGATCTTGGGTAAGGGGTGTACAATGTAATCTTCCCATGTCATTACAAGACAATCTCTCTCTCTCTCTCTCTCTCTCTCTCTCACACACACACACACACACACACACACACACACACTCAATTCTCTAAGAAGGTTGATTACTCCCAACTCCCTCATTTGAGCCATACATTTAATATGGTATCTTTATATATCTGAATAATTCCAGTAATAATAGGAAGAAGAACAAAATCCCCCTGAGTTTCATTGCCTGACAGTCACCACACAGGTGCAAGCATGCGCACACACACACACCTGAGAGAAGACACATGGATCCTGGAAAGCCAAGGAAATCATTACAGAGCATAAAGAATATTCCTCACCAAAGTCTTTTGCATGAAAGCAAAGATATATGATATGGGATACATGAACAGCAAAGAGTTATCCCAAAGATCAACCATCAGCCATTAATAATAGCTACCATGGGGCTGGTGAGATGGCTCAGTGGTTAAGAGCACATACTGCTCTTGTAGAGGACCTAAGTTCTGTCCCCAGCAGCCACATTGGGTAGCTCACAACAGCCTTTAATTCCAGCTGCAAGGGATCCAATGTCCTCATGTTAAAAATATTTATTGTTTTAAAGTGCCTCTGTGTGAGTATGTGTATGTGCCTCTGTGTGTACATACATGTGTGTGAGTTTGTGTGGAAGTGTGTGTGTCTGTGTCTATGTGTAAGTGTATTGTGTAAGTGTGTGTGTGTGTCTTCCATGTACCTCCAGAGTGCAAGATCGTTGACATCAGATCTCCTTGGATTTAGAACTACAGGCATTTGTGAGCTGCCCGGTGTGGACACTGAGAACAAAACTCAGGTGCTCTAGAAGAGTGATGTGTAACAACTGAGTATGTCTCCAGCCCCAAAACTTTCCTTTTCCATTTTTCTATATGAGATGGGGTCTCATGGTATATTCATGGTTGGCTTAAAACTCATTGTGTAGACTAAACTCAAACTCATGAAAACTAAGCGCTAGAATTACAGGCCTATGCCAGCACACCTGGCCCCACACACTCTTTTAACCTCTGAAGGTACTTCACTAAATACAGAAGCCTGCATATAGACACAGACATACATTTAAATATAATAGTAATAATAATTAATAATTAAGAACAATAATAATAATAATAAATTGTGAGCAAACGATATGAAAATAATACTGGGAAAACACAATGACCATATAGTGAATCGACCTTGACCTTGGAAGGGGTGGCAGTCTCCACGCCAACGGTCTTCATCTGAGCAGAGTGCGCTAATAGGCGTAACTCTACTGTTTTAGCTTGTTTAGCTAGCTACATGCATGGAGCTTACCTGTCAAATATGCCCTCTGGCCTCATGCCCCTCACCTCTAGGAAGGAGATAAAAACAAAATGTTAATGTTATGTGATTCATGATGCTAAAGTCAACAAGGAAGAATGAAAGACTTCGGAGTGGCCTTACCACCTGGCTGAAGTGAGAGTGAACAGAGAGAGGCTAGGAAATGTTTCCCAGAGAGCAACTGCATTTGAGCAAGGCTTTAGGGAGGAGCAGAAGTTGGTTATGTCAAGGGCAGAAAGATTCTCGGGGAGAGAGGACAGAAGGCAGAGGGAAGGTGGGGAGGGGAGGGGAGAAGGAGGGAAGCTGAGCAATATGAACAATGGTATTCATGGGAACATCCTTGTTTGCCCTGCTGAGTTCCAGGACATGTGGACAGCAACTGCAGACAAGTCTAGAAAAGCTGAGAACAAACCCAAAGGCCCTCATTGGCCATACCACGACCATGGTAGCTTGCATGCTGTATCCACGGTCCTTCCCCTCTTCCTCTAATTTTGGCCTCTGCTTTTTAGCTGCCGAACACAGGGCTATGCACCTGCTGTCCATTGCTCCACCCCCACTCCCAACAGGCTCCAGGGAACACTGCTGTCCTGACATGCAGCAGACAAATATGTACAGACCCCTCTTTGAAGCCTTCCTTGGTTCTTCTGATGGGACCCAGGTCCATCCAGAGAGCTCTCGGGCCTGATTCTGCCAGTATGATTTCAATCCTCCTTTGTGGTGTGCTCACGTGATCTGAATTTACTTTGACTGGTTTACAGGGTGGCGCTCACTCTGTGTTTATGGACACCCTGCCTCTGAACTGAGCAGTGCGGAATAACTGATAGTAAAGCGTGACAGATATAAACACACAGCCAGTCTGTCACTGCACACAATGAGTCCTTCAGAGACAAAGCCTTGGGTTACCCATCCTTATATTCACAGTGGCCACGAGCATGGAGTCTATGCACTGGTGCTTCCTGATTCAGGAAGGAGAGGAGTGTTGGTCATTCATGTCTCCCGAGGGACTTGCAGGACGGACACACAGACAACCTCCCAGTTCACAAAGATGGTGGGGCTGAAGAGAAGGTAAAGTGTGACTTTCACTTTTGCTTAGGATCTGAGACTGGGTCAACCACATTTGGTGGCTAGCAATCCCCTGTAATCCCAGACTCTTTTCAGGAGTTCTTGTACAATGCAGTCATATACACATTACACATACCCCAACACACACACACACACACACACACACACACACACACACACACACACTTTAAAAACAAACATAAATCCCTTTTTTAATAGTTGGCCTTGACCCCACAGAGCAGATCAAAGACAGGTTTCCCATTCTCCACCCTGCCTGCTCTGCCTTAAGGAAAACATTCAGACAAACAGCCATATGACAGTCATACAACAACCAGAACAGCATATGAAGTCAGGGGTTATAACTCCTGAGTGACTGGATCATACAGAGAATGAGAAATTACTTAGTGCAAGCTTGGGTGCCTTGGGCTTCCTGGGAGTATACAAAGGATACTGTTTCCCTCCCTGATAAAGATGAGGTGAATTCCTAGAAGGAACATTCGTGGAATCTGCAGATGCCTCAGTAAAGATTTTAAAAATTGCATAATCCGGTCTGGAGATCCTCAGAAATGCAAATTGCTCACTTGAGATGAGAAGGCACCTATTGTTCAGCCTTGATTGCCTCTCCAGGCCTACAGGCAAGGCAAAAAATAAAATAAAAAGAATCCGTGCAAGAGAAAAGAGTGTTTGAAACTCTGCATGCAGGGGAAGCCAAACTCCAACAGTGCTTCCCCGTCCACCAGCTGCAAAGCAGGCAGGGCAATTCAACCACAACCCTTTTCTCTACATCTTATAAACTCACTAAACCTGAAGATATTGTGTTAGGCTATTCTGTGGAGATTCGTCTTGCCGTTGGGTGAATACAGGAACAGTCAGAGCTGTCTCTATTAACACAGACACTTTCCACCAGGAACATGTGCTTAGAGCAGAAGCAATACCCGATTTCTCGTTCCCCTTCATGTGTCTGTGCCCTTCCTCTAGATTTGTGTTCCTGCTCGAACCTCCACGTTCTGCTCTTTTGTCTAAGAAGAAAAATGTGATGGTTTTCGTTTTATTCTTAACTCAGTTTCTCTTTGCAAAGAAAAATAAAAAACAAAAAGCTAGTGACAGAGAGCATTAGGACTTTGAAAGTCATAGCATAAAAAAACCTTCACAAGAGAGGAAACAAGGCGTTTCCCCCTAAAAATCTGTCTCTTCTAACTCACTTAGCAGCCGGAGAATGAAAGCTGGGTTTTTAAACATCAAACTCTTTTCACTGCCCTGCCCCTCCTCATTTCATGTTTATAAACTGTAGAAAAATCAGTAATTACTAACAAAGAGTACAGCTGAACTATACACAGGTTAAACCCTTCTAAATAAAGCAGAGAATAATAAATAATAGACCGGACCAGAGAGTTAGCATAATAAACACACCTACAGCAACACTACATCCACAATGTGGAGGTTTCCAAGTCTTTAAAACTTCCTGGATTGAAAGGCAGTTGAACAGTGTCTGCTAAATTTCCTTCTTTTTTTTTTCCCCTTCGCTGTAGAACTCTCTACCCCGGCCTGCAATCCTGTTCATTCTAAGGGGGATGGCAGTGGTGGGGATGATGATGGCGTGGTGACACTAAGTGAGCTTATTAACCTATTGTTAAATATGTCCAAGGTGTCATACACAGCTCCTCTGATTCGCCTTGGCTTCTGTCTAGCTACTTATTACCCCCTGCTACAGATGCACATCCAGGCTCAGGGATGATTCCTGGTGAGTTCACGTCTAACCTAGAGTAATAACAGCAACACAAGCAACCCTCTATGTAAACCACGTGAAAGGATTGACACGCAAGGCTGTCCACATGTGCACCATGTGGGTGAGCTACACACACACACACACACACACACACACACATGCACACACACATACATACACACTCACACATACACATGTGCACACATACACACACATGTATACTCATACATGTACACATGCAAACATGAGTGCGCACACACATATGCTCAGGCTTACACATACACACACAGACTCACACATATACACACATTCACACTCACACATGCACACATGCACACACTCGTGCACACCCATGTGCACACACACATATGCACAGACATACACACAGGCGCGCACACACACACACATACACACATGCACACTCACACATACACACACTTGCTGAGGTTAAAATCTTTAGCCTTGCATGTGCATGGACCACAAACTGCTTTCAAGCAAACTCCACTCATTCATCAAAATTCTCTTTTAGAAATAAAACAAGCCCGGTGTTTCTTTCCAGGAAAGATGCATCAAATCTCCAGGGGATGTCACTGTGAAGTCCTGTGGGCAAGCTCAACCTGTCTGGGTGTCACCGTTGTGGCCTCTGTAAAGAGAGATAAGCCATCACTTCGAACCTCTGTGGAAAAAAAAATCAGCTTAAGGGCTGAATTCTGAGATAAAAATGCTAGGCAAAAGAACTTTATCATAAACAGTTTGCCTGCTTCCGTCTCTGGACAGGGAATGGCTCCAGATCTGCTCCAATATGTCTCCCCCACCCCACCTCACCCCACCCCACCACTGTATTCTTGAGTAACCTCCTCTCCTCCCTCTCCTCCCTTCTGTTTGTTTCACCCACAAATGGGAGGACCAAGCCCAGCACCCTGCACATGCTGCATATGCACAGTACCAGAGCTGATCATCCTCGGCTCCTTGAGTGGCTCCTTACAGACAGTGCAAGGCATTAGCAGACGATGCAGGAGAAATAGCTAAAGGACCACCTTTCTGCACTTCTAAGTACAATCCTCCAGGCAATACTATCCTTTAAAGGAGTAGACTTGGGGATCCGAGTGACTGCTGTTTAGTTGTGATTACTGCAGGCAGCACAGTATTCTCAGCTTCTGATTGCTACATTAACTCACTTAATGTTGGCTATAACCTGCCAACTAGAGGGACGGCCGGTCCTGTTGTTTTCTGTGCTTTGCTTGCATCTCAAATGCCATGGACAGGTCATTTGGCAAAGTCTTGCTCTCCACATAGAGGCACCACTGGAGAGTAGTTGGAGCCTTTAGCAGTACATCCGAGGTCATTTGGGACATTCCTTTGGAATCCTAGCTATTCTTTGCTGGCTTTCTGACTGACCTGAGGTGAACAGACTCCTGCAGTATGTGCCTGCCCAGTGTGGTGTTCTGTCTCATCACAGACCGAAAGTCATGGGCACATGCAACCATGTGAGCCAAGAATAATACTTTCCTCCTTTAAATAGGAACAAAACACCAGCACACTCCATCTTATTTATAAGAAAACTGAGATGCAGAAGAAGTGGGCTAACTTCTCCCCAGGACTGTCCTCCTATAGAGCTGGCCTCTTCCTGGAATGGAAGTCAAAGTCGGTAAGGGTGATGAGACTCAACTAGGTCCCACAGGATGAACTGTCTGCATCAGTAAAGTGCTCCTGCTGGGCTGTCCCACTTCTAGCTCCTAAATTAATAAGACTTCTCCAGAGAATGGTGGCCATGGGATGGACAGGCAGAAAAAGAGAGAGTGACTCAGGAATCAAGGAAGCCGCCAAGCGACAGAACCAGGGCCCCCTGGGAGGTAGCAGAGGAGGGCGGGTGCTTCTTGAGGTGGTATTGAGTAATAATCAATACTGCAGTGTCACAAGGTGAGACAGTGAAAACTAACCGAACGTTCCTGACACCTCACCTTCTGCGAGAAGCAATTTGGTACCACACAGGATGGTTCACACACCATAGCCATATGTAAAGCATGTCAGAACTTAAAAATCAAAAACCATCATTGTCTGTGCTTACCAACTTTGTTATGATGGAGTGGTGTGCCACACTGAGGGAATAGTAAGTTACCTGTGCCCTCAACTTTGCCCTGAAGACTCTTATTTAGGGATGGAACGTGTCTTGTCTGTATTGTTTCTTGGCTCCATCTCTGCTGTTTGGTTTCTCTCTCCCCTTGTCATCCCTTTTCTTCCTGCTCAGCCCCAACCCCAACCCCAACACCTAAAAACACAAATCCTCCTTGTATATCAGTATCCCATTAGGCAAGCTATGTTACTGAATGGGGCATTCTCCTGCTGATTTAAAATATCACTTATCTGTTACTTTTCTCTCTCAGTCCCCTCACTAATGCAGAGAAGTTTGAGGAAACTCTAATCTCCTTATCTTTTTAAAGTAAAGCATGCCTTGCTATCGCTATCCCTGGTGCACACCCTCCTTGGCCCAGGTCCCAACAGCTTTCTAAACTTTCCAGCGATGGTAATTTATATTTTGAAACAATGCAAATATATATTCACTTTGGGAAGATATATAAAAAGTATTTGAGCATATCTTGGCTATCAGTGACAAGAAGATAAAGTTCTCTGAGAATCCAGGAGATTTCTCCCTCCTTGCCACATCATTCTGGGTTGTCCCAAAGCAAGGCATTTCCCCATATCCATGTGGGTTTGGAAATCTGGAAATATGTGTTCTTGTGATGTTTCTCATTCAATATATCATCCACCCAAATAGTTTCTCATAGCTATTAACACCTCCACCCACCCCAAAAAATTTAATGGCTGACAACCCACAAAAATAGCCAGGGGCATTAGAGAAATCAGTCTTTTAAGTAATGTGTACAAGTGTTATTTCTCAACCCTCCATCCGAGTTAAAACTAAGGACAGAACAAATTTCCGTTTGTTTCTCCTGTTTTCTGTGCCGAGCATCAAGCCCTGGGCTTGGCACATGTTCTGCACCACTGAGCTGTGCCCCAGCCCACAAATAGTCTTTGCTAACAAATAATCTTTATTGAAGACAGCAGATTTGCAATCTCAAAGTCCAAGTGTGACTACATCTCTTAGGATGCTCGTTCTCCCTGCTACAGCTCTGATTTAAATCGTGAACTGGATAATTTTGTGTAATTCTGATTTTTCTTTTCTACAGACATTATGGGGGTCTGCTTTGTTACACGTAGTTGAGTTGAACGGTCCCAAAACCCAGTTAAGGCAGCATTTGATCATCCAGCCCTTGTTCCTCTATCAGGCTCAGCACTTATCTCAGAAATGTAATGAACTGAACCAACTGGTATGTGCTAAGTTAAAATTTACTCATATCATGGCACTAGTGACATTTGACCATTGAATCAACTGTAACTGAATGTGGGGAGTAAGTCTACATGGAAGGCTGGAATAAGATACTAGCAGAGGTGCCAGCTCCCAGACCAAACTGGCCGAGAAGCAATAGCATGGAATTCATAGCATTCTGCCTCACAGGACAATAGTTGTTTAGAGCACCTCAACCACATAGGTTCTCAAGGACAGACTCCCACTGGCTGAGCTCCTGGGAGACTGAGGTCTGAGACATCCTGCTCATTCACAGTGACACGTGGGGTTTTGCTTATTTATTTTATTTCTGATGACAGTGGGTAGAGTCTTACCTCCTGAAGGTTATCTAACCAGAAACGGAACTTTTCACAAAGCAATGTGAGCAAATGGAGTTTGGGAAGGAGTTTGAAGGTGCTGTGAAAAGCTTCCCGCATACATTGCTACAGACAATCAAGCTTCTTCAGAATGGTCTTGTCTTGATTCTGATTTGCCTTCCACTGAGAAAGTAGTACCTTCTCCACAGCTTGGAGGCCCACAGCTCTGCTCCAGTACATGAACTATACGTGGCCTAATAGAGTTGTAATCAAGTCACCGAGTCAGAACGTTCTGATGTCAAAATTTCTGCAGCTTTAACAGAAATTACTGAGGAGAGCAAGCCCATTGCACTTACTGTGATGTGACAGCTGAGGCTACCCCAGCCAATTCTAATAAATAGCTTCACTGTGAAGTAAATGCCTTACCTTTGACACTGATTCTCACTTAATACAATTTAGTAGAATAGGATTAAATTATACTTCCAACTTCCCTTGAATCTACAGTATACATTCTATACCAAGTAAATCTCCAACCACATATGATGATACAATGTCAGGCTCTTAATTTGAAACAGTTCTACGCCCCGTGCTTGCAGAAGGATAGGAGTCGTTGGTATAGGGGAGGATGGCAGGAGTTGTTTTGTATGTTTTGAAAAATTATTATAAACTCTTATAGAGGGCTTCTTGAGAATGGGGAAGCTATCCTTGGCATGTGGCTCTTTTCCATAAAAATGTAGCATTCTTTTTTTTTTTTCGTGGCCTTAAAGAAATGCTATCAGGGCACTGGGGCATTAGTTCAACAAAAGGTAGACTTTCTCCAATGTCAGAGGGATGGTTTGTCAATTGTTTACAAGGCAGTTTGAAATGTTGAGTCACACTATTGAAAAGTACAAATGTTTACAATTCACTGGGAATACCACTTATTTAAATATAATAATAAATATATTTTAAAATGTAATAATAAGTCCAGGCTCAAGCAAACAGATATGTGCTCTGAGTTGGACCACAATCACTCATCTAGCCAGTCAGCAAATGCATTAGGTGCTCAACACTTCAGTATTGGGCAAAATTACACAGCCACACACCATTTAGGGGACTGATAGCTCCATGCAAGATTGAGTAGAAGTTGCACTACACAGGAGCAAGCTACATTGTTTCCAGGTTGTGTTTACAAAGTAAGAGAGAGGGCTAGGTCGTAGCTGAAGCTGACCCCAAACTTGCAACAATCTTTCTGCCTTGGCCTTCCAGGTGATGGAAGTACTGGCCTCGGCAGCACACTTGGTTGAAAGCCTGTCGGCACTGAGAGTGGTAGTCATGAGTTGTTACTCATAAAAGGTAATACTGTCCCACCTTGGCTTTTCAGTGCTGAGTGTGGAAGCTGGCTGAGAACTCACACAGCCCCAGAGCTCAATGCTGGGGAAACCGGATAAGGCCACAGCAGGACTAGGCTGAGTGGCTCCTGAGCAAGCCAAGTGAGAAGTGAGGATGTCAACCCTAGCAGCCTCTCAGATGGCTACACTCCAGCCAACACCCCTGCCTCCACTCACAAGACCCAAGACAAAGTCAAGTGAACACATCCAGAGTTCTTCTCCAAGAGAAACTGTGACAAATAATAAATGTTTATTGTTACTTTAAGACACTAAATTTGAGTGTCTTAAATTTCTCGGCTATAGATAACAGATACTCAGCAAAATGCATCCAGAT
>CM052704.1:122681650-122751989 GCA_028551405.1 Uromys caudimaculatus
AGGGAGGGAGGGAGGGAGGGAGGGAGGGAGGGAGGGAGGGAGGGAGGGAGGGAGGGAGGGAGAGGAAGAGAGGGGAGGGATAAATGTGTCACTTTTTAAGTCTACTTTGAAACATTTATGATCTTTGTATTAGCTGTGGGGATTTTTCTTTTTCTTTTTACAAAATCTAAATTTTGTGGTAGATGAATTACCTAGAAAATATGTATAATACAATGCTTAACAACAGCAGCAACAAAAAAGCAGATGATAAATTCTCACAGTATGAGTTGTTCCAAACTGTGAACTTAAGTCTCAGTGGGATTGCCCTCAGAAGAAAACTTCTTGTGCAGAATGCAATGGCTAATGATTGTCACATCACACACTGTGCCCAGATTTAGAGCCTAAAACAACACACTCTGTGCTTTGTAGACTGGGTGCAGGGGCAGTGTCTCCTGTGCAGTGTAGACTGGGTGAGGAACAGTCTCTCCTGTTCAGTGTAGACTAGGTGCAGGGCAGTGTCTCCTGTGCAGTGTAGACTGGATGCAGAGGCAGTGTCTCCTGTGCAGTGTAGACTGGGTGCAGGGACAGTCTCTCCTGTTCAATGTAGACTAGGTGCAGGGCAGTGTCTCCTGTGCAGTGTAGACTGGATGCAGAGGCAGTGTCACCTGTACAGTGTAGACTGGATGCAGGGCAGGGTCTCCCACACTTTGTGGTAGTCAATGAGTCCTCTGCAGCCTGAAGTCAGTTCACAGCTTCACCCAAGCCAAGGAATCAAACATGGCATGGTTTCATCCACAAGACAGGTTAGCAAGGCTAAGTCACTGGGGTCTGATTGCATCTCCCGTATGGTCTTTCAACCACAGAGCCTAGTTTTCCTTAACTCAACCACCTCTGGCTTCTTTGTATGGAAACTCAGGGCAGAGAAACAAACAAGCCTTCTTAAGGCTTGACCCTAAAACTTTACACAATTCTCTGTATCCACATTTTATTAGTTCAGACTCTAGAGTCAGCACACCTTCACTGCCAGTGTGAGCTACACCGGCCTGGAGTCTGGTCAGCAGAGCGTACCGGACCAACCACTACCTAGGTCCACCATCTATATTTCTCTTTGTTATTTCAATAAAACAATAAAGTAAAACTTTCATTGTCACACACCCCATACCTTAGAAGACAGTCTGTGATGGTTTTAAGAGAACTCATCTCTGATTTCTACTGCCTTGTCTGGGATATGGAGCTCTTTTGGTCAAGGATGTTGCTTAATTATAGTTCTGACACCAAATTCATGTTGCGGGTATGTGTGGTACCAGTTTTACTAATTTACAGAGCCTCCACAGGCACAGTTTGAAAGCCCCGACTTCTTCTCTGGTGTTCATGGACAGTAACAAGCAGTGTGTGCAGAGTGAAAAGAGCCCATTTCTAGTAAATGCATTTCCCAAACGAAACTCTTGCAAAGTTAGAAGGAAAGATACATATTTTAATCTATCGAAATCTTAGGAGTTTATTCTATGTTAGGTACCTTGCATAATTGCAGGCCCATCTTTGACATTAGTGAGTATAAGAGTCAATCAGAAAGATCTGAGATGGCTCTTAAAATATTAGCACAAACATCTTTGAGACAGATCTGCTCTTGTAAGACTTAGGAATTTAACAGCCAAGCTGAGCTAGTGTTCTGTGAATAAAATTGGACGAATAATCCCATAGCATGTGACCTTAGTGCCCCAAAGTACACTGCACCCACAGTTTGCAGTGGTAGAGACAACAGTAAAAAGTTATGGGGTACCCGTTTTCTTCAGTCTTCCTAACAGTCATTTACATGGTTGCCTTGTCTGTACCCAGAGTCAGAAGCCCTGAGGAATAACTTTGGCTTTGGGAGCAAAGCATCCCATACATGAAGTGGAAACTTCTGGATTTTTTGGAAAGTCATTTGTGTCAGATTGTTTTTCTACTAAAGCAAGAACATGAAAGGACACGTGATAAAGGATTCTTGACTGTGATGGTTTGTACATGCCTGGCCCAGGGAGTGGCACTATTAGAAGGTGTGACCCTGATGGAGTAGGTGTGGTTTTGTTGGAGTAGGTGTGTCACTGTGGGTGTAGGCTTTAAGACCCTCATCCTAGCTGCCTGGAAGTCAGTATTCAGCTAGTAGCTTTCAGATGAAGATGTAGAACTCTCCGCTCCAGCTATACCATGCCTACCTAGATGTTGCCATGTTCTTGCCTTGATGATAATGGACTGAACCTGTAAGCCAGCCCCAATTAAATGTTGTCCTTATAAGAATTGCCGTGGTCATGGTGTCTGTTCATAGCAGTAAAACCCTAAGTCATATATTGGTCCCCTTTACATTGCATAGCTGAGCTCCATTTGTTGGGACTCCATAGAGAGAAACTCACCAAAATCTTCTGGTGGTATGCTGGTGGCTTTTTGCCACTTCTGCAGACTCAGGTCAATTCCCAGAGTCTTGGGTCCTCTGCAGAACAGAAAATACCCTAACCACTGAACTATCTCTCCAGCCCCTTAGATAATTTATAAGCAGGCTGTAGAAGCAATCTCTGTATGATACCTCATGATCATTACTAGTGCCTGATTGTTGCCAGAACTTTAATGAAAAGGCACTGGATGGAGTGTAACTTATATCATTTACACCAGAAAAAAATGTTAACTTAGACTACTTAATAAACACCCACGATTATCACAAACACTTCAACAGACAGAACCCAAAGAACTGAGAAATTTGCTGAATTCATACAGAAAACTGTGTCAGACCTAAAGGTTTATGACCCTTAACTTCAGAAGTGTTTTATAAATATTTCTCAGTTCATACTTCAGGGGTTAATCTGCACACAACCTTTTTATCTTTGAGATCTTTTTAAATTTTAGGGCTCTTAAATTCATTTACCATTCAGGGACTCCTGAATTCTCATCTCATAGTTAAATGCTGTAACTGCTTATCAGGTTTACATAAGATCTTAAATGCTTTTCACTGCAGTTTTATGTGCTGTGTTGAGTCTGAAGAGTGAGTCCATGGGATGAGCTCATAAGACTAAATCCCAAACTGCTAAAACATGGGGAAGAACTAACTTCACCGGCACCAGCGGATTTCCCAGTCAGAAATTCCATTGCCTAAAATGTTTGAGGAAATCTGCTCCTTGTTGTCCAGCTAATTAATCGACCTAAAGAGTGATACTTGCTAGGCCCGGGGCACAGCTGGGGCTCAGCTAGAGCTGCTGGGTCATCTTCCTTCTGTAGTCCCCAAAAGTTATTTTAGGGGAGTTCATTACTCCCTAGATTTTGTTTTAGTTTGTCTCAGTTTGCTTCATTCAGTACATTCCAAGTCCTCTCTTGATAACAGTTGTATGTTGTATTCCCGTCTGGTCTGCCTTCTCTTGGCAATAGCTGACCTGGCTGTGAGTCCAAAACATGGTAAATTACAAATTACTACCAGATGAAGCCATGAGTTTTACAAAGAGCACTTCCTCCAGGCTCAGAACACTGTGAAGCTAGGTGACATCACTGGAGTGATTAAGATTTGTGTGTGTGTGTGTGTGTGTGTGTGTGTGTGTGTGTGTGTGTGAGAGAGAGAGAGAGAGAGAGAGAGAGAGAGAGAATGCTTGTGAGTGGTGTATGTGTGTGTGTGTGTGTCTGTGTGTGTGTGTCTGTGTGTCTGTGTGTCTGTGTGTCTATGCCCACATATGGGCCCATATCTGTCTCTCCGTGTGTGCATGTGTGTCTGTGTGTATATTATCACCTACATGAATGTTTGTTATTAGATGATAGAGCATTAATGAAGTATCCTATCAATTTTTAAAATCAGAAAATAAGAAATAAGTTGTATTGGTCCAGGAAAAAGTTTAATAGTGACAAGAAACAGTTATGAAATAAGTTATAACTCTCTCCTTTAAAGAGGCCACCTCCTGTAGCCAGGCAGGAGCCTCAGTGGAGTAATAGGGACATCAACCCACACACAAAATTTTTGACCCAAAATTTATCCTGCCTACAAGAAATGCAGGGATGGAGATAGAGCAGAGACTGAGGGAATGGCCAAGCCATAACTGGCCCAACCCATCCCATGGGCAAGCACCAGTCCCTGACACTATTAATGATACTGTTATGCTTGGAGAGCCTAGCATGGCTGAGAGGTCCCACAGACAGATGCAGAGTCCCACAGCCAACCACTGGATGGAGCTTAGGGAGCCTTGTGGAAGAGTTGGGGGGAAGGACTGAAGGCCCTGAAGGGGATAGGAACTCCACAGGTAGACCAACAGAGTCAACAACCCGGACCTCTGGAAGCTCTCAGAGACTGAGCCATCAACCAAAAAGCCTGCGGGGGCTGGACCTAGGCTTCCTCACACATATGTAAGAGATGTGCAGTTTGGTCTTCATGTGGGTTCTGAACAACGGGATCAGGGGCTATGCCTAAACCTGTTGCCTGTCTGTGGAATCCATTCCCCTAACTCAACTGTCTTGTCTGGCCTCAATGGGAGAGGATGCCTCTAGCCCAGCAGATACTTGATGTAAGGCTAAGCACACTGTCCCACAGAGAACCTGTCAGTAAATTCCCCCAAGGGAATCTGTAAGGATAAGGAGGGGGGTGGGCGTCCACTCTCTCAGAGGAGAGGAGGAGGATGGATAGGGGAAGGGACAGTGGGAGGGGACACCACCAGGAGGGGGAACAGCGATTGGGATGTAAAGTGAAGAAATTTTTAAAAAATAAAAAATTAAAAAATAAAGTTACTTTCTCGATAACTTCTCTTTAACTTAAAATTTTACATAGTCACAAACAATTTTAATTCTAATATTGGAAATGAGATGTCTTAGCCGGACAGTGGTGACATATGCCTTAATCCAGAGGCTGGAAGATGTGTGACTTTAAGGACAGCCTGGTCTACAGAGCAAGTTCCAGGTTAGACAGGGACACACAGAGAAACATTGTCTCAAAAAACTAAACAAAAATAATAATAAAATAAAAAATGTTTTTAAAAAATCAGACTTCTTGAAAAATAAAAATAAACGATATTGCTACTTAAATATTTTATCTTTTCTTTAAAATGTTTTCTTTTATTTTCAGTACTTCTAATTCTAAAGCATTTGCTATGACTTTTATCAACAAAAAATAAGTGTCCATTTAAAAAGCATTGTTATTTTTACTATATAAATTTTAATAATCTGGGTAAGATAATTTTTCCAAATTCTAATTAACCAAAAATAGAAGAGAAATGGAAATTTTATTTCTATTATTAAATCCACAATAAAAATATTTTTCTTTTTCTTTTTTCTTTTTTTTTAATAAAAATATTTTTTAATTATGTATATGAGTAACTTTCTATATTTTCATCCGGGTGTCAAACTGACTTTTTCAGCCCCCAGATGCAAATGTCAGTTTAATATCTGACTTTATCCCACATGCTACAAAGTTTGTTCTGGAAAAATTGTTGGAAAAGCGCCTTTTAAATAAGTATAATTCGAGATGACTGTTCGTGATATATTGGCTGGTTCTGTATACAAGAAGAAAGAGTAGAGAATCTGTCAAATTAAAATGGGACATCTGTAAAACTCTTTGCAAGAGAATGTTAAAGGAGAGGCCCTTGGGCCTGAGGATATTAGAGGCCCCAGTAAAGGGGAATGTCAAGGCAGGGAATATGGGGATGGGTGGGCGGGTGGGTGGGAGGTAGAATTCCCTCATAGAGGTGGGGATGGGGAGGGGATAGGAGGTTTCCAAAGAGGAGACCCAGAAAAGGGGAAACATTGGAAATGTAAATAAAGTATCAAAAATAAAAATAAAATAAAATAAAATAAAATAAAATAAAATAAAATAAAATAAAAAGAGAATGTTAAAATGCTATCAATCAATATGTGAGTGTTAAAACAAAGCGAACTCGCCCTGTGTTTTGTGGATTTGATTTATTCCCATGGTTCGGGGTGGTGCTTACACGGTTGTGCTGCAGCAAAGCTCGGGGAGCAGATTTCTCCACGAACCCCTTCCCACTAAGGTATTTCTATTAAATTTAGCTGTGATGGCAAGAGTTCATCATATCAAAACCCGTGTCTGTTCTGGAGGCTGGCATGGAACTCTGTACAACCCAAGCTGGCCTTGAACTTGAGATGCTCTTGCCTGAGTCTCCCATGTGCTGCCATTGCACATGTGCACCGCCTAGCCCCAAACCCTGTGTTTGGATCCTGTAATTCTAGTAACTGTTCAACTGTGAGCACGCTGAAAACACAATGCCGATTTCCCGTCTTGAGAAATAGAGATATGAAAAGCAATCTGAAGGATCAGTCCGGGAAATAAGAGTCCAGGACATATCACATACAAATGAAATGCCTTTCTAAACGTCGGTGCATGTCAAGGGCAGGGCAGGTTTTTCCCCAACAGCGCCCCCTGTGTCCCTGCACTGTCAATGCAGATCTTCACTCTACCCTTTCCCTTGGCTGAGTCAGTCTGAAAGCTCAGGCTGAGCACACTGTCCTACAGAGGACCTTGTCGGTAAATTCCCCCAAGGGAATCTGGAAGGGCAACTCTGGTTTTCCAAGGACCATGTCTAAGATTACCACTTCCATGCTTTCCCTGAATCTCACCCAGGCAAGATAGGTATGAACCCAACATCTGATAGGAATCGCTGATAATGAGTACTAAGACCCTAAAGTGTATCCTTTCATTAATAGGAGACAAAGATCTAAACTTCCTCTATGATCCCCCACTCCTACATCCCTCCTTCACCTTGGCGGAGTAGTGTCTGCCAGGGACAGATTCCAGAAGTTTATTTGTTTCCTGGTAAAATCTGAAACAGTATCAGGTTATTTCCAATATTTTCTCACGTGAGTGTGCTGTATGTGTGTGTACAGAGATTATGTGCAGGTGTGCTCACCCATGAAGATTCATGCAGCTCATGGCTGTAGACCAAGCGAGTCCCTGGGCTCTGCTTGTCTCTGCTCCCCCCAGTCCTGGTGTTAGAGATCACTCCGCTGTTTATGCGGGACCTGGGGGTTCCAAATTCCGCTCCCTGTTATTGTTCAGAAAGCACCTTACCCACTGGCCATCTCTCTAGCCCAAGGTTACTTCCTGGATAGCATATTCACCACGAGCATGCCTAGATCTGTGCTAACACTTAAGTACCAGCTTGTCCTAGCTGCTCTTCTGGAAAGACTGCAGTGCATTGTGGGGGGTGCAGGCACTTAATCTAAAAGGACAAACTTTTACCTAACTGCACTGCTTGAAAGTATGAAACAAAACCAAGCAAGCTTTTAAAAACCTCTTTAGAAGCTACTGGAAGGTCATTCTTTTCTGCCAGAACGGCCAATTTCCTGGCGTAAACTGCAAGCTCAGAATGTTAAGTTGTGTTTCTCAGAACAGTCTATTTGCTGTTGGCTGATGGAGACAACCCTTCCTGTAGCCCTTCCAGTTTACGAAGCTTCTCCCAGCTTCTCCCCAGCTTCTCCCCAGCTTCTCCCCAGCTTCTCCCCAGCTTCTCCCCAGCTTCTCCCCAGCTTCTCCCCAGCTTCTCTCCAGCTTCTCCCCCACTTCTCCGGCGTTCCCTCTAGCCTGACGCAAATGCCTGGGTAAAGGCCACCCAAGACTGACAGTGAATGAGTTCCAGGCAAATTCCACAGGTTTTCTTCCACTACAGGGCAGCCCAGTAAACAGTTAAGCAGTTCTGCAGCATCCATGGGCTCTGAGGATTTAACGTAGGTGACCCCCCAACAAGAAATTTCAGTCAGCTGAAGATGGAAGTGAAGGAAACTTCAAAGGGTCACGTCTAGACAACATTTTCCTGTCTCAGAGAGCTGCTTATGACCTCCACTCATTGCAGACCGGCAAGAAGGAAAACCCGTCAGACCTCATTGACCGTAGGTAATGAAACAGGGTAATTTCTTCTGATAATGTCACCAAAAAGGAAATCCTACAGACTAAACCGATTAAGACCTCAAGGGAAATATCATATGCACAAAATTGGTTGAGGGGGTTTGGGGAAGGTTGTGAGGGTTTGGGGGAGAAGGGGTTGTGGATGGGATTTTTTTTTTTTTAAATTGATTTGGGCTACTCTTTTGTAGCAGAAACCAAATTTGAAGAAAACTTTGATTTATACAATAGCTAAGTCTTCTATGCATGTCCCTCATTAGACAGTTATAAACACTGAAATTGTGGACCTCCACAATCTGAAACTATTCCCCTTCCAGAAGGAATAGAGCTATTCCGTTCAAAGATGATTATGCCAACTTGAGCATTTTTTTTTAACCTATGACACGTGCATCAGGTGAAGCGGAAGGGCACTCCTGCCTAGCTAAGCATGTGAATACATGGTGAAAAAAGAAGTGAGGAATTTAATTCTAATGATCTTCAGTTGATATGTCTTGCTAACTGTGAGATTTGGGCTCACCCTGGTACTGTATGTATATTTTTATTTATTTTTATTTTTATTTTTAGATACTTTATTTACATTTCCAATGTTTCCCCCTTTCTATGTCTCCTCTTTGGAAACCCCCATCCCCTCCCCCTCCCCGCCTCTATGAGGGTATTCCACCTCCCACCTACCCGCCCACCCACTCCCATATATTTTTATTTAGGAAGGGTTTTCAGCATGAAAACAAAAACATCATTGTATGTTTCAAATGCTTTTTCCCCCCTAACTCTCTCTTTTAATCACCTATTTAAAAAACAAGAGTATTATAGTTCTTCATAATGACTCCCCAAATTCGTGAGCCGGCTTATCCCAGAGCACTTACACCCATGGGGGAACCCGACAGTCTGTGATAATGCCTTTGCTGACATGCAGCTCACCAACACTGATCCTTCCCAGACACCCCTCATGGGTTATCTGAGTCAGAACTGATCCTTGCTAAGGAATCCACAGCCTACAGCAGCTAGTTATGAGAGTCTGTGTCCCAGTTTACCAAGGTGGGTCTCATACTAATCAGCAGTTTAAAAACCAAAGGGCTTGAGCTTTGACTGAGCTTCTCAGTCAAAAGGGCTTGACTGACCTTCTGACGGCCCTGACACCCCTGCAGGTGCCTGGAGACTACAGCCCAATTCTGCAAAGTCGCCTTCAAATTCAGAGAGGCCTGTGTTAGTTACAAATGTTGAGTCCACCTGACGCCTGAAGTGTGCCGTGATGAGAAGCATGGAGCCACTCAGCAGCCACGGATCCGTGCCTTCTTGATTCAGCAGGCTCTCCTGTGAGCATGTTACTGAACAATGAGATCCAGTGTTGCATTGGTAAAAGTCATCAATTACTTTTTACTAACAAGATTATATGCTTCTATAAAACCCCTGATTTAAGTTCTGAGGAAAAGCAATGTCTACTGGTAAAATTCTGACTTGAAACTGAAAAGCTGTTATTACTCTTGCAATCATTAACTAACAAGGAATATATATTATATTATTTAAGTTATTGCATTTAAGAGGACCACTTTTAAAAAAAAAAAAAAAAAGTGGAACCTTTGCAAATATTGCTTACCAAAAAATTCCAGTGTCTCTGATTTTCCAATTATGAAAGTATTGATGTAGGCACTGTAAAAGAATTAGAAAATGCAAACGTATTTAGAAATGATTAAACCTCCCTATTGTGACCATCTTGACATAAGTCGGCCTATTCTCATCTCTGCTTAGAGTTATTTTCTTGCATACAGGGATATCTTTCTTTACACAGGCATGCTTTTAAGTTATGTCAGCATTCTCTCAATGGAAAGATAATTTTAATAACTACACAATACTCCGTTCTAGAAATATACTATGTCTTAATGATTTTCCTGAACACCCGTTTGCTCCTAACACGTTGCTACTAACCATGATGGAAAACAAGAGTTACTCTGCCTGCCCAGGATTTGAGTCCATGAGCACAGTGTTTTTGTCTTTTTAAGAAAGTCTCTGGGTTGTGGTGGTGCATACCTTTAATCCCAGTGCTTGGGAGACAGAGGCAGGTGGATCTCCGTGAGTTCCAGGACTGCCAAGGCTACACAGAAAAACCCTGTCTCAAACCCTATCTCACAACACACACACACACACACACACACACACACACACACACACACAAGGTCTCACAGTATAGCATGTGATGGGCTCAAATTGACTATGCAGCCCAAACTGGCCTGAATGTGCCATCCCCCTGCCTCAGCCTTACCAGCACTAGGATTACAGACATCAGGCACCACACTCTGCTGTGATAGACTGTTCTGTGGTGGTGTGTTTGTTTTTCATCTATTTTTTTTGTTTTTGTTGAGGCTTCTCTCTATTTTAAAAATAAGGTTAGCTGGATGTGGTGATTCACTCTGGTAATCCCAGTGCTCAGGATTCCCATGAATAAAAAGCAAGCTGGGGCTGTAAGAGTGTCTCAAAAAAAGTAATACTCTTTAATCAAAAGTGATTTTTTAAGTAGACAAAAAAAAAAAACCTTCATGAATTTCTTCCTTGGGCAACTACATCCCATAATATTTTCTTCCAGTCTTTTTTTTTTTCAATATGTTCGAAATTATTTTGTATATGTAATTTTGAATCCAGAATTCCTCCTCTCACATATCAGAAGCATTTCCACATGGCATAAGACTTTTTGTTACTGTAGTATCGTTTGTGACTATTAGTAACTGACTTGGGCTCCATAGTCTGAGGGAAGCATACTTTCTCAGTCATAATTCCCAGGCACTTGCCCACTTTATAAAGGGCTGTGTGAGACATCACTCAGCAAACCCCAGTAAGAGACTCATTTCTTTTCTATAAAATGGCCAAAAGGAAATAGAGCCTGCTTGGTGCTGGGGAGATGTCTCAACAGTTAAGAACACCTACAATCTTTGGAAGACATGGATTTAATTCCAAGCACCCATCAAGTGTCTCATAAAATTCTGTAACTCCAATTCTAGGGGAACAGACACCCTCTTGTGGCCTCCAAGGGCACCTACACACATATAGAGAACAAATATAAAATCAGACACAGGCATGCAGGAGGGCCTCATGCCTCCATAGGCACCAGACATTGACATTGTACATGTACATACATGCAGGCAAAACACATGTATGCACAAAATAAAATAAATAAATCATTTTTAAATAAAAAAAACATAGCCTAGTATTTCAATTTTATGAGTTTAGAGAGTGTGGCCCATAAGCATGATTTCCATAATACAGAGATTATTTAAGATGCAGTTTATTTGAAGGGAAATGAACTCATATGAATTCCACAGTATCTTGCTTTGTTTTTGTGATTTCTTACTAATAAAAACATATTGAAAGAAACAAATCACCTCTTGCCAAGGACCAGCCTCAGCTTCATCTGGAGTCCTGAGGAAGGGGTGTTTGAGAGTGACAGAAGAAATAACTGGAAGTCAGTCATGGGTACTAGCTGACAGCTCTGTATTCTGCTCAAGACAGCTCCCTACACAGCTCTCTGCTAGAAAAAAATTCTAAAAACTCTATAGGCAGCTCATGGGTTTTTCCTACCAAAGTTAGAAAAGCTTCTAGACAAAATTCTTGTGTTTTCCAATCAAAGTCAGAAAACCGTTAGCAAAAAGTTCTTGGGCTTTCTGACTCTGGTCAACTTCTAAAAAAAGAACTGCAATAGCTCTCCAGACAGTTCATCTCTTGCAGACCAAAGCCCGATCTTTTATTTACATATCAATTCAGTCATTTAAGCTAGGCTTCCTTTTGATTAACCTACAAATCAGCATTTTATGACTTAGCCCCTTGATTCTTGGGAAAAGGCAACAAGTACATTTTTTAACATAGCAAATTATCTCAGAGATCTGCCTGCTTTTGTAAACACAAACACTAAGGTAGCTGGGTGGGATCCTGTCCTGAGATCACCATTCCCACTGCAGCTGGGTCTACACTGATCTGTCCCAGACTGACCTTAAACTCAGGGGCAGGAACGGTATCACCTCCCTTCCCAGCAACCAGGACTTGGCCACTTCTTTGCTATTTGTTTATTTGTTTTTAGAAAGTTCTAAGGCTTGAGCCCAGGTCTTGATCTGCAGCCCAGGTCTCGCTCATGCAGCCCAGGCCACACATCACATCTTTTTAAAGTGGTTGATTTATTGCTCTTTTTTTCTAGGATGATACTTTGTTACTTTGGTGATGGTAGTCAGTCTTCAAAGCTTTAGTGGTTCATTCACCTCTGCCTTATCCACTGTTTGGAATGAAGAATAGGATGTTAATAGAACAGAAAGTATTGACATCATTTGCCAGCCTACCTTGACTGAAATTACACTTTACAAATCTTTTATCAAAACCAGAGATAGAATGTGCTAGGAACAAGATCTACTAAAATGCACCTTGTGCTATAACTCTGAGAAGTCATTTTCAGACACACACAGATAGCACATTTTGGCTATGTTATTACTACATTATGAAGTGCAGTCATATTTCATGCAACCATTTTTCTGTTTTCTTTCTTCTCTTCTGTAGTTCTGGGGATTGAACCCAGGGTTTCATGACCGCCACACAGGCTCCCCCACTGGAGCTGCCCCCTGGCCTTCATTTTGCTTTTTATTTTCAGACACGGTCTCAAAGGTTTTCCAGGTAGGCTTTGACATTACCAACTCTCCCTGACTCGGTTCCTGAGTAGCTGGTCTGTAGACCTGTGGCACAGGCCCAGCCTAACACAATTATTTTAAAAATAAAATTCCAAATGTGATAAATATCAACCTTCATTGGTGCAACATTAAGGAAATTCTATTTTAAAAAAAAAAATATTACTCATCCACAAGCCTCTTAGTTTTGGACGATTTAGAATATTTTACCACAGCATTATTTTACACAACTTCTTATTTTGCAAGGAGAAAAATGGAAATTATGTATCCTAAAGTTAAAGAAGCTTCACCTATCATTTAAATCTTTCTGTCCCTTTGGGCTGAGCTAGAACTCACACTGCCCAATGCCAGGCCTGTATTCTGACTCTACGTTCCGTTGCCACAACTACAGCTAAAACTCCATAGCCACCATTCCTTTTCAGATTTTTCTTACTTTGTGTATATAAGTCTCTTGCTTGCATGTGTCTCTACACCATGTGCATGCCTGCTGCCCTTAGAGGTCAGAAAAAGCTGTTGGATCCCCTTGATTGAGGTAATGGACAGTAATGAGTTGCCACATGGGTGCGTTGTTCCTAACCACTGAACTATCTGACCAGTTTTCCTTTCCCCCTTTTAAGACAGGCAGGAATACAACTCCTGATCCTCCTGCCTCCAACTCCCTAGTGCTAGGAATAGAGGCATATGCTATCACTCTTGCCCATGGCATGGTGTTCTCCTTTAAAAATTAGCCTCCTTAAAGATAAATGTAACATCTGAGTGTGGTGGCCTACACCTTTGATCCCAGCATTCAGGAGGCAGAGGCATATGGATCTCTGAGTCTGAGGCCAGCCTGGTCTAGAGAGCAAGTTCCAGGTCAGCCAAAGGTACACAAAGAAGCCTCGTCTCGAAAAGAAAAAAAAAAAAATCAAAGAAAAAAATTGACTGATTAAAAACATGGCAGATTGCACCTGAAAAATGGCAGCTGACCTGACTTACACACACACACACACACACACACACACACACACACACACACACACATACACACAGGGGGGGCATAGGGACTACCCTCACATGTACCTGCACACACATGAACACACATGCATGCATCCATTTAAATTGTTTGATTTAAAAGATGCATTGAGAATAGAGAGATGTCTCAGAGAGTAGAGAGATGACTCCAAGTGTGTTGGCTGCCCTTCCAGAGTGCTTGATTTCAGTTCCTAGCACCCATATTGCAGGGTTCATAACCTCAACTCCATCTCCAAAAGAGATATGACAGCCTTTTCTGACCTCCACGTATACCTGCATGCATGTGGAATACACTTACACGGACACACACTTACATACACGTAAATAGCAAATAAAATATCTAAGTAAAATAAAGTGAAGTATTTTTCTATACTTACTGTTCTTGGAGAGGAGGAAGACATACTTTGAGACAGGGTCTACCCTACAAGGACCAACAAGCCTCTGTTACTGGCCAGGACTCCCCTGAACTCTGAGAAACTCCCACATGACTAGGAAACATTTGCCTCTGGTCAATTGTCCAGTGTCAACTAATCCCTCTGATCAGAGAGCTTGCCAGTGAGCACACCTTACATAAGCAAACTAGAAAGTCCAAGTCCAAGATAGTCATCCACTCTAACTGGCTGTCCTAGAACTCACTCTCCATGCTGGTGGAGACCATACACCTTCCCACTCACCCTCTGCATTGAAGATATTTCAACCTCAGAGCCTAAGATGAAGGGAAGCCAACACCTAGAATACAGCAGATTCATTGTAAGGCCTTTAAATGTGCACACCCTGCAGAACAGATGCCCACCCAGTGTAGCTACTGGCTGACAAATATCAGTAAAGTCCCCAACCCCTGGGTTTCACGAGGTTCAAAGTTCAAGTTGAAATCTTTTTTTTTTTTTTTAAGATTGGATTTTTATTTATAAGTGTCTGTGTGAAAGTACACACAGGGTTTGAGGAGACTAAAGGGAGCATCAGATCCTCAGGAGCTGGTGGTCATGAGCCACCCCATTCAGCTGCTGGGAACAGAAATCCTCTAGAAAAGCAACAAGTGCTCTTAGCCATTGAGCCATCTTTCCAGGCCTAGGCTGGAAGGCCTGCTCTCAGCTCCAGGACAGATGAACATTCTAAAGCTCTCCTCAAAAGCAAGAGCTATTTTTCACTACAAATCTCCGTGATTTTGCTCTCTTAACAGTATCAGAACTTGCTAGCACATCAAGTTATTTCAAACCATTTATTTCTTAGGAACCAGGGAAAATGTAAACAACAAGGTGTCTTTGTCTCAAGGAAAACGGAAGCCACTGAACATGTGGAGCAGGCCTGTCACCTATCACCCCAGCACTGAACACACTGAGGCAGGAGGACTGTGAGTTCCAGGCCAGGCTCTAGAGTGAGATGCTCTCTCAAAAATAAATAAACAAATAGGGGGCAAAAAAATTAAGCAAAATACATGAACAGCAACTTCACATAGAGAAGCAAAGGCAGATTCCAAAGCAAATTCTCAGGAACATTTAGCAGACAGCTTAAAGTCTAGGTAAAAAGAATGAAACTGGAACACTTTGAATCAAGGACTCTTGTGCATAAGTAATATCCCCAAAGTATTTCTGAAGCATAGCAGGACCAGGGACTCGATAGCTACCTGGAAGTACAAAATACCTTACTGAAAACTGGAAGTGCCAGCTCTCTTCTGACCAGCTAGTCCATGTGGTGATTTGTTTTTCAGTCTGTCCTAAGCTGTCAGATTGGTTAGTAGTAGCAGGACCTAAATGACAGATGTGCATACATCCTTGAAAGGCAGTTTTATAAATACAGTAGTTTCCCCTTTATCCATGGTTTTGCTTTCTCTGCTCATGGCTACAATGTATCTGAACGTATTAAAGGAAACATTCAAGAAAGCAGTCCGGGGCTGGAGAGAGGCACTCGACAGGTAAGAGGGTAAGAGTCTTCTCTGGAGGGCAAGTTCTGCTTCCAGCACGCACCAGAAGCCATTCACAACCACCTGGAATGTTGGGCCTGTCCCGCGCCTTCCTCACCACCACCACCCCCTGCAGTGATTGGCAAGTGGCCTGCACCTCGGCTCCCAGACAGGCAAGTAGGAGGGAGCCCCAACTCAGCAGGGCTGGGCACCTGCCACGGCTAGATGAGGTGCTGCTGCCCCCTCCCACACCCGGGGAGACCCCCTCCACCCAAGGTCTCAGCCTCTGCCAGCAGCTCCTGCTCCTTGGGAACGCTGATGGTCGAAGGGCACTCCTCCTCAGCACATGGACAGGGAACACTGCTCACAGCCTGGGGCAACCCCAGCCATAGGGGCAGGAAAGTGAGGGCCCAGGTCGGCTCTGGGCTGGGGCTCAGCCCTGGGGGGGCAGCCTGAACCGATCCCAATTTCGCAGCGCTGGAGGTGTTCTCCCTCTCCCACTGTCCCGAGGGCAAGAGGGTGGGGTCCCGGGAAGTGGTAGTCTTGGGCCCCATTTTGGCCCTAGTTTGGGCCTTGAGAACAAACCCGAGTTCTGAGACCTGTCTCAGTCACTTCTGTATAGGGGTGACTCAGCAAGACCTGTTTGGCCCTCTCTCTGCCCTGCCATTGCTGATGTGAAGCTTTGCCATTGGCCCTGTCAGTTACTCCTTACCCTTCCCTGGTTCCTATGCCATCTCTCCCCATACCTAAGGGCCCACCCCCTTTGCCTTCTCTATATAAGTGAGGGGCTGATACAATAAAGTTGAGTTCCTGGTTTGACAAGACTCCTGGCCTGGTGTGTTTCTTTTGGGCCTCTGACACTCACCATCCCGCTTAGCCCAGGACAGCCCCACCTGGACCGGGTTCTCTCCTCTCGCTTGGACCTGCCATCAAGGAGTCAACACTGGAACTCAGAGAGAGAGAGAGAGAGAGAGAGAGAGAGAGAGAGAGAGAGAGACAGAGAGAGAGAGAGAGAGAGAGAGAGAGAGAGAGAGAGAGAGAGAGAGAGGTGCATACACAGATCACACACATATAAACACATACACATACATACAAACAGAGATACCCACACACAGACACCACATGCAAATACACACATAGGTACTCACACATAGACACCCACATGCAGATACATACACACAGGTACCCACACACAGACACCCACACCCACATGAAGATACACAGACAGACACACACACAGAGACAGACAGACATGCACACACAGATTGCACACATATAGATGTCCCACACACACATAATTAAAATAAGACTTTTTTCCTGTCCCACTTTATTTTCATACCCTTCAGGTCTGACAATTAACTTCTCCTTTTATGCAGCCAATATTTGTTGGGCTCTACAAGAAGATAAGAAAAAGAAAGAAAAACAGAAAGAAAATGTGTTTAAAGCCAGGCATTGTGGACCAGGCCTGTCTTACCAAGACTCTGTAGTAAGAAAATGGATACATTTGAGACCAGCCTGGGATGACCGTCTCAAGAAGAAGATAAGATAATAATATTTCTGCATGTGGATATGTATGTATCTATTAACAAAAGCCACTAAAATTTAAATTTAGAAATCTAAAAGAGGGCTAGTTTGAAATGTTACCACGTCAAATTCCTGCCATTTCTTTTGGTTTATAATAATTGGACTTCTTTAGTCCGCCGACTTGGAAACTTTACTTGTCCCTGTTTCCAGAGTTGTTGAGTTCAACTCTACAACCCTGAACCATCAAACTTAGTGGTGATGTTAAGGAAGAGGAGCAGAGAGGCATTGTTTTGGAGATTTTTGAAAATAAAAGAAATTAATTTGGAAAGTAAAGATTAGAAAAGCATACTTCCCCACATGAGAGCACTCATCCGTTACTCTACTGTCAGGAGGATGCAGACAGACTGAAGGACACAGGGGTGTTACAGAAGACCTGCTCGTCCATCTGCTGGGAAACTCAGTATAGAGCAATCTGCTTCATGTGCCTCAGCTCTCTGTGTCCTGCAAGTGTCCTGGAAGAGAAGGGCTGGGCATGCGTGTTCTGTTCACCTGAGGGCCTGAAAGCAGTTGGCACAGGACAAGTGTTAAGGCTATCTACAAGCTGTTGCTTCTGTTTTCTTATTGCTGGAAGTAAGGGCCCCCTCTGCTTAACTCACATCTCAGTTGGCAGCCCTCTGAATCTTTAAAACCCTAGATATCTATGTACCTCCTCTCCTTGGAGAAAAGTGCCCACAGAGGGTTTAAGGTGTCCTCCTGCTGCCTAAGGGCTTGCTAGGGAAGCTGCCTATACAAAATTATCACAAGAAACATAGTTTACCTCTGCAGTTCTATGAACTTGCTTGTTCAAGAATTTTCCGGTTCCAGGACAGCCAGGGCTACACAGAGAAACCCTGTCTCGGAAAAAAAAAAAAAAAAAAACAAGAATTTTCCACTCGATCTGACCAGGACTTCCCTATGGCGTCTGGAAAGTGTTTTGCCTCATCCCTTTACAGGGACTAAGCTGTACTCCTCAGACTGCACACTCTAAGAAAATCATTGTAACTTGAATTTAGCTAAGAGGTACAATAGAAACCATTACCAGGTTCCTCCCCTGCCACCAAATACTAATAAGCTATTGTTTGATGGCTTGTTTGAACTGAGGTTAGCTCCCAATTCAGGCTCCAGAAATATATAGATTACCTACCAAAGTGATTCTAGCCAGCCCAAGTATGGCAAACATGACTCTGGCGGTCTTTGCCCTTCTTCCTCATCCCCTCAGCCTTGCTAAAAATCAAACAAACAAAAAACCAAAAAACAAACAAAACAAACAAACAAAAAACGTTAGATTGCATTCCTAAAGCTAGTGACCAAGATCCATTCTCTTATTTGGCCAATCTTTCCTCCTCCTGAGGCTGACTACAAAGGTCCAGCAATCAAAAGCCCCCTTCAGATCACCTAATTAACATGCCCAATTAAAATTAAACACCTGAGCTGGGCAGTGGTGGCACACGCCTTTGATCCCAGCACTTGGGAGGCAGAGGCAGGCGGATTTCTGAGTACAAGGCCAGCTTGGTCTACAGAGTGAGTTCCAGGACAGCCAGGGCTACACAGAGAAACCCTGTCTCGAAAAACCAAAAAATAAATAAATTAAATAAAATTAAATTAAACACCTCAGCGTAACATGGGATTTCCCCTTTAGCCTTTATAAACTGACATTTACCCATTTGCCCCATCTGTCTGTCTCCTATCTACAGTCCTCCTCCAGCCCCCAGGCTGACAAATATACCTTCCCCCATCCCTTGTTCTGTTCACGTTATCCCGTTTCCTCTATCTCCTGTCTATTCCCTGCCCTCTGTCCCTCTGGGACAAATAAATCTCCTTTGTGCTGAAACCTAGGTCACCTACCTTAGGCTATTCTTTTGCATATTAAAAACATTTTGAAGCAGGCTGATCTCTGTGAGGGGAAAGCCAGCCCAATCTAAGTAGCATGTTCCAGGCCAGCCAGGACTACACAGTGAAACTTTGTATCAAAAAAAACAAAAACAAACAAAACAAAAAACAGAACCTTTGTGTAGATAAGACCTAGAATTCAAACCTAGAGAACACACAGAACTGAGATATTATCTGACTTAATATCACAATATCCCTATTCCATTTTTAGAAACAGAACAGGAATAGAGACAAGTTCTTAGTGTCTGCATTTTTCCAAACAAACAAAAATCGAAGTTCCAGAGCTTGTAAATGGCAACACAGACTCTTTCAATTATAAGAACAGTGTTTGTTTGTTTGTTTGTTTGTTTGTTTGTTTGTAGAGCAGTGAACTAACACATTGATCAGATACCTGGTCCTGTTGACGTTAACCCAAGGTATGTACGGACCTGTAGCTCCCTTCCCGCAGAGCCACCACTGCCCATCAAACAGAAAGGCCACTCATTGGTCAGACCATCTGTCATCTCAGCAATCATGACATATTCCCTACTTGAGGCACTAAGAGTCTCAAGTTCCATAAAACATGCTTTCTGCTCCAGGGGTGCTTGGGCTAGCCAAGAAATGAGAAAAGACAACCTGGACTGCAAGGTGGCAGAGAGAAAAAGATAAGCCCCAGACCAATGGGCGGGAGGCAGGACTTGGAGACCTGTCATTCTTGTCCTTCTCCATTTGGTTTTCAAGTGGAATGCATGACACCATGCAGCTTGTGATGTTTAAACACCAGGTCCCTATTCACAGTCCATCAGATGGAATTATAGCTACAGACTTATCTTTGAGATCAGTTCTTTACAGATTTGTGTTTAAGGCATGAGTCTGGGAGAGAGTGCAAAACTGCAATTCTACCAAAGATTTAAGATTTATTTTATTTTTAATTATGTATAACGTGTATATGTATGTGTCTGTGTGTGTATTTGTGCACATGAGGTCAGTTGCCCATAGAGACTAGAAGTTCAGATACCCTGTAGCTAGAGTTATGGGTGCCTGTGAGCCCCCCTACCCAGGCATTAGATCCTCTGCAAGAACTGTATGAATATTTACTTAACTGCTGACTCATCTCTCCAGTCCCTTAAGACATTTTTAGAAAAGACTTCAACACATCACAAAAATAGACAAAAACGTTATCTTATTTCTAATCAATAAACAAACGTAAGTTCTGTGTTATCGGTAGATTCTGGCCACTTCAATTGCTGTGCTTAGCATCAAACAAGTATCACTTTGTTGTTCTCAACATACATGCTCTTAGTATAAACTCAGAAAAATTGAAAGTCACATAATCAACATTTACCTTAAAACAACATATTGTGGCTCCAGAGACAGCTCAGTTGTTAAGAGTGTTCACTGCCCAGGCACAGAGACCCATGAAACAATCTAGGCATGCTCTTGTGTCTACCTGTAACCCCAGGACTGAGGAGGGCACAGACAGGATTGCTAAGGCTGGGTGACTTTCAGCCTAGCTGGAAAAAATGCAAGCTCTGGGTGAAGGGAGAGACCCTGTCTCAATGGACTAAAATGGAGGGGGACAGAGGAGGACACCTGAGGCCTTCCTCTGTCTTCCTCCTGTCTACACAGTTGTGCTGCACATACAGCTACCTGAGCATATACCACAGTCACATGTATGTGCTATTAAATAGTTCACCTTCCTGCTTACAGAACTTCCTTGCAGGATAGAATGTTTCAGTCTTGGAAGAAACTGTTACACAATCAATCAATAAATAAATAAACAAACAAGCAAATAAATACATATTTTAAAATATAACACTTCAGGGTCTGGAGAAATGGTTGGGTGGTTAAGAGCTCTTACAGAGGACCTGAATTCAGTTTCCAGCACTAACATTGGTTCTAGTCAGAACCACTTGTAGCTTCAGAGGAGTGGACACCCTGTTCTGGCCTCTGTGGACAATTGCACTCACATGTTAAAAAATAACAAATTTTCTATGAATAATCTGGCACTTCTACCAAGGAGTAATATAGAAGTTCAGGTTAACAGGAGATGAGTCATATTTCTCCCTCATCCTCCTCCCTCGGGCTTCTCAGCCACAGTGGCTTGCCTTGCTAGCCACTCACTCTACCCAACTCATCTTGATTCTATCAGCTTTCATTGCATGCTCTGGAAGTGAGGGGCTAAGTGAATCTGGTCAGCTTCAGGGACTTCCTGAAGTTATTTGAGTCACTTACCTTCCTACTTTCAGAGCATCCTTTCAGGATGAGATGTTTCAATTTTGGAAGAAACTTACACAACAGTGTGTTAGGAAAGAAAGGGAAGAAGGGAGAGACAGAGAGACAGATACAGAGAAAGAAAGAGAAAGGAAGAAAGAAAGAGAGAAGGAGGGAAGGGGGAGGAGGAGGCTGTGACGGTGAGGGGAAATTCCTGGGGGCATAAGAGGGAGATAGGAAGGACGATTCTGTTTGGATGTGATCAAGATACATTGCATAACAGTATAAGCTTGTCATAGAAAACATTAAAAGTATCCTTTTAAAAAGAAGAAAAAAGAAACTAGTGAGAATGCTCAAGAAAAGGGCAGCATTTAAACTGCACTTTAGAAATCAAAGACCATGTGGAAGAATAAAGAAAGCTTGTTTAAAATTTACAAATATTTTGATTGGATGGAAAATGCCAGTTATCAACAGTGGTAATTAGACAACTATAAAAAAACTGAAAGCTTCAGAATTACAAGGGTTTAAAACAAAACACTCAATCTTTGTCATTTTGATGAGTCTGTGGAACTGTCCTGCTTTGGATGATGAAGTCCACAGCTCTTTCTTTTTCAAACTTTGAAGACCAGTATTGGTTAAATTTTCCACTGTGGTGGACCCAGGTCCTCATCCTGAGCTCAAACCAGAATGAGCTTTTAAGAAATAACCCACCGTACTATAGAGAGGTTTGTTTATTGCCAGATGATGGTGGTCTACTAACAATAGCTATTTAATGAGAGATAACCAAGTTCTCATGAGACAAGAGATTATACACTACCACAAAAGATTATACTGTGATTCTTCATCCCAGTCTATGTGATGACTGTCCATCAAGAGGTTATAGTGGTAGAGTTAGACAGGGTTGGAAAGGTGGTGTTTGAGATCATCCAAATGGAGTTTACCACAGAAGTTATGAGAAGAACGTCACCTGGGCCAATGTTCCTCACGCAAAGTCCTACTCTCTTCTAGTGAAAGCAATCACTGTGGTAATAACTGCATTTCTTGTGACAGATAGGATGGAGGACAAAACACATCTTCACTCAAGATGTCACAATTACACAATTTCCTTGGCATACAAGAACAAGGACCCTGATTGTCTGGAAAGGAGGTACCCTTCACGTAAACCCTACAGCAATGCAAGCCACAGAGCAGCAAAGCTGGTAACAGTGGAGTGAGCCAGTCTTGCAGAAATCCTAGAAATCCATAAAACTTTGGACCAAACTACAAAATAAAAAATAGAAATTATTCTGTCATAACTACCTAAGGATTCTTAGAAGAAAAAGTGTGAACTTTTAAAACTTTCTAGCTAGGTTCCTCTTCACAGCTTTTACGTTTCATGAGGAGAAAAAGTAAAGCACGGCTAATTTTAACAGTAGAATTATTTCAGCAAGAAAATACTGAGTGTAAGTCCTGACTTGAACTAAATGTGAGTTTCAAATAAAGGAATCTCTAAAGCTAGAGGGGGAGACAGGGAGAGACAAAGAGACTCAGAGAGAGACAGAGACACATACAGAGTCAGAGAGACAGAGAAAGAGAGAGGGAGAAGAAAAGAGAGAAGAAAGAGGAGGAGGAGGAAAGGAGGAAGAGGAGGAGGAAGAGAAAGAGGAGGAGGAATACCTATAGCTCAGAGACCAGAGTTCAAGCTCAATTTAATTTCAGCAAACAAGATAGAACAGGCAGATAATCTAAGGAAAAAAAAAAACCCACACACAAGGTCATGGCCAATATCTTTTTTAAAATTAATTATTTTATTTATTTATATCCCAAGTGTTGCCCACCTCCTGGTCCCTTCTCGCTGAGTTCTTCCCCCCATCCTCCTCCCCTTTGCCTCTGAGAAGATGCCCCCCCCCACCCAGGCGCATCCTCTCTCACTGAGGCCAGACAAGGCAGACCTCTACTTCATATATGTAGGACAGAGGGAGGGAGGGAAGGGAGGGAGGGAGGGAGGGAAGGAAGGAAGGAGAGAGGGAATTTAAATTAGCCCCTGTATGCTCTTTGGTTGGTGGCTCAGTCTCTGGGAACTCTGAGGAGTCTAGGCTAATTGACACAGTTGGTCTTCCTATGGGGTAGCCATCTCCTTCAGCTCCTTCAATCTTTCCCCTACCTCTTCCATTGGGGTCCCCAACCTTCATTCAATGCTTAGCTGTGAGCATCTGTATCTGTCTTAGTCACCTGCTGGTAGTTCAGAGTACAGCAATGCTAGGCTCCTGTCTGCAAGCATAACGTAGCGTCAATAATAGTTTTAGGGATTGGTGCCAGTCCCTGGGATGGATCCCATGTTGTGCTGTTCACTGGTCAGCCATTCCTTCAGTCTCTGTTCCATTTTTCTCCATACATTTCTTTTAGACAGGAGCAATTTTGGGCATGACCAATATGCTTAATAGCTGGTTTGAGAAACTCTCAAAAAAAAAAAAAAAAATCTGTGAACAGTGGTTTGCCAGGAAAATCCAGAAAGATCTCCATCAAGTTAATTCTTAGTCTGATGACTCTCTCTTCCCCCCAAAGGTGCAACAACTGGGGTTCAGGAACTACAATGATTCCTCCAAAGTCACCACACTGCTAAAATCTGAGAGGCTGAAGGGGGGTGTACATCAGAGGCCTCCATCTCTAGGCCTCTCCATCTGAGAACTCTGTGTCCCTACTGAGGGAGACAGAGAGACTCTAGAAACGGTGTATCAGTGTGGTGTGGTAGCACAGACCTGAAATCCCAGATGATCAGAACTTCAAGGTCATTTTCAGCTATACGGGTATTCTGAACTACAGAACACTCTATGTGGTGGTGGGTGGGGACGGGTTGGTATGTGTGACAATATTCAGTAGAAACATACACACATCAGTGATTATGTCCTATCAAATAAATGTGACACCCAAGATGCTGGCTGCCCTTAGCCACTGAGGTTATACAGATGCAGTTAGAAAACAGTTTGCTCCAGAAGGAACAGCTTCAATAAGTTCAATCACATGATTACTTTTTTCTTCTCTGGTATTTTCCATCACAGTGAAATTTAAAAAAGGCTAAAACTATGCTTTGTTCTTCAGAATTATTAGAGACAGTAAATAAATGTAACAGCTGTAATCTTTGTAAGTGCTAAGAAAAAAATTTACAGCTAAAATTTTACTGTGATGTTTTTTCCAAAATTTTCAACAACAACAACAAAAAAAGTAATGTATTCTGCTAAGTAGTTTATCCACAGCATGTTTGTGGGGGTGGGGGGAGGGAATAAACTCAACTATCCAGTTTGGGGACCAATTAGTTACCCAGGCCAGTAAACATATGATGAAAAACCTTACAAATGTTGGCCTCAGTTATTGATTTCTTTGAATTCAAGGGCAGCCTGGTATACATAGGAAGCCAGCCAGCAATGCACAGAGACTCTGTCACAAAATAATAATAATAAATAAATAAATCTGCACCCAGCCACTTCTCAGACCCTACAGTAGACCACAGCACTGACTGTGTCTCAGGCCCTACCTACAGCAGACCACAGCACTGTGGCTCAGGCCTACAGTAGACCACATCTCTGACTGTGGCTCAGGCCTACAGTAGACCACATCTCTGACTGTGGCTCAGGCCTACAGTAGACCACAGCACTGACTGTGGCTCAGGTCTACAGTAGACCACAGCTCTGTCTGTGTCTTAGGCCCTACAATAGACCACAGCACTGACTGTGGCTCAGGCCTACAGTAGACCACAGCACTGACTGTGGCTCAGGCCTACAGTAGACCACAGCTCTGACTGTGGCTCAGGCCTACAGTAGACCACAGCTCTGACTGTGGCTCAGGCTCTGCAGTAGACCACAGCACTCACTGTGGCTCAGGCCTACAGTAGACCACAGCACTGACTGTGGCTCAGGCCTACAGTAGACCACAGCTCTGACTATGTCTTAGGCCTACAGTAGACCACAGCACTGACTGTGGCTCAGGCCCTACAGTAGACCACAGCACTGACTGAGACACAAGAATGAAAATAAATGTAGGTATTTCAGGAAGCCTCTGCTGGTTTCCTTACCATGGAAGGTTCAGACCCTATAGGTTATCTCCAAGGCCTTGTAGTAATGATCTGTGGCTTGTGGGGACAGTTGTTTTCTTTTTTTCATTCACACAAATTAGAGCCTTTACAATGTGTGGATATATGTGTATATATGTATGTATTTGCGTATGTATAGAGAAAATTACATGAGGTCATCAGATAATTTTATTAATTTAAGAGCCAAGATATAGATTGAAACATTCTAGAATTGAAAGTATCAACAAATTATGTCTTTGCCTGGTCTCCCTCTGGACAGAGAATTTGCAGAGTACAAAGACCACCCATGTGTTACTCTTGTATCAGGACCACCTGGTACCTTGTAGGCATTCAAACAAACCCAATGAATTGAACCCAAATACAAATATATGTATAGCTAACCCTCACTCTCCCAGTAATCGTTGATAGTTGTCTCTGGACTTTCTCTCCAACTGCTGTAAAGGCCAAAGAGGTTTTGAGATAAAATGCAGATAGTTATTTACTTTTCCAATCCCGGTCCTCTAAGAATAGAGCCATGAATTAATGTGTGTAAGAAAAGGCATTAAACCTTAAAGAGGCCCATGGAAAATTGGTGCAGAACTCCAGATTGGCTAAATCAGGTTTGTTATTTTATCCATTAAATAGTCTAAGCAGATTAATTGGAACCAGACATGTGAAGATTCATAGGATTTGCATTTTACTCACATTGGTTATTTTACAAAAAAAAAAAAAAATCTGTAAGTTACATTTCAACACATCCAAACTAAGTGCTTAATGAAAATGGAAATCTTGATTAATAATTTTTAAAAGTACACATAGGCAGGAATGTTATAAGACTTCTTTCCTTTTGTAATCAGATCCATCTCACAGTAACAATGTACTCAACCCCATATGCCTTATAAATAAGGTATAAATAAAACCAGCCACCTACATTATCATAGATACATTGTACTTTAGAAATTATGTACATCAAGGCAAAAAGTATTTTTGTGAGTAAACAAATTGAAAGAGTTTACATCCTGAGTTGGTATTTTGTGGACACTTTTAAGTCACAGCAGCCTGTGGTTCAGGTAACAAGGGAGACAAGCAACCTGTTCTCAGCAGATGTCCAACAAAGGAACCGTTTCTGTCAGGAGAACACTGATCTTCAGACACCAGGGTCAAAAGCTTATTTATTTGATTCTCAGGACTGCTGTCTGAGGCATAACTGAGACCCCATCAGAAATTAGCATTTTAAAGCTTTGCCTTGATGTAAACAAACTGGTTAAAGTGAGCACAGGACTGCTGCATTCTAGAGAAGCTATATCCACATTCTCCAGCCAATTACAGCCTCACAATTATTCCACTACCAGACATAATACTCAGCAATCAAATAATACATGTCTGAATCAGTTTTGAAATGTCACATTAGGTCTATGTTGAAGTGCTAAAACCTTCCTGAGTGACCTCAAGATAAAAAACAAATACCTGGTTAGATAAGATCAATAGCCTCTGCATTGCATTCAAAATAAATTTAACATAATCACATTATGTAGCCATTGTACTTTATTATTCTGTGAACCAATTATTACAGCCTTGGGACAATGTCAAAAAATAAAATTCCTAAGTTTAATGCTTATAATGAAGAAATACATAAATCGTCATAAATATACACTCGCTCCCAATTCAGGTTCAGATAGTCTGTACCCTAATATCCTGCCCTCCTCACATATGTGTGCTCTGTTTAGGGCGATGATTTCATCTTAATTTTATAGCTTTGTTTCCAAATCTCTGTCTCTCCAGTATCTTTACTACTGTGGTGTTTCAGTGTTGTCCCTCCTCGGTAACACTTAGCACAACTGCTGTTGACCTGGGCAAATGTGTTTCTGATGCCTGTCAGCAAGTATAAAAGCATAATTTCATTAAAGTGTATTTTATATGCTCTGGACCAAGCGAACAGTATAAAATGAAATTTGGCTGAAGTTCAACCGGGCATCAAATAGCACTGGCAAGAATGTTTTTAAACAGATGGTGCAAAATCTTGCTAACACGATAGTGTGTGCTCGACACAGGAAAGCGATCAGGAACAGATGTGTTCCAAATGACCACCGTACCAAGCAGAAACAATGTACAGAGATATGCATTAGAAATGACACCCTCGCCAGCCAGGAAAGAAAGCAATGAGCAAGGCGTGTCCTTGTCAAACACCAAGCTCTACTGAAATGCTTTGCGGATTAAAGGTGGCATGCAAACATTTTCCCTTTGGCTTCTGCTCATACATTAGTACTAAACTTCTATCAAGGTGGCCAAAATTAAGAACATGATTTTTAAATCTATTAAAAAGATAATCCCACGAAGGAAAAATAAGTTCTTGATTTAGCTTAAGAAATTCAGCACCCTAAGGACCCTGTCTATCTTTGGCACCAAACATATTCTCATCAGCCTAGAAGAAACACACACACACACACACACACACACACACACACACACACACACACCCCACACTCCCTTTAGGGCTGTACACGCGTGCCTAATCAAGTTACAAGCATTCGCCCCAGCACTGAATGGCTTTATTTAAAAAGTCCTGAAGGCCAAGCAGCTGTGATTGGCAAGGGGACTAAGGCCAAATAGGCAATCCCCAGGGAAATCCTCCTGGGAGATGGAGATTGAGTCTTTCCAGAGGATGGTCAGGCCCACATCCTTCGAGACTATTATTCCTCCTGAGCCACCTGGGATGGAGTTGGAAGATGGGAGAATTTGCGGGTGCCTGGAACTTCAGGTCCCCCACCCCCACCTCCCCAGAGTTTTGGCCTAATCCAGCCTTGCTACAGTGTCTTGCCCCAAGCAGTTGACCGGAGTAGGAGCCTTCTGCTCCACTTTTCAAAGTTTTCTGCACCCTTCTGGAGCTTTTTAAAGCCAGAGCAAGAAGTACCCCGTGTATTTACAAGCTAGTGGGGCAGAGGGTAACCAGGGCTTAGTGCGTCCTCCTGGAGGGCTCTGACTTTCTCATAGAGAAAAGTCTTAAGGCTCTCTGGATGCCAAATTTGATTTCAAACCAGGAACATTTCGCGGTGAATTCCATGCCTGAGTGCTGGACTCGCCCACTGCCAAGGGCGAAAGGACAAGGCGGCAGCCTGCATTCCAGGACCAGCCTAGCAGGATTCCTACTCTGTCTCTTCGCAGTGACTAAGAGTAGTGTGGTGACCAGCCACAGCAACCTTCCTGGACATCCGGAGTTTTGGGATGCTTGCAGCATGCCTAAGTCAGCTTCTCTCTGGGTCGAAGGCCAAGAGGGTGCTGTTCACCGCCTGGACGCTCCGGGGCTGGGTAGATCTAGGACAAATCCAAATGAGGCCGCCTGCAGAGGGGCGCTGACCCATGCTGCACAGGCTGCACAGGGAGAGAAAGGGCCTGGAGCCGAGCAAGAGGTGGCCTGCTAGCCTGGAGTGTGGGAGTTATCAAGGAAATGCAACAATATTTAGGACTCCAGGCTGTGAGAAAGTGCACGTCCAGCACGCGATCTACTATCTCTTGCCAGTCTGCTGCCAGGAGGGGCTCCTTTGCACAGCGCATAAGACATGAAATTGACAATCAAGACCCTCCAACCTCGGCCCTTCCACCGCCCAAACCAGATGATAACTCTTCACTTCTATTATTCCAAGGGGGTTGGAGGAGCCAGTTATGGGGTAATACAATGATTAAGACCTTGTCGTGTGTTTATGCCCAGCTTCTGTGAGGCATCTCTCAGACCTTTTGGTTTCTAGTATATAAGGTGGGCATCACAGATGTCGGGAACAGGTGACACAGTAGAAAAAGCTGTGTGGTGCTCACTCAACGGCTGTTTATAATGATGCCCAGGCACCTCGAGAGAAAGTGGATAGTCCTTGAGTTACCTTGAATATAGTGCCATTTCAAGAAGCAAAGACACAGGAGTTTTCCCTGAACCAGCTCTCCACCCTGACCACTATAAACTATAAAGACAGATTTTCATAGCTTGATTCAACCTCACCCCATCTCAGGATCAACTCAGGACCTTGCATGTGCTAGCCAAACCTTCTCCTACTGAGCGGCACCATCAGCCTCTGATTCAGATTTCATTAAAAGAAGTTTCTTCACCCCATTATATCTTTAAAATTACTGGTGCAAGGTGGAAATATTCCAAAGAGATGGAAGAGAAGGAATCATTGAAAAGTTTACTACATGCTGTATTAAAAATGTTTCTATATTTAAAAATTCAGAAGAAACCTCTGCCTATTGACTCCAAGACACAAAAACAATAATGAGTACACTCAGTCAAAGTCTTCTCCAAAGGTGATGCAATGTGAGACATTCCTTAAATTTTTTAAAAATTGCTTCTATTTGTTGTAGGAGAACACAAGCCACAGTTAGCCTGTGCAGGTCAAACAACAACTTACAGGAGTTCTATCTCTTTCCTATGCGTAGGTTTCCAGAGGTGAGACTTAAGCATCTTTATCCACTGATGTCCTGAGTCACACACACTTTGGGGGATGGGAGTGAGTGGGCTGGCGTCCCTCCTGAAGAGTTTGGTTGAAATTCACGGGATTGACTGCTCTTTAAAAGTTGGGTTTTGCCACATTTACAAAAGCCCATAGCAGCTCCTGATGCATTTGCAGGTGTTATTGGTACATGTGAGAGACTCGTGAATAGGATGAAGCCTTCCCAGCACACTACCCTACCCCAGGGGTGGATGAATTAATCACAATCAGAGCAGGTACCTTCATCACAGGATGAGAGGTCTCTTCCAGCCCTTTCCAAGAACTGGAATCCCAGACATCAGGTTTCCTGGGGATCCTGAACAAATGCACAGCCAGGGTGGAGGTGGGCTGAGTTTGGGTTAGACCTTACACAGCGGCAGTAGCACTTGGCTCCCCATGACTTCAGCTCCAAACTTCACTACCTCTTCTGGACCACATTCTTTTCCTGGAGCAAAACCTGTGTCAGCATCTGATAATATGCACAGAAGTTCTATGTGTGCGGAGACCAAAGAGGCTTATATGTCCCTGAACACACATATTCTCTATCCAAGATGTCCCTGAAATGATACACTGTAGTAGCCCCAGGTGTCCCTGCAATGATACATTGTAGCATCCTCAGGTGTCCCTGCAATGATACATTGTAGCAGCCCCAAGAGTTCCTACAATGATACACTGCAGTAATCCCAAGTGTCTCTATAATGATATACTGTAGCATCTCTGGATGTCCCAACAATGATACACTGTAGTAGCCCCAGGTGTCCCTGCAATGGCACACTCTAGTATCCCCAGGTGTCCCGACAAAAATACATTATAATAGTCCCAGGTGTCCCTACAATGATACACTGTAGTATCTCCAGGTTCAGAGGCTACTACTACTGTGGCTTCTCAGGAAGACAAGGCAGGTGTCCAGATGAGAGTGGAACCCAAGTTCCCAAATTTTTTGATCAGATTGTCTACTCCCTTCCTTGCTTAAGCTCTTTGAGAGATAATAATAACAAGAAGAAGAAGAAGAAGAAGAAGAAGAAGAAGAAGAAGAAGAAGAAGAAGAAGAAGAAGAAGAAGAAGAAGAGGAGGAAGGAGAAGACGTCAACTATAGTCCCTGAACAGGAAGGTGCCATACAATGGAGGATGTGCTGGAAGGAGACAGGCAGAGAAGGGAATACGCTTGCTGCTCGCCGGAACTTTTCCTGTCCGGCACCAGGCACTAAATCGGGTTATGGAGAGTCAGGGGACCACACAACTCCTGTTTCCATTGAACATTCAGAGTACCTGCTGGGGTCATCTTGATTCTCCTGTGTGTGTTAGGAGACTATTTCTGATGGCTTTCCCACAGATGGTAGTGGGTAAGATACTCTGGTTTTGCATAGCCAGAGTATTCTTCATATTCTGTAGTTACAGAACCAGTTGAAGTCAAGTCTAAAAGGGAAGTTACAGAAGAGGGCTCCTGCACCACTGTCAGTACAGAGTCACTTATTGCTGGATTCATCCAGGATGAAACCATTTGATGAAAGTAAACACCAGCTGTGAGGGACAGGACAAAGACTTCACTGTGGGTTTAAGACCTGACTCCATTTTCCCCTCCTGTGGCTTTTTTATTTGACACTCTGTTGTGCCATGGTCAGGTGTCAGCGGAAGTAGAATAGAGCATACTTCATCACTAGATAGAGAACTTCTGTTTACCTAGGGGTATAGAGGCAGACAGAACTCCCAGGAGGAAAGGAATGGAGGTGGGTCACAACCAATTCTCCTGAACTCTAAAAAGAATCATGTCACAAACACATATACCAAAATGTGCCTTTCTGAACTCACCCAAAAGAGCCATATGGCTGAAAGACTAAAAATACAGCTTCCATGTTGTGTGTCTAGATTTGAACAGGTAGCATTGTTGAGCAAGTTAAAATAGGGATATGTTCCTGAGCACTGGTGGGGCCGTTCATAACATCTACCACATCTACATTTGTGCTCATGGTACTCAGATGCTTGCACACATTAACAGAACCCCTGGTGCCTGCTTTTTAAATGCATAAGATTAGCCTTGATAAAAGAAAAGAGCAGTTTGGGAAAGTTGGAATACAGGGAGGGGCAGAGTGGGGAACGAGGAGGAACTCCTAGTAGAAGGGGCTCCAGGCTGACTGCTCTCTCCTAGAGCCTCAGAAGTTACTGGAGACACATACCTACTTCAAACAATACATCTATCTGAAGCCATAACAGGGCCAAATGCATCACACCAGACATTCAAGAACCTGACCTGTTCCTACCTCTTGGCAGGAGACTTCAGTGATGCTTCTACTCCCAGGCCTCTCTAGGGAAGCAGGGAGAATAGGCAGAGAAGGTGAGAATTGCATCCACCCTGGACCTACTGTGTGGGTGAACACTTATTCAAGCATTATTTACATTCATATAACAACTTCTTAGTGGTACCCTTAGAGAAAGATCTGGTAGAATCATCTGGTAGATGATGAAACTGAGATCTTAAAGTAAATTCCTCAATATCCAAGTACAAGTTGACTAGCTTCAGACCTTGAATTAATAGACAGCACATCATCTAGCTTGGGAACACCCTCACCCCCACCCCAAGGAAAGCAAGGAGAGAGGAGAAAGGAAGAGACAAGGAGGGAAACACTGTCTTGGTTACAAGAGCCAAGTCTCCTGTAGTTGAAATCCACATATAAAGTTCTTAACTTTTCAAAATATGGTTTAGAGGTTTTCTGAGGTCATTCATGGCAAACCGCATCATTTTACAAGATCTGTTAAGATACAGAATGACAGAACATGACAGAGGAGTGTTGCTGAGGGAGCCAAGGACACCAAAGCTGTGGGTGTCCTGCTGGGCACCAGGGCAGCATAGGTCCCTTAGCAAACTTTATCAAATTCTGGGAGTCAGAAGCTCTCTCTCACAGTACTCTGCACCCCCACTCCAGGCTACAGAAACTCCTTTGGCGCCTGGGCTGTTGCTTTGAGACCGATTGTGGCTTTCTTACCACCCTGCCTGAGGTTTAATTCCAATTATGGAACTGTGAGGAATGGACTCAGGACGGGTAGGGTGACCTGGGTGGAAGTATGAGTGGGGGAGCACCTCCAGGATTGGGTTTCCACCCTCCCAGACCAGGAAGCTCAAAGCTGGATCTCCTTGGAGAGGGGAGTGCCTAGAACCTGTAAGAAAACTGGAGGGGAGGTGGTGATTATTGGTTGGATTTTTCTCACACACACACACACACACACACACACACACACACACACACACAGGCAGGATTCTATAGAAACAACAGTCAAGCTTCTGAGGTTCCTGGTTTATTGGTCACAGCAAAAGGCACAAAACACCCACGTCTCCAACCCACAGGCGTACTTTAGGCGAGACTGTGGACTTGAGAATGTCATGCTGCATAAGTGGTGTTGAGTACTATCGTTTAGCAGTCTTCCAGGCCGACCCCTCCACTAATTTCGGGCTCCCAATGGCCCCCAAGTTCTTTTCTCGCTTCATTTCTCTGCCCATTTAGTGGGCCAGGGGTTCTGGATGCTCTGCCAAGAACCTCTGCTCTGCAGGTTCTGGTTAAGCAGAACCTGGCTCTTCCACTTTGGATCTCCAGAATTTATCTTCATCAAGATCTGGACGCTTTCCACAGGGCTATCAAGGAGAGCAGCATTGTTCTGCACACCAGGGTGCCTAGAGTGTCCTGTGTGTGTGCCCTTGCCAGAAAGTCATTGGCACCCCCCACCCCCTCCACCACCACCCCCCTCAGCCTCAGCAAGCAGAAGATCCCAGAATCCTGCATTCAGGCATTCACTTTCTTGGTGACCTTCACTTTCGAGAGAATAATCTCACCTGTTTTCCCCTTAAGACTGGATTCAGTTTAAGTCTCAACGTGAGCAGATTCCCAGCCTCACGCTTTTAGCAACAAAACAAAACCAAACCTCTGGACGCTCTCTTTTCTCCACTTTCCAGACATCTATGAACACACCAGATGGGCAACAATCCAAAGACACCCACCAACAACCAAGTGTCTCGCATGCAGTTTCCGGGTGATCATAACTGAGCGTTCACATCAGGGACATTGACAGTTCCTTCTTGGGAGACAAGGTCACACATTCCCCTAGCACAGCGGGATAATCCTTGGGTCGACTGTGTCATGGTGTGGTACTGCGAAGTGAATCTCTGGGGTCTTAGCCAAGCTAGACTTTGGTCAGATCACTGTAGCTACTTGGCTTAGGCTTCTCCCCAGGTCCCAGCCACGTCTAGCCTAGGATTTTGTGAGTCCTTGCCAGCCCTCTGGAAAATTGCAGCCCCAGAGATGGCAACATTAGAAACTGAAAGCCAGCATATGACCTGCCTTTTGCTCAAGCCCCGGGATAAGTTCCTTCAAAAGTGTAGTTAGCGCAAGGAGCTCAGACAAGCAGAGTTCAATAGTTAAATTGGCGGGGACTGTCACTACTTCAAGCAATAATTTTCTAATTCAGATCTATTGCTTTTAAAAATCGAACTCCAGGGACCTCTGTCAGTGCAGCCTTTATCCACCCCATTGATGCAAGATGTTCACAAACGGCTCCTGCCGCGCAAGCCGGGTGTGAAAATATAAGTTTTATGCCTTTGATCGGAATCGCCAAGGAGGAGGAGAAGGGTTGTTAGAAGACCACAAATTTCGCAGCAGCTCGCTGGCTGTCCAATTATGCAGCTCTTCGCCAAGGTGGAGGCTCTGGGTGTCGGGGGAGATTCGGGTTCTCTCTTTCTCCAGTCGTGGACCGAGGCCTGGCGCAACGAGATCCAGACCCTTTTCTGCACCCCACCCCAAGGTTTTAGCAGGACACACTTGGTGCCTCCGAACTTGCATGCGAGCCGCACAGCCCCGGAACAGACGTAGCTTTCTTTCTTCCGTTCATTCCTTGGACAGAGCCAAGGAATCCAGGGTGTTGGCCGACCTCCTAGTGGGCCTTCCTTTATGGTTTTCATTTGATGAACAGTGGCTTTTAGAAATTTCAGTCCAATAGGAAGGCACCAACAAGGCACAGCCGATTTATTTTCCCACCTACAGACAAGCAAGATAATATATATATGTACATTTTTACTTTGTTTCGTTCAAAATTGATCTCAATTGGAATGGGGGGAGGCTAAAAACTCTCATTCTGATTTAAAAAAAAAAAAAAGAAAGAAAGAAAGTAAGAAAGAAAAGTGCATTGTAAAGTTTACCTCAAGCACTTAACGTGGAAAGAGCAGAAGGCGAGCTTTTTCTCTGCCTGATCCGAGGAGCAGCGAGCTCTAGTTCGCCTGTGAGCAAGAAGTTGAACATTTTTAGGCAAGCAGTGTACACGGTGTCAGAAGGTCATTAGGCCCAAGACCTGGCCCGCAACTCAGCCTTGACTTTCCTAGTGAAAACCTTCACTTTCCGCTCGCCCATCTCCAGCCCAAACCCCAAGCCTCAGTCGCCAGGACAGGGAACGCACTTACCACGAGTAGCCCCGGGAGCGCGCTGGACACAGGCAATTTATGCCGCCGTTGAGGTCGCAGTCCCGTCGAGCGCCGGGAGCAGGGCGGACGCCAGACCAGCCCTCTAGACTCCAGTCTGACGTCCTCCTTCTCTAAGCCCGGAAGCCTCTAAAAACGAATCAGTTCCTCCACTTATGCAGAGATAGGAGCTCTTAGATCAAGATTAGTATGTTGAAAACCTGATTGAGAGCCGCCTGATTAGGGGAGGATGGGTGGAAAAGCGGCGTACACGACGGCGCCCCCTCCCTATTTCCCCCAAACAGCTCTAGCTCGCTGGGCTCTCCAGATGACCCGCACAGACCGTTCTCCCTAGCAGGCAAAGGAAACTTCAGAGTTACAGTGCAATCCTTAGCACAAAGGACTGTAATTCTCCAAGCTAGACTCTAGTTTTAATTCCTCATCCAGGGGATCGGTCCAACGCCAGGCCTGTTGGAGCCAACATTCCCGCACCAGTCTCTCTCTCTCTCTCTCTCTCTCTCTCTCTCTCTCTCTCTCTCTCTCTCTCTCTCTCACACACACACACACACACACACACACACACACACACACACACACACATCTCTGAGCAGGATCTTATGGAAAATGGAAAATACATTATCATGTGGATTCCCTCACCCACTCCTGATATTCGCTTTTGACGAAAATCAGCAGCAGCAGCAGCAACAACAACAACCACTATTTAGCTTTTCGGGCAGTCAGTCCAAACCTCCACCCTCTATGCTTTACCAGAATACAGTCTATTCTTAAATCTCAGGCCCCTCTTATTCCACATTAAATTTAATGGAGATCTCCTGACGGGCATCGGCCAGCGGGTGCTAAGATGAACGTGTATATAATGGCTGAAAGGGAGAGCAGAGACAGTGTATGTTGGAAAGTCCCCTGTGTTTAAGGAGGAAAGGGGTAAAAAGAAACCCCAAAACTCTTAATCCGTACCGGCCCAGGCTCATTTCATCCGGAGAAAGTGTGTCCAGCGTTAGTTGCTGCCCGTCCCTCCACTAGCGGCTGATGGCTGGTCTGAGCGGTTGTTCTTATCTTCGTCTCCCACTAAAATAAGACAAGGAAGTAAGATTGCACATCCTTGTGCTTCACTACATATATTTCTGTCTAACTGAAGTAACAAAGCACGGTTTTGTTACAAGGCTTGAGAAACCGACTCCAGGAGATTTTTATATCACTTAAGTTCCAAACGTTTCTTTTCTGCTTATCTAAAAGGACAAATAAGAAATAAAAGCCACTTTTAAAAATTAACTTCTTACAAAATTTATGTTCTTCTATAAACGAAGCGAGACCTTATAAAGAAACAAACAAACAAAAAACTTCACATTTTCCAATCCAGATCAAAATTACACCCCTCCCCCCACTCATAATCAAGTGTTCACACGTTGGCACAGGAATGCGAAATGCGCAGCGGTCCTGGACCGGTCTATCTATTGGCATACAGTTTATCTAGAATTAAATAGAATCAAAAATCGTAACATACTTTCGTCTTTCTTGTATTCTTGATTTCAAATCTAGTCGCAAACCAAATCTAGTCGCTCGTTTGCCCCTTCATTATCTTAACGAGGAAACCTTTCGCAAATGGAGAGAGAATCATTGGTGCGCATTTAGGGAGAACTAAGACCTAGGAATCCAGGAGACCTCAGCTTTCCCTCCGTACGCCGCCGAAAGAGATGTAACCCGAATCTTTGTTTAGGTTTTGGCTGGGGAGCGAGAATTTAAAGACAAGTCAGACGCAGAAAGCATATTCTTAAAAAAAAAAAAAAAAAGTCAAGTTAACCGGCCATCCGCATTCCCCCCCTCCTTTAACACTGAACTTAGACTAAGTTGTCTGGTGCAGATAAAGATCTTAACATGTAGAGAAGGCGGGTTTTTCATAAGGAGGTGAGGCTGTCCCTCCAGGAAAAGACTTTCCCCCACACCCCCTCCTCTCTGCGAGGTTCCACCCTCTGGAAAACTAACTTTCCCTCTTTCCTGGAGGGACAGGCCTCAGTATGGCTGAGAGAGGAATCTTAAGAACAGTGGGTTAGAGAGTGGCTATGGTCACTGTGGCCTCTTTGGACCGAGACACACTGGTGGCATCGCTGTCCTGCCTCTTAGCTTTCCTTGGCGTTTGGGGGCGGAGGAGGGGACACTGCGGACACCCACAGCCTCTGATCCTCTGGAGCTGGTATGTGACGAGCAGCGCCTGCGGGGCCATGTATTGGAAGAGCGATCAGATGTTTGTGTGTAAACTGGAGGGAAAGGACGTGCCGGAGCTAGCGGTTCCCCGTGAGAAGGTGAGCGAGCCTATGCCGGGCGGGATCCGTTGAATTGGAGTTTCCTTGAGAAAAGAGTGTTGTCCGGCTCCTAAACCAGGTTGAGAAACTACCTGTCATTGCCTCGTCTCAAGACCTGACAATTTTTTTTTATTACGTAGTAGCGTTAGGTAGTAATCACTGCGTCCCCTCCCCACGGGTTCACTTAACCTGAGGCATGGACACTCTAATTTGGGAGACGAAGCCTGGAGCCTAAGACGCTCACGGGGCAATGTGAGTCCTGCTTTTAGTCTATGTGACCTGCTGTTCGTGGCAGTCTGGGGCAGGGGGCAAAGGTCTAGGCGTTTGTCGCGTGGCACCAGATACCAATGGCTGCTCTCCGCTGAACGCTGGCTCTTGCCACGGATAAGGCGCCTGTCGGGCTTGAGAACCGGCGGCGACAGACCTGAGGACTTGGGTCTTCCAGAGCCCTCCCGCTCTTAGAAAGGCCCAGAAGAACAATTTCATTGGAAATACCAAAAGGGCAAACTTCGCAGCACGAGGCGAACCTAAGGAGGGAACCTGGCAAGTTGTCACCTACTCCGGAAGGCAAGACCCGCGGGTGCTCGAATTTTATGGTAGAACACGGTTCCTAGATTGTTGGGGAGCGGGATGTGTGTGTGAGAGAGAAAGGGGTTATGGGCGCAGCGCGACTTGGTGTTTGCCTGACGGTGGCGGAGAGAGTTTCTGCCTGGATGCTTTGTGTCCGCAAGGACGCGGCCCAGGAGTAGCTGCGCTGGGGATACCCAGGCGTGCGGCTGCTGGCTCACCTGGGGCTTTGAAGAAGACAGAGGAAAAGGAGACAAAGGGACGGAAACGCAAGGGGTGTGAGCTGCTGGAATCCGCGGACCCACTAGCCCTAAACTAGACTTCTCAGAGAGATTGCATTCGTTTCTAGAACAAAACTGAAAGTGCAGCCAAGCCTCGGGGACACTTGAGCGACGCGTCCATGTGCTCTAAAACATTCTGACTCGCATTGGGTGAGGGTTTTTTTTTTTTTTTTTTTTTTAATGGAACAAATTAAATTCAGCTGGATATTTCCATTATTCGGCCCGCTTTTGCGCTGGTTAAAAATAATCCTTTAGTAGCTAAAATGTTGACTTACTGAGCACTAAGTGGCAATTCACACCTTAAAGAAACCAGTGTAAATCGCTTATGGTTCTAATTGCTTCAAGTTTACCAAAGAGCTGCTGGCTCCGTTTAATCTGAAGCATTTTCATTCAAATTGTCGGAACAAACACCAGGCTTCTTAAATCCCACTGTAATTAGCTTTCAAGTATCCGATTAAACCTCTTCACCTTTCGGGCTATCCTATTCAAAAAGGCCCCCCCTTTAAAAAAAATATGTGTGTCTTGCTCTTTTAATTGAGGTTATTAAAGAAATCAAGTTTCTCTCCCCACCCCCTCCTCAGTCATCTTTTCTTCTCTCTCACTCCACCCCCCCCCCCCGCCCCGTGCCCCCTTTAGCCGGGTGTTCCCCGCTCCCGGGTGATTGACGTGTAGAAAGCAATCGCTTTGTGCACCAAGGCCGGTTATTAGCTGGGTCCCCCCCGGTGGGGGGCGGGGGCCGGCGCGCCGGGGTGAGCGCGGGGCTCGAGCCCGGAGCCGCGGCCGGCCGCGCAGTCCTCGAGTCGCCGGCTGGCGGCGGCGGCCCAGGGAGGCTGCGCGCTGGGCGGCCAGCTGCGCCCGGGCTCAGGTGCGGGCGGTTGCACGCGCCGCCCTCGTGCGCGCCCTTCAAGAGGGCTGTGGGGCCCGGACTGCCGGGCGCCGCGTGCTCCCGCGGGCTCCTGACCGGTGTCTCCCTGCCTTTCCGCTCTCGCGGCGCAGTGCCCCGGGCTCATGTCGGAGGAGTGCGGGCGGCCTGCAGCCCTGGCGGCCGGGAGGACCCGCAAAGGCGCTGGGGAAGAAGGACTGGTGAGTGGAGCGGCGACCCGACGGGGGACCCTTAGCTCCCTGGGCGGGGCGGGGCGCGGGACTGCGGAGGTCCTGCAGGTCGGGGAATCCCACTGAGCGGATGGGGAAGGCTGGGGACAGAGGACAGTCCTTGGGGTGCCCCCGTGGGGACGTGGGACTTGAAAGGCCAGTGCTCGGCTGTTCCTGCAGGTGAATCCCGAGGGAGCCGGGGACGAGGACTCCTGCTCCTCCTCGGCCCCGCTTTCCCCGTCGTCCTCGCCCCAGTCCATGGCCTCGGGCTCCGTGTGCCCGCCAGGCAAGTGTGTGTGCAGCAGCTGCGGCCTGGAGATTGTGGACAAATACCTCCTCAAGGTAGGATGGGGGCCCAGGCGAGCCTTGACAGAGTCATGGGGGGGTGCCCACTTCGTGTCAACCGAGGCTCTGTAGACCCTCTTCGCATATTAGTCCACTACTCTAAGGCCCACAGCTAGGCGTGAGAAGTGTGATAAGGAATCGTAGGATTTTCCTTGTTGTAAAACAGTCTAAGGACAGGGTCTGCAGTGTAAAAGAAGGTTCCCCTGGAGTGTGCGGAGGACTCGGTCACGCGCCACCCATTCTGAAACAACTACCAGATGCCTAGGCTTTTGTTTGTTTTCCAAACCTAGACTTTCACTTACTTAAAAATCCCGTACTCTGCAAACTGGTCCCTCCTCTCCAATACACCCGTGCTGCTATCTGCATAGACTAGTCCCAGGTCCATGTGTCATTCCCCCTTGCAGCGGCTCCTTCTGTAACTAAAAGTACTGTAAAGTGCCTTTAAAGATAGTTTTGGACTGTTACCATTATCGCAGTCATAGGTTTATTTACCGGTACCTGGAACCTTCCCAAAGCAAAAGTTTATATAACGCTTTAGAAGCCATTTCGGTACCTCCCAGATCTTGCTACGTCCTGCCAGGGTTTGGGGTGGGAAAGTTATCTAGCTGTAAAGTTAGGTGCGCTTATGTATAAAACCCTCAGCTGAAGTGTCTCGCCGGTGGTTTCAGAGTTGACTGTCTTAATTTGGTTTAACTTTCTCTTGAAATATTTCACGCGGGGGTGGGGGGTTTTGGAGTTGAGATTCTGGCAGGCTGCAGTAACCCGTGTCATGTCAGGCAGGATCTTGGTCCCCTGTGTCTTAATCTGAACACATTGGATTTCCAACTTCAATAGCTTTTTAAAACCACTATGTAAAATAACGCTTTCCAATAACCAAATTAGTTGCAAACCAGCTCACTTTCTTCCCCCCAGCTTCAGTTTTCAGAAGGATTAATTACAGAGAATAAAAGATCAAAACATGAATTAGTGGGTTTCTTTAAGTTAATGTCAACATTCAAAAGCTGCTTTCTGGGTGGAATGGGGATATTACTTCCTGGAGCCCAGATAAAACACTAAAGGAGGCTTGAGTGAAAATATTTTCAAATGGTTTTATTTGATTCTTGAAGCTGGCAAATTAACCGGGCTTTCTCATTAAATCTGCATTCTTAAAATCCCATTTACCCGTTTGGCTACATAGAAAACAAAGCACAAAATCATCCCCTGAGTCAAAGTAGCTTCGTGTTTTGAACAATGTTCTCAGTGACTACCAGAATCTGCAGCAGCATCTCTGAACCCTACATAAGAAAACTTTAAGATTTCACAGCAAAGATGTAGAAAACAGTTACATAGTAAAATATATTGTCTGAATTCTGACACACACACTGGCATTGACCTTGTATAATTTTAATACATTGCTCACGCTTGCCTTCATATTAAATAAAAATTGTGTGTCTAGGTGGTTCTGCAAAGTTTTCTTTTGTAATTGGACAGGAGTCTACCTATGAAAGTTTTCTACATACAATCATATTTAACTGGGATTTATAAGTTAACTAAAATTTAATACCATAAGATCATTTAAACGCACTGAATTCTCAGCATCCCTACCCCAAGTTGAAGTGCTAACTCCTTACTCTAAGTTTGAATCTAAACTTCTCACTGGTAACAAATATTTGATCCATTATAGATGTAGGTTTTGAGGCTATGAAGAAATACCAGCCTGTATGTAGATCAGGTCATACAGTGTCAGACAAAAGAGTCAGCTGTGGTGGCGGCCCCTGTGGAGTCCTGTCCTAACCTAGCCTGGTGTGGGGCCATACTGGATTAATGCTAGTTCAGGGAAGGTTTCCAGAACATTTCCAGAGTCTCCACCTTCCTTACTCCCTGGCAAGGACTGGGAATGTTAAGAAACTCTCTTCTCCTTTTCAAAAGAAACTTTGAGGAAAGGTGTCAGGCCAGGCATGTAGAGTTAGAGAGAGCCTCCCAGACTCTGTCTTAAAGTCTTGCTTTAGAAAAACAAAACTAAAGCCTGGTGTGATTGAAATAAGGCCTCCCATGATAGAAGCTCAAGATGAGATGCTTGGACTTTCTATATTAAATGGATACACCTTAGGGGCAATCGTGAGGAAAATACATCTCTGCCTCCAGGAAGTATTCTATCTGGTTAATGTCTTTTTATTCTACTTTAATCCAGTTAACTAATTTTAGTTAGTAATAGATAGTTCTTTTGAAGAAAGACCCAAACTTAAATTTTCATCAGAAATTAAACATTGCTTTGGGAAGAGGCTCACAACTCATTAGAAAACCCATTGTTTTCTTCCGAGTATCTTTTGTATCTTCCTGCTATCAGGAAAATACCCTGACTAGGAGTTTGAAACCACAAACCTAGTTAGCCCCGGTCTGCTGATCTACATGTTCAGGAGCTGCACTGCAGGCCAGCACATTTGGACACATCTCCATTTGGGGGGCTGAACAGCAGTGTTTGGGGGGCAGCACCAGCTTCAGGTAACTTCAGTGGTCATTTGTTCCTTTGTCAAAGTCTAGAGTACCCTGCTTTATTAAATACCATCCTGTCTCACTACTTGAAGTACAAATAAACATATTTCCTGGGTGCATTTAAAGCCACCTATAATCTGGTATCTTCCTTTCTCCAGAGGTTTCATCATTCCTTAGGTTACCAACACCCTCCTCCTGGGCACTTTGTTCTCTGTAGCTGAGTTTGTTAGGGGAGGTAGGGAGGCACAGCATCCTTGAGCTCTACCTTAGGAATTTCTGATGTGTAAGGGAAGTGTATTGCCTGCTTTCTCTATTAGGATGAGTGTTTTACAAATCTATTCTCTGTCTTTGTTGTTCTTGCTGATGGCTACACAGTTCATAGCTGTTTGCCCAAACTGTAGGTCAAAAGGTTTGTCTCTTCGTCCATAACTGCCAGGTTATAGAAAGGATTTGAGTAAGGGCAAAACCAGAACATACATACATACATACATATATATATATATATATATATATATATATATATATATATATATATGTATACATATATATATACATATATATATGTGTGTATATACACACACACACACACACACACACACACACACACACACTCAAATCCTTCAAAAAAAATAATAATAAAAACAAGCTTGAGCTGTGGCCCAGAGGAGTCTAGGTTCTTGTTGGAGTCTAGAAGAGGCTACAGCCAGATGCATGCTCATGTCAAGGGTGCTGTTTGGGTGGAAGCATCCAGAGAGCATGGCTGTGGTGTGCCAGGGCTAACCCTTCTCTTGTCTCCCACACACAGTCAGTGACTGGGGCTCAGAACGTGGTGTGGACTGGCTGCTCACCCTCACTTTCCCCCTTGCAGGTGAATGACTTATGCTGGCATGTCCGCTGTCTCTCCTGCAGTGTCTGCAGAACGTCCCTGGGAAGGCACACCAGCTGTTACATTAAGGATAAAGACATTTTCTGTAAACTTGATTACTTCAGGTATATTGCCAAGTTCTCATTTTTATAAACACCCTGAGAAGTTATTTTAAAAGATTTTGTAACAGGACCTTTAGCACACAGTTTGATTACTCAGGGGCAATTATTATGATATATTTCAAAATATTTCTTTCTAGGTCAGATCTTGCTATGTAGCCTAGGTTGACCTTCAACTCACAATCTCCTATGTGGGCCCTCTCAGGTGCTGAAATTAGAGGATTCAAACACCATTATCAACCTCTTAATTTGGGGGGGGTATAATTTGTATTAAAACTAAATTAGTGTTGGTTTGCTTCCTTTAGAAATTGGCTAAATAAAACTTTATATTGAATCGTTTTCCCAGACTAGAGGATGAATTCTTGGGATATGCAATAAAGGATGAGACGCTCAGTGGTAGCAGTGCGTCTTGTTAAAGTCAGTGGTGGAGTGGAATAAAATCACCATGTGAGAAATGATCCCTGGTTACAAATCTCTAAGGTGCCAGGTGTTTGGATGCTATAATCAGCTACACCGTTATTCGAAGAACAAACCATTCATCTGTCGTAAATACAGCAAACTGAATTACTCTGGCAGAGGTCATGCTTTTATTTTGTGGTCTGTTCTTTGCCTTTGGCTTATGAGACTATCTTTGTACAAGATATTAAATGTGGCAATACTCTCAGTGATCTGCCCGTGGCTGATTAAGTGGCAGGTATCTCCCAGGATGTATTTCTTTGTGGAGAGTTACCTAAAAGTGACCGTAAGCGTTGCTTTAAGTGTGGTCATATCTCTTCTTTGTCTGCATTCCTAAATGAGAAAAAGTTCACGATAAACTTCTGTCTAGCAGAACTTTTCTAGACAGTCCACTAATTACGGTGTCGATGAAGTTTCAAAAAATTCTATCAGAGTTCAGAAGTTTACACTGAATATGATCGAATGCAGGTTAGAGCGAGGCTTAGTAATGCTCAGTCTATTTTATAAACATCAAGTGGTTCTTCAAATTACCAAAAATGTACAGTTCTCACCAGAGTTACTCTCCATGTCTTTAGCATTAGTAACGAATTGGTAACAATTAGTAACATTAGTAACAATTCCTCTTCAGCTTGCAGTGTGTTAATTTTACTTTAGGTTAAATAAACACCCTTTGAAATTATTGTTTTTGTTTTTAGGATTTTTTTTTTTTTTGGTATATGTTCTGAAGTTCATTTTCAGAATTCAATGCTCCAATTAAATTGGCAATAATTTTAAAAATGGTTCCCAGGTAGACACAGGTAGATGTGCTAACCTCATCCACCAGTGACTGAGGTAGGAAACAGAACAGGGTATCCGATCACTAAGACTGGGAGCAGAAAAATTCCCTTCTGCTCTGGTATCTTGCTAAGAATGCCTACAGATGTTTCTGGAAGTTTTAGACACCATTTCCACCCTCCTGTGGCAGGCAAAGTAGCCATTTGTTGTGGCTGGAAAGCCTCAGAATTTTTCCTCCTCACCCTCCAGGGTGAGGAAAACAGATTCTGGACATTCTCTGATAATTTCCAATTTAAATATGTTAACACTACTTGCTACCCCTAGTCATCTCAGCTTGGTTTTGTGTTTGTTTTGTTTCTGGCACTGGGAACTAAACCCAGTGTGCGTTAAGTACACACCCGACCATGAGCTAGACCCATCACCTCAGCTGGACTTTAGTCAGTCACTGTTTCTATGTTGGGTTAGTATATTTTTACCCTTCAAGGTTTTCAACCTAGAGTGTGCATGTGCATCTGGAATCTCTAGAAAATCTATAAATGTCTTAATAGTCGACATAATAAAAGGGCTATTGAAACTACTATTTCATGTATTTTAAAAGAAAATCCAAAAAGAAAACTTTTGAAGTTTTGTTTTAAAGAAAGATTTGAATTGGGACGATGTCTCAACTGTTTCTCATATTGACATTAAGAAGAATTAATTCCTGTTTCACTTTCAAAATACTTGACTATTTACATAATTCCAGTAGAGCATGGTGATGTGTTCATTTGAGGTCAGCCCAATAAATGCCTCACCATGCCTCCTTCCTGTGTGCAGACGGTATGGGACACGCTGCTCCCGCTGTGGGAGGCACATCCACTCTACTGACTGGGTCCGCAGGGCCAAGGGCAACGTGTATCACCTGGCCTGCTTTGCCTGCTTTTCTTGCAAGAGGCAACTGTCCACGGGAGAGGAGTTCGCCTTGGTGGAGGAGAAGGTCCTCTGTAGAGTGCACTTTGACTGCATGCTGGACAATCTAAAGAGAGAAGTGGAGAACGGTGAGTGAGGAACTCAGTTCAGTCTTTCAGGTGGTGAGCAAGGAGATAAAACTGACTTCACCCCAGGGCGGTTCTAATGCATTATTTTATACAAGGAACAATGGTTGTAAAGTTAACATTGTTGCCAGTATAGGACTCCAGCTGTTGATTTGCAGCCAAAGCATGACCTCTGTGCTAGTTCCACACTAGAGTCTGAGGCAGCAGACTGGAGTTCAGCCTTTATTTTCTGTGCATTTGCCTTCCTTAGATGGACCTTAGATATATACTTTTAACTTACTGCATTTTGGGCAGAGTGCACAAGGCTATAAATACAGTCTATTTGCAACAAGTTTTTTTTTTTTTTTTTTTAAACTTTACCAATTTAGAAGATGCATGATGCGTTGCAAAAAGCCAAGGTGTGTGAGGAAACTGGCTATACACGAGTGTAGACCCATCTGAGTTACCAACTGGATGGTTTGTTTTCAAAATGCAGGTAATGGGATTAGTGTGGAAGGAGCCCTTCTCACAGAACAAGACGTCAATCATCCAAAGCCAGCCAAAAGAGCTCGGACCAGCTTTACAGCCGATCAGCTCCAGGTAGACGTGGCAATGCATTTGTGATTTTTGAAGCCCTTTCCCCACAAAAGAAAACAGACCTAAAGAAAAATTAAAAAGCAACCGCCATGCTGCCTGAGAATATTGTTTTCTAAATGGTTGTCCTATACATTTTAAAAGATCTAACTCCATGAGAGTGTTAATGTATACTTACTGCCTTGAAAGGTCATGGTGTGCATAGTCTAGTCAGTAGTTTGGTGTTCTTCAGATCTTTTGATATCAACATCAAATTGGGGCACAATGTCGGGCTGATGATGTTCCATGAGCATCAGTCTGAGGCAGACATCTTCGTTACATGTAATGACAACAGAAGACGACTGTGTGGAGACTCAGCTGAAAGAGGCAGCACCCAGGGCTGTAGGGCTCCAATGTGTTGTCATTTAAGTAAATGACATGTTCAATCTATAGAATTGCACGGATTTTGTCTAGGGAAGAACAGAATCTGCCCCGCACAGACAGGAATCTATGGTTAGCAACAATCGTAGCCGGACTGAGGCAGCAATTCCATTCTCCGTGCTGAAGTTGACTCTGCCCTTGAAAATAGAGGAACTTCCTTATCATAGCTGTCCTGGGTATGAGCATCGGCTCATTGTGAAAACTGTCAAGAGAAATGCCCCTCGCTTTGGATTTAAGTCTACATATGATGAGTCTTTCTGGCATTTTTTTTAAAATCATACTTTCTAGAATATCAGCATGACTGAGGTATTTGTTTTGTGTTAAGATAAACAATTTACTGCACCTCTTCCAGGGGCTGCCAAGTGTGTATTTTTTTAGCATCAATTGTCTTGTTAACAAATAAAGGAAAAACCACTTCTAGTAGTCAGGAACTGGCCAGCATTTTAGACCTCTACAGTACAAATGTTTCAGGAGTGCTATTTTAAAGAACGATTAGAGGAGTAACCTGGGCATGACCAGTGTTCGGAGAGAATTTGGCAGTGGACTAGATTCGGAGTATTCAAATCTAGGTCCATTAAGAAAAAATCCTCTAAGAACACAATTGCTTTTATTGATTAGATGTTAAGTCTTTCACCAATGAGTAATAAGTGAATAATAAGAGAATCGAGGGATTTGGTTTCCCTTGAGTTTTGTTGCTCTGATGCACCCTGGAGTGTTGGAGAAAATCACATATATCTTGCGTTTGAAGTGAATTCTTATCCAAGCCTTGCAGGAACACTCAGTGGGAACAGGTGGGCTGGGTTAGACATAATCGCTAATAGACAACTATCATATTGAAAGTTCCTCAGAGACTTGGCCGTGACTTTGACAATTACAGGCTTCATAATTTGGATCTGAAAATTCCTTATTAAAATTGTAACTGTGGAAGTTTGAAGTCATGGCAGGTACCTACACAATCTCCTGTGGGAAGATAATTACAGGAAAAAATATGGTGATTATTTGTGGAGGTTTATGCAGGCCAAGTCCTGTCCATATCATCTTCGACTCCTCACCCATTCCAACAAGTCCGCAGTGTAGTCAGCCTCTCCGAGGGCACAGAATGACCCGCCAGGCAATCAGCCGCTCAAAGGAATAGCAGAGAAAAGGCTCAGACAGACTTGCCCAACCTCTGGGCTTTTCATGTGGTTTTGCCTCCCAGGAGACCATGTGCTTTACCAGAACCCAGCAATACAGAGAAGAGAAATCCTAAATTCTGCAGACAGCCTTACAGTTACAACTTGCAACGTCACAAAATACTTAAGCCATGCATTGCTACATAAGAACATGACTCCAGTCATAAGCTAAAAACACTGATCAGAGTTCTAAAAGTGAAAGCGCTTCAGTATTCAGCATTCAGTAGTATCAATCCTACACCCAAGACTGTCAAAACAAATGAAGTGCAAGGCTCAGCTGTTCTGAAGAACAAGAAAGCCAGAATATCCACAGATTAAAAAAACAAAAACAAAACAGAAACAAACAAACAAAACCCAAATCATTACTTTCACCAGATTATCTGATAAAAAAGCATGATAATCACCGTGTCAAATTGTCTCAATTTTGAGAAAACTGAATGTATTCAAGTACTGATTTCAACAAAATAATAAAAAAAAATCACCCATGAAAACTGAGCTGAGACTGTCCATGTGGTCCTTGCTTTGGACAGAGGAGTGTTAACATAGGGTGACTAAAGAAATTCCCAAAATTCCATTTCAGAGTCTCACAGGAAGAAAAGTTTCCAGATCAGAGGGGTATGGCTACAGATGTATCTCAAACATGGGATACAGATGTATCCAGACATAAGGAGGACACTTAAATTCCTGCTAGTGCCATGGTTCACTCCCAACAGCCAGCCATGTCGGGATCAAACATGCCACAGTTGGCTCCTACTCGGATCTACTTTTGGTATCATTGTTCAAATGCCTTGGCATTAAAGTGATGATGCCACAGGGCTTTGCCTTGATCTTCCTCAAAGAGCTCCCAGTAGGACCGGAATGGTTGGCAGTGGCTTGAGCATCTGCCAAATAGGGAAGCCAAGTAGAATTTAAAAGTCTTGTCTTTTCTGTTTCTTTCTTTTTTCCTTCCTTCCTTCCTCCTTCCCTCCCTCCCCCCTCTCTTTCCTTGATTGAACACTGTTACTAACTAAAAGAATAGCAAGTGCCCTATTTTCCTTAGGAATATTTCTAATTCCTAATGGCCAGAGTAGACTTAAGTTCCGTTTCCTCCCTTGATGAACTATATTTACTAAATGTATGTTGGTTCTATTATTAAACTTTTACTTCTAGAGGGTTCAATAATGACCTTAGGAGAAAATCCCCAAATATCCGTTCTGCTTTATCTTTGCGAAAAATTAGACATGATCAATCCACTCGCCATTTGTCTTTGGGATATTACAGCCAAGTCGCCCCCACACAAGCACAACTAGATAGAAAAGCAGTCCCTAGGATTAAAGACGGGGAAAAGAAAGAAGGAGTGTGGACTCCATTTTCCCATGTTGTAAAATAAGAACAAGTCTATGTTCCTTTTACAATGAATCTATCGACACAGTCTAAGAAGGGAAGCTAGGAACACTTGATTCTAGAAAAGTCCTAACCAGGGGCATCGTAACTGAAAGGTCATTTGCAGCCTCCAATGTTTCTGGACTTTTTCTCCATGCTCTTGAGGCGTTCCTCATATTGTCAAGGTTCCTCTGTCACCAACTCTGAAGTGCACATTGTATCACAGGCAAGCAGAGAATGTAGTCCCCTCCCCCAAAGGAGGGTGATGCCAAAGGATGCTTTCTCCTAGTCCCCTGGGAGCTTTTACTGCTCCAGAGTGAGGGACTTCGCTCACTCTGTAAGCTGGTGGGCTCCTTCTGACAGAGTTGAGTTCCAGTGCAAGAATATTTCATGAATAGGAAGCCAAGGTCGTGAGAGTCAGAGTCTGTGTGTTTTGGGAGTTCTGAGACCAGATGGAGAAAGGGTAGCATCTCTAACAGCAAAGCTGAAGGGCAGAGTTTTATGTTCCAGTGGGTTAATTTTTAAAGACCTCAGAATAAGAGTCTGTGTAAATTTACAAAGTATGCCTTTCTTTCACTTGTGCTGGCTGCATTCATTTTTAAGTACCTAAATACACATTATGTTTCCTATGTGTGCCTTATCTGTTCTACCATCAAAATGCAAAGGATCAAGATTTTAACTATTTGCTCCCAACATCTGTCTTTAAAAACAACCACAGGTTATGCAAGCACAGTTCGCTCAGGACAACAACCCAGATGCACAGACCCTCCAGAAACTGGCAGAAAGGACAGGCTTAAGCAGACGTGTCATACAGGTGAGAATCCCACAGGCTAACCAAGAGATGTCCACTCTGAGCCAATGTTTAAAAAAGATTTATTTGTTTTATGTGAGTACACTGTCGCTGTCTTCAGATATTCCAGAAGAGGGCATCAGATCACATTATAGATGGTTGTGAGCCACCATGTAGTTGCTGGTAATTGAACTTAGGATCTCTGGAAGAGCAGTCAGTGCTCTTAACCTGTAAACCATCTCTCCAGCCCCTGAGTCAGTTTGGGTTTTTTTGTTTGTTTGTTTGTTTGTTTGTTTGTTTGTTTGTTTGTTTTTAAAGCTTATATGGCAACACTTTTCCTGGGGAGATGTAGCACACTTGTCTACTCACTTCAGATAAGGAGCCTATGACAAACCAAAGTATGGATGTCACTAAGTCCAACTTAGTGAACTAGTGAGGTTCTTTTTGGTTGCTTACAGGAGCAGAACTGACTCAAAGACAGCTGAATTATCAAAGCCCACCCCAGTATAGGTGACAACTCACAAAGCTGGGAACCTGGAAAACACTGCACAGCCTGCAGGCAGCTCAGCAGGCTGGAGAATGCCCTTTCCAGGTGCCTCATGTGGTCTAAATCTCTTCCAGGAAGCTGGGTCAGCTGGTTTCTGCTTCTTCCAGGCAGTGGCTCTGGCCTCAGAATCATCTTTGCAGCTTTGCTTTTCTGAGAGTGACTCTCAGCTTTTATTGTTTACTCTGGCGGGGGGGGGGGGGGCTAGTGAATCTGGTCAGTTTCAGGGAGTTCCCGAAGTTATTCTGAGCCATTTGCCTTCTTGCTTAAGGAGCTTTCTGCAGAATGGGCTGTTTCAACTTCAGAGGAAACTGTTAAACAACAGCCTGTCATGGGCTGTTCCCGGCTAGGCCACCACTGGTCAGATGACTCTTTGTTCATCTTTATTCTAGCCACAGAAGCTTCAGATCCCTAGGCTGAGAAATACTGACGTTGTAAGACAAATATGGTTCTAAGCTCTGCTCTCCTCTCCCCTGGCCTCCCCTACCACCCCTCTTTCTGCCCCCACCCCCATGTATAGGGTGTGAGCTGCCATCACTAAAGATCCAGGGAAAGGAGGTGACATAACCAAAGCTAGGGAGGAATGAGGTCAGTCAAACATACTATACCGTAGAGTTCACATATAGGAATTCTGGGATTGAGATTGCAAAAGCTTCTTTGCAGAAGGAAGCCATGTTAAGAGATTGGGGAAGAAAGGACAAGTTGACATAACACGGGAAGAAGTGGAGCTGGGAGTTTTGGTGGTGGTGACCAGAAAACCAGTGATATGGTTGGTTGGTTGGTTTGCTCGCTTACTCGCTTGTTCACTCGCTTGCTTGCTTGTTCATTTGTTCCTTCTTGGTTTTAGGAGATTTGACTGCAGTGTGGGTCTATAACTAAACTCCAGAAACATTTTTACTAATTTCATAGTGATAAGCAGGTACTGGCTGCTAGCAAGACAAGAAAACAGCCTAGAGACTGCAACAGAAAAGACAGAGGAAAGATCCTTGCTAAATTAGAAACCAAAGCTCAGTTGGCTTTTGGGAGGGAGATGCAGTCACCTTTACCTGTGTTAGCCACGCAGTGTGGAGGTGACAGCTCCCTGATGTGGGGGCAATGGCTGTGAGAACACCTGAAGGATAAACATGGGTCCTCTCCAAAAGTCTAATCCTTGACATTGGGTCGATATTTAACACGGAGTTTGTACAAGGAGTGGGGAGGGACATGAGAGAGGATAGGGTCACAGGTGTGACTGCACGGAGCATGTCAGCACCATGGAAGGTCTGAGGAAGGATGGCATCAAAGAGGAGGAGACCACCTGAGCCAAGACAGCATAGAGAGGCCAGGGGCGTGGAACATAATTTGAAAGAACTATTGAGTTCCTTTTAAAAACCAAAGGTACTGATCATAACCAGCAGGAAAAAATATCTGGCCAGGGCTGGGGCACACACTTTCCTTTCGGGAAGTGTGTGTTGTTTGTGAGGCCCCGCCCTTGTCCCTTAGGTGCTCACTCTCCAGGAAGCAGGAATTATTTCAGATGAACAAGTAATCCTGCACTTGCCTCCCACCCCCACGCTAGCAGCTTCTCTAAAGACGGGGCTTCCAGCCATTCTGGGGACTGCAATTCACTGAGGCTCCCTTGGGAGGCAGGTCCCATATTCTCCACACAGCTCACACATTCAGAATGCTGTTTATTTTTTTACAAAAGAACTAGCAAGGGGTCAATCCAGAGTGCTCAAAAGATCTAGAAGTGGTGTGACATGAAGGGCTATATGACCACTGTGAGGAGGGTAGACAAGGAAGGAGAGGCTATGAGGGTTGGCATCTTCAGGCTTCTGTGCATGGATGGCATCCTGTGACAGAATGAACAGCAGGGGCTGGCTCACCCCACTGTGAGGTTTCTCCAGGACAAGCTGCATCCATGCTGCTGAGGCTACTACAGGCAGTGAAGTGTCCTGTGGTTAGCTCAGACTCCACAGTCTGGAGATCCCTTCTAATCCCAGACTTTGTACATTTACGGTGGAACAGAGTCAAGAAGTTCAGACTCGTGACGGTGTACGTTGTGAATCTGGCAAAGGAGATGGGGTAGTCTTCCCAGAGTGGTTCTCCTTGTTGCAGGAATAAGGACCTGAGAGAGGTAATAGCTGCTTATTGAAGAAATAAGGACCAGAGAGCGACATCTGCTAGGCCGTCTCCAGTCCTTTATTTAGGTCACCATGTGCAAGTCAGATTGAACGCCAGCATTAGCACTTAGGAATTATATTTTTGGATCAAAAGTTTTAATATGTGCACACTGCATTTTAGATGTCTTCGGAAAGATAGCTGGTGATGCCTGCTATCACAGGTGGCGTGTGACGTTGGTGTACTTCTAAGTCTCCACCTAGAAACATTCCTTTTGCTTTCTCTAGTGACCTGCACACCCTGTGAGAGTGATAACTTCCTGGTTTGAATTCATGGCAGGCCAGCACTCAGTTCTTGAGTCCCAAGGGACAGTGCATGTCTTTGAAATCAGGCCAACCTTTTCTTTCCCTTATATAAATTCTTTGCAGCTTCTTTCTCTTCTCTCATACCACAAAGATCCTACTTACCAGACCTGGACACAGGTGACACCCATGGTCTTTCCTTGGCTTGCTCTACCAAGATGCCAAAATGCTGGTTGTAATTTCTTTTTTCTTTATTATTTCTCCTGTGACACAATTTGTTTGGAATGATGGTGATCAAGTAAGTGGTGTGTGTGTGTGTGTGTGCGCGCGTGCGCGTGCGTGCGTGTGTGTGCGTGTTTTGGATTATACCCAGGATCTTGCACATGCCAGAAAAGCATTCCACATCTGAGCTACACCCTAGCCTGTGGTAGCATTGTTTAATAGAATAACTCTGTATGTTGAAGTTGTCTTTCATAACAGACCCTCCACCCACATGTAGATTAACTTCTGGATATGGTCTGGTAGTCAGGCTTCATGTACCCAGATCTGGGCTCACCAGTCTGGAATTGCTTCATTTCTGCAATAGCGTGGATAGCAGAGTGGTTGGTACTTAGCTTTTTTGTGAGACCTTACCAGTGGGTGTGTTTGTAGTTCATTCTACTTAAATACAACTAGTTTGTTCTTATTATAGAGTTGACCTTAACGTGCTTCTAAGGGAATAGTCTGTGTATTCACTGAGAGAGCTTGAACTCAGCAGGTTAAAATGTGACTGGGATGGCTCAATCAAGAATTTTGTAGAAAGCTGTGAGTTCCCAGTAGGGACTTTAATAATGCGAACAAGGATTTGAAATGCCTCCAGCAGGTGTCTAAGAATAACGGTACTTTCTTTTTAAGTTCTGATTAAAAGACTTTTCCTGTTTTCTGCTTTTTCCAAATGCCAATAGTAAAACTAGAGATATGTTTCTGGAATTCTCAAGGCTTCGCTGTTTTTAAAAGGTGCTTCCTTAGTATAGAATAGACCTTGAAATCACCAGAGACTGTTAGCTGGGAGAGAAAGACTTGTAATAATACTTGAGCTAAAGTGTTTATCCAGTCCATGGACTTCTTAGAAATTTTTGAGGCAGGGTCTTGTACATCCCAGACTGGCTTCTAGCTTTCCACACATCCAGAAATGACCTTGAATTTATTATCTACCTGCCGCCACCGCCTTCTCCTCTTCCTCCTCCTCCCCATCTCCTCCTCCCCATCTCCTCCTCCTCTTCCCCTCCTCCTCCTCCTCCTTTTCCTCTCCTCCTCCTCCTCCTCCTCTTCCCCCTCCATATCCTCCTCCCCATCTCCTCCTCCTCCTCTTCCCCTCCTCCTCCTTCTCTTCCCCTCCTCCTCCTCTCCTCCTCCTCCTCCTCCTCCCCCCCCCCCACCCTGCCTCTGCCTCTGCCTCTGCCTTGCAGGTGCTGGAATTACAGGCATGCACCACCACACAGTTTCTGTGAGGCAGGGGATAAACCAACCTCATGGCTTGGGGCCTCCCAGCTCTGTCTGCAGCCTTTCAGAAAAGCTCATCCTGTGGATGGATGACTTGGACTGCTGATCAGAAGCTGCTGTGTGGTCTCACTGCTCACTCTTCTCCCTGGCAGGTGTGGTTTCAGAACTGCAGGGCCCGCCATAAGAAACACGTCAGTCCCAACCACTCCTCCTCCGCCCCAGTCACAGCTGTCCCCTCATCCAGGCTGTCTCCACCCATGTTGGAAGAAATGGCTTATTCTGCCTACGTGCCCCAGGATGGGACGATGCTGACAGCACTGCATTCATACATGGATGGTAGGTAGTACAGCTGGTAACTTCTCACCTGATGATTGCTCTCATTCACAGTTTGAAAGATTACCTCAGTCATGGCTGAACAGCATTATAGGGGGTACAGAAGACAGTAAACGTATCCAACTATTAGTTTAGCACTCTACTGAGAAGCTACAAATCTAAGTGATGAGTCAGTTCTCTGGTGTTTTTGTTATTTTGGGTTTCTTTTTCTGCCTATCTATGCCTCTGTAGCACCGGCACTGTAAATGTGTGCCATCATGCCTAGGTTGGTGGTCGTTATTGTTTGTGGTTTTTGTTTTTATTTATTTTCTGCTTATTCACTTTACATCTCACTCACTACCCACCTCCTGATTACCCCCTCCCACAATTCTTCTTCCATCCCCCTCTCCCTTTCTCCTCTGAGTGGGGGCATGGGGTCCCTGGATATCCCCTCTACCCTGGCACATCAAGTCTTTGTGAGACTAGGCACATTCTCTCCCACTGAGGCCAGACAAGGCAGCCCAGCTAGACCATATCCTACATACAGGACACAGCTTTTGGGATAGTCCTTGCTCCAGTTGTTTGGGACCCACAGGAAGACCAAGTTGCACATCTGCTACATATGTACAGGGAGGCCTGGGTCAGTGGTTCAGTTTCGGAGACCCCCAAGGGTCCAGGTTAGTTGACTCTGTTGGCCTTTCTGTGGAGTTCCTATCCCCCGTGGGGCCTGCAATCCTTCCATAAGACTCCCCAAGTTCCATCCAATGTTTGGTTGTGGGTCTCTGCATCTGTCTGAGTCAGCTGCTGGGTGCAGCCTCTCGGAGGACAGCCATGCTGGAGTCCTGTCTGCAAGCATAACAGGGTATCATTAATAGTGTCAGGGATTGGTGCTTGCCCATGGGATGGGTCTCAAGTTGAGCAGGTTATTGGTTGTCTGTTCCCTCCATCTCTGCTCCAACCCCCACCCCTGCATTTCTAGTAGACTGGTAAGTTTGGGTTGAAAGTTTTGTGGGTGGGTTGGTGTCCCTATTGCTCCACTGGGGGATCCTACCTAGCCACAAGAGGCAGCCTCCTTTAGGCTCCATATCCCCAATTCTGTGAGCCACAGCTGAGGACACCCCCATTGATTCTTGGGCGCCTCCCCTATCCCAGGTCTCTGTCTCTTCCTGGAGAGCTCCCCCACCTCCCTTCCCCATCAGTGCAGATTCCCATTCTCAAGGCCACCTGGTCTCACCCCTGTCCTTCTCCATACCTGGCCCCAGAACCCCTCCCACCCTCCTCCCACCCTCTTCCCTCCCTACATCTGCCTTCCATGACCTTTCCATTCTTGCTCCAGCTTCCTTGGGTCTGTGGATTGGAGCATAGGCATCCTGTATTTTATGGCTAATCTCCACTTACAGTGAATACATAGCATGCATGTCCTTTTGGGACTGGGTTTCACTCAGGATGGCGTTCTCCAGATCCATCCATTGGATTTTGCTGGCAACATTTTTTGTTTCTTTCTCTTCATTTTTTAAAGATTTCCTTTATTTTTATTTTATGTGTATGGGTGTTGCCTGCATATATGTCCCCCCTCTCCTTCTTCCTTTCCCCCTCCTCTCCCCCCTCCTCTCCTCCTTCCTCTCCCTCCCTCCTCTCCCTCTTCCCCTCCCCCTCCTCTCCCCTCCTCTCTTTTCCTCCTCTCTCCCCCTCCCCTCTCTCCCTCCCCCTCTCCCTCTCCCTCCCCTTCTCCTTCTTCCTCTCCCCTTCCCTCTCCCTCTCCCCCTCCTCTCACACTCCTCTTTACCTCTCTCCCTCTCTCCCCTCTTCAGTGGAGTGTGAAAGTCATTTGTCTTGCTGATTTATATACAGAACTCCACTCAGATTATTTCATGCCTATTCTGTGGTTGATAGCTTTTTGTGTTCCTGTTTGAGTGTTTTAGGAACACACTACTGTGGATTGTCTTGAGTACATCCTCTGGTACCTATTGAAACTCCTCTCTGGTATATGCACGGGTTATATGTGAAGGCATAGTTGGAGCAGTTGCTCTACTTCATGACATTCTGCCAGAAGCTTCATGCTGTGGTCAGACCAGCTTTTGCTTTGACCAGCAGCATGTGAGCCCTGAAGGTGCCCACAGGCACTGAGCATGTGCTCACCTCCTTCACCTCGGCCATTCTGATGACCATGCAGTACCATCTCATTACATTTATCAGCTTTTTCTCATGACAGACAAGATGCCCCAGCCCCTTGGACACCTGTTTAACTCTTGTGAAGATCCTGCATATCTATTTGGCTACTCGCCTGATGGTATCTCTTTTCAAAACAGATTTTATTTCTTGATTGTAATCTATGTATAAAGCCTTGTGATCACAGCACATGTTGAAAGTATCCTCTACTTAGAGACTTTTCTAAGTTATTTGACGTCTTGGATTAAAAGAACCGCTTATTTAGCTGGTTGTGCTGGCATAGGCCTTAATCCCACCACCCAGGAAGAGGCATAGGCAGGTTGATCTCCGAGTTTGAGGGTAGCCTGATCTACATAGAGAATTCGGGGCCAGCCAAGGTTACATAGTGAGACTCTGTCTCAAAAAATTATTTTAGGTCAACGATGAAGATTTTTTTTAAATTCTAGCTTTTTGAGCTTTCATTTTTAGTATATTCCAATTCATCTTCTAGTTCACAGACTCTCTGTATATATGAGAACGTCAAGTTCGTCCATTGGCTTCTGGATCAGTTGCTGTGTCCCTGTACTGACACCTGTCTCCTTGGTGCCTTAGTCCTTATGTGAACAGTTGGAGCATCCATGTTCACAGGGAAGCTCATGTTTGTTGGCTCCAATGTTTGGGCCTTTTCTGCATCTTCTCTGATGTTTCTCCTCTGTTTTTAGCCAAGCCAAATCTTATTACTTGCCAAGACAAAACAAAACAAAACAAAACAAAAAAAAACAAAAAACCCCAAAAACACCACAAAAGAACTTTATTTCAGATATGAGGTAAGAAGAAATAACCCGAGGCTCTGGATGGTCTTTCTCCATAGATGACTAGCTTCCTGTGATATAACCCTGGGCTATAGGAAGTCATCTTGAATACAGTCCTTGTGAAGCGAATCTGCCTCAGCTTCACTACTTTTGACTCTGGAATCCCAAATGAGGGCCCGTGTGTGTTTCATTTTTGTTTTCTACGGCCCTGCCAAAATCCCAGCCTGAGAGACATTCCTCATGAGTTACATTTGTTAGTATCTCTGTCAGGAAGAAACCTCTTCCCCTTCTCTCCTCTCCGGCACTGGACTTCAGGACGACATCCCACTCCCTGGGTATCTCCATCTTCCCAGCTCACATTCCAGTCACTCTCTGGCTCTCCTAGTTGCTCTCAAAGGGAGGTTTGATTTGAAGCAGCATGGTTTCAGCTTTGCAGTATTTCATTTTAAGTTTTTGTTATAAACAAACTGCCCATAATACCATTGTGCCATGTGGTCACACTGCTGCTGGAACTGTGTATGTCCTTTGAGAGACTGCAGTGCTACTCAACACAAACATGTTTAGATACCAGCAGAGCATGGGGTTTCTCACCTGTAACCCCAGGACCCTGGACACTGAGAAGGACCATGAGTTGTAATTTGGGGAGAATGCAGTTAAGTATTCCTAAGGAGAACCTGGGTGTCCCCCTCACCCTGATACCCGCACACAAAGACAGCCAACATCTTCACACAGAGCTCATGTACCTTTCTCACTGAAGGGCGAGGGGCAGTGGCTGAGACAGGATGGAGCACACCACCATGCCCAAAGCTTGAGCCTCCCCCTGCTAAAGATGGGGTGGATAAGGGTCACCTGGATGCTTAGTACCCTCTCCGTGTGAATGAGTCATCCGTTCTGCTGAGGTGGGAGAGTGACCGCTGCTAGTGTCTGATGCCTAGCTATCAGGTGAGACAGTGACCTTGACGTGCTCTTACTCTTAGTCACCCTAAGGAACTGACGCCTGTGTCTCTTTCTGTTTTGTAGCTCACCAACAACTCCTGGACTCCAGCCCTTGCTACCCTATACAATGACCCAACTGCCAATAAGTCATACCTAATTCCTTCTTTCAGGGATAGAAATGATCGAGGATAGAAACTTGTCATTTATTATGTATAAAATACCATTGAAAAGATATTAATGTTAATTTTTTATTTAACTCTCAAAGCATTTCGAACATCCTTTCGCTGCCCAGGTATGTATCTAGAGTTGGCCTGCAAGACACTTTTATTGATTCTTCATTTTGTTTTTTTTTGTAAAACTTATGTTTACAAGAAGAAAACAAGTCAAAACATTTTTTTTGTATTGTCTGGAAAATAGTTGGCTCGAGTGTGTGTCTATTAACTTATTTGTCACCAAAAGAGCACTTTGCCTGAGAGGCAGGACTGATAGTGTGCAACACGTTTACAATCCTTTGTGAAACTGTAGTTTATCATTAGTTTGTACCTGTAAGTTATTGTTATAAATATTATCTGTATTTTTTGTCATATACAACTTTATACCTTGAAGCTTGTATCTGTGAATTTGCAACTGAAATTTATTTTGCCAGTGTTTTCTGGACGAGCTGAAGGCGCGTCCGTTGTAGCATGCCGAGCACACCCACGGTGGTGTCTGCACTTGGAGAGTTCTAACTGTAAATAACACTCTAGTTTACCAAGCCTACCGTCCTAAGTTCATTAAACACTTTGCATCCTTGTGAAAGTTGCAGCTCACTTGTCTTCTGTGTGTATTGTCACCGGTAAATTGCTCTTAATTATTTTTTTAAAAAGCTGTTTTCTTTTTGAACTAGGTTATAGGTATATTTTATTGGGAAACCTATTTGTAGATGACTATTCTTAACAACAAAAACAAGCCCACATGAAAACATCTCATTTGGCCCCTAATAATGTTGAAACTAGCTTGTCAAGTTAATGTGAACTTAAAGGCAGAATGCTTTTCAGACTGACTGTCAGAGCATCCTGTTTTAAACATGGAATGCAGCCAAATCATATATTTCTTCAGAGTTTTAAAGAAACCAGAAGTATTTGAGTTTGAGTAGAGATTCTAGAACAAGGGCTCTGGGTTTGTTTTTGTTTGGCTTTCCAAGTAACTGCTTTTCCTCCTGAACAAACCTCTTGGTTCTAAATTGTAACCTCAGGACTTTACCCTGTGCTTAGGCAGTAGATGCCTCTCTCTGATTTCAAAGGTGCGCAGTGCCACGTAGGGAGGGCGACTCTTGGGCTTGCGTGTTTGCTTAGCAGAGCAGATGCACATCTGGCTGGGGACTGGAAGTAATAGTGAAGTATTTGTAATTCCAGCCTACTCATCATAAATGCAGCCAGAGTGCAGTCACATGGGCACAAGTAACTGGATGTACCGTCTGCCTCATGCAAGAAGCTGCAAGCCCCAGTGGAAGAAAGGAGGGACAGTTTTCTTAACCTGCTGTTCTGGTTGCAATCCCTTTGACCAAAGTCCAAATAGCAGAGCTAAAAGTCACTCAGAGCTATTGGGAGATTGATGCTGGTCTCCTTGGGTCTCACTACCTGACAAAGGCTGGGAAGGGTGGTGATGTCAGCTTTACCTTTCCCAGATGTCTGAGTGAACTCCTGTGGATCAGCCAATCTCAGCACTGGGCAGCTTGAGAGCACTCCCCAGCTGTGTGTGATTGACATCCTCAGCCATTAGCCTGGTGGGTGCTCAGAGGCAAGGTTTTTCTCTCCACTGCTCTTTCCCTCTGAATCTGTGAGGGTTTGTAACCCCCCCTCCCCCAAAGATAAATCTCAAAGTTGGAGTCACCATTCTTCGGCAGAGATTCAAGGCTCTGAGAATGGATGAGGTTTATATCCCCTGCACCAAGCATTATCAACGACAAGAGAATGGATGCAGAAGAACTTACAGTGTAAGGGACAGGAGCCTGTGGCTGTGGCTGTACTTTACACGGAAAGTCACCAGAAGTTTTAAAAGTGAGTCTGAGCTGCCATGCCCAGTGTGAGCATGTGAGCATAATACATACTGGGTTAGAACTGGCAGTGGAGTAGCTTTGGTGGGAAGAAGCGGCTTTCTGTTGTTGCGTGAGAAGGGGCCAGATAACAGCTTTCCTTTCGACATGAAGAGAGCAGAGAAGAGTTAAGATATTCATTTTACCAGTAGGTACAGCAGACAAGGGTTCTAGAAAGATCTCAAACCCCGCTGGTGGAGACATACAACACCAAGGCAGTTAAAGCATTTTAATACCCTTAAAACCACAAAGCTGGGAGGGGCAAAGAACTTTTGCCTCTCGAGTCAAGCTTCCTATTCAAATGGGGTTCCCAACTCAGTGCTCTTAAGCCTTGTTTGTTAGTAGGACAAGGTGCCATTAACAATAGCAATCTTACATTTCACAAATGCCATTCTTAAAATGCCATATTATTATAAATTACAAGCACACGTAGTTGAGTATCCCATAATAAACACTGTAAGGTAGAATCATAGTTCATACTTTAAAAAATTGTTACAGGCATTTGAAAGCTGATAGCTGTAGCATTTCTTGGCACACAGTGTATATAATTACTGGAGTAGAATTATGAGATTAGATGGGGTCTCGAGACGTTTGCTATGGTGTGAGGGCCTTACCGGTTGGGAAAGGAGCACTTCTGTGTTGTTTGAGGTATTTTAGATGGCAATACTCTCCTGAATGTATATTAGCTCAGAAAAAGTTCTCGACATGCCCACCGCAGGAGGTAAAGGAACTGAAATTGTACAACTAAAGTTTCAGAAAAATGGATCTAAATCTGAGTCTAAAGGAAGCTGAGGCACAGGAGCTGAAACTGAGCTCAGTTGGTAGGGTGCCTACTCTGCGTGAGCTCCTGGGTTCAGTCTTCAACACTTCAAAACCCAGGTGTGATGGCACATGCCCGTTACCCTGTCCCTCCAGAGATGGAGACTGGAGAAGCAGAATTTCAAGGTCACCAGTGGCTAAATAGCTGAAGAAATGGTTCAGTGGGTAAGGGTGCTTGCTGTTGAAGCAAGAAGATCTGAGTTCAAATCCCTATCTATCATATAAAGGCTGGGCACGCCACACGTGTCCATAACTCCAGCACTGGGAGGGACAAATGCACGTGGCTCCTGGAAGCTTGCCAGTCATCCATCCCAGCTCAGACAGCAAGTATAAGGATCAGTAAGAGACACTGTCTCAAACTAAGGTCGGGGCTGGAGAGATGGCTCAGCAGTTAAGAGCACTAGCTGTTCTTCCAAAGGTCCTGAGTTCAATTCCCAGCAACCACATGGTGTGATCTGTGTGATTGGATCTGATACCTTCTTCTGGTTGTGTCTGAAGACAGCTACAGTGTACTCATATACATGAATATTTTTTAAAACAAACAGAATAATGTAAAAAAAAAAAAAAAAAAAAACCCTAAGGTGGAGAGAAATAGAAGACACCTTCTCCTTGCTGAGATGCAGGCACACACACATGCATGCATATATGAAAAACAATAGCAAAGTTTAGGGATACTGGATATCATGTAAAAAAATATGTACTATGTCTCACACACAGTAACTTCTATTTTATAACCTGATTTTTCCGTTTTCTGGAATGTCTTTTGAAATTATAGAGTACCTTCTTTTGATAATTTCATTTGTGTAAACAATGTGTCTTGATCACATCCATTTTCAACTTTCCCTCTCCACTCCTAAGGTACCCCCAGCAGTCCCCTCCCCCTTTAATGTCCCCTCTTTTTATTCATGAGCCACTGAATCCAGTTCGGGCGGCCTGTTTAGTGTTGACCGATCTTGTTGGCTTGATCCTGTGCAAGTGACCATAGCAGCAGTGATTTCATGGGTGCATCACCACTCCGTGCCAGCAGATGGCACCCTGAGGCCCTCCTCCGCACTCTCCACCTCCTGCAGTCCCTGCACCTCCTTCCTAGAGGCAGTTGACACAAATGTTTCATTTAGGGATGGTCATTTCATAGATCATGACTTTTTGTAGCACTTGGGCCGGTTATGAGTCTGCATTAACTGCCAACCAGAGAGAAGCTTCTCTGACCAAGGCTGAGGGTAGCACTAATTAAAACAGCAACATCTTAAAGCCGGCATTTTCAGGACACAACTGGATTGATCTATGCCACAATAAGTCTGAATATTAGTAGTAAGATTAAATACCCACTGATAGCAATCTAGAGACAAATTACTAAGTAAATGTGTATAAATATCTTTTAAGTAAAATATTCATCCATAATATTTTAATAGATATAAAAAGTTATGGTCTGTTATCTTTCCCAAATTTATACATTAAAAACACAGTATCAAAATATTAAAAAAGAATTTTACACTTAAAATTTATGTGACATTGTAAATTGTATTAATGCTATTTTCACCCTATCCATTTGTAAATACACACACACACACACACACACACACACTGATTTTAAAAGATATGGGGCATGGTGGTACATGCCTTTTTATCCCAGTACTCAGGAGGCAGAGGCAGGAGGGTCTCTAACTCTGAGTTTGGGGCTAGCCTGGTCTAAAGAGTAAGCTCCAGGTCAACCAGAGCTACACAAGGAAACACTGTCTCAAAAAACAGACATTTGCAGGATTGGGTTGGAAGCGATTGCAAACAGGGTGAATGGCTTTATAAAGAAGCCTGAGGTAGCTTGTTTGCCCCTTTGTCTTTCCTCTTGGAGGATGTATTGCAGAGCCCATCTGTGAAGAGTGGGCCCCAAGCAGACCCTGAATGTGCTAGAGTTTTGATCTTGAGCAACCCAGGCTCTCAAACAATAAATGCCATCTTGGTGCCTATCAGTTATCCAGTCTGAGGTACTCTGCTACGGCATCCCCAGGGTACTGAGACAAGCAGCATAGAGTTTAGAGATGCTAGCAGCTTCTCACATTTGGATATGAGAGTAATCTGACACTGAGTCCTGGAAACATACCCTGAATACTTCAAATGCATTTGTTAAACACAGGAGCTATCATCAGCCTCACTTCTACATTACAAGTGTGAAAATTGAAAACGCTATGCCCCTGTGTGTCAGGGCAACCACAAGGCAGCATGTGAATTGAGCAGTTCTACTCCCAGGTGCCACCTTTCAATGCTATGCCTTTACTCTGTTTTATCTTTAATTGAGTTTTCTATGCCAGTGATCAAATTAAGGGCCACATGCTTTCTAGGCAGGTGTTGTACCAACTCAGCTATATGTCAGTTTACTCTGTTTTAAATAGCAGTTGTGGTAGGCATCTTTACCAACTTTTCACTAATTAAATTTGATTTTAGACAATTTCACACGTATGAACGGTGCGTGCCGACTGACTCCTCTCACCTAGAACCTTTCTTCCATCTCCCTAAAGTCTCTGTCCAACCCCCACCTTCCCACAGATCTTTCAAGCTCTTGGCTGTTCCTTTTGTTTCATAACTCACTGAGTTTAACCAAGGCCATCTTGTGATTAGGGTCTGGCATACCTACATTATTATGGATAAAATGTAATCATCCTGTTTCCTTAGTGTATTAGTTACTTCTCTATTGCTATGATAAAAATACCCCAACAAAAAGCAACTTTAGGGAGAAAGGGTTTACTTCAACTTACAGCTTGTCTTAGGGTTTCTATTCCTGCACAAACATCATGACCAAGAAGCAAGTTGGGGAGGAAAGGGTTTATTGAGCTTACACTTCCATGTTGCTGTTCATTACCAGAGGAAGTCAGGACTGGAACTCAAGCAGGGCAGGAAGCAGGAGCTGATGCAGAGGCCATGGAGGGATGTTTCTTACTGGCTTGTTTCTCCTAGCTTGCTCAGCAGGCTTTCTTATAGAACTCAAGACTGCCAGCCCGGGGATGGCACCACCCACAAGAGGCCCTCCCTCCTTGATCACTAATTGAGAAAATGCCTTACAGCTGGATCTCATAGAGGCATTTTCTCAACTGAAACTCCTTTCTCTGTGATAACTCCAGCTTGTGTCAAGTTGACACAAAACCAGCCAGTACACAGCTTAAGAGGGATAGAGTCTATCATGGTGGGAGGATAGAGGACCAGACAGGGAGAGCATAGCAGAAGAGCATGAAGCTAGCTGATCCCATGTCATCCTCAATGCAGGAAGTAGAGAGCAAGCAGAAAGTGGGGCGAGGCCATAAAACCCCAAATCCCCAACACTCCAGGATTGTACTTTCTCCCTCAAGGGCTCCTCTCCTAAGGTTATATACTTCTGGCACCCTCAACTGGGAACCAAATGTCCAAACACAGGAGCCTCTGTCAGACGGCATTCATTCAAGCTGCCACTTTTAGAACTGGTGTGGTGTTCAAGCAGAGCTTTAAGACTTGAAATGCATCAACTGTGTCTGTGACCTTCATGTTGTATCCACTGGGAGGTTTATCCAGATCTCTTGCCTACCTTGTCTACCAGTCAAATGGGTTTCCTAACTATTCTTTCTAATTGTATGGGCTTCACTCGGTGTGAACTAATAATCTGCATTTCAGAGAACTAGTTTCTTATAAAGGTGGTAAAATTAAACACAGCCAGTCTTGTCTATGGGTCCCCCCCTCCCAGTTATTCTTCACTCATGGTTAGGGTGGACTCACAGAGCAGAGTGGTTATTCACTTGAAATCAGATTCTTTTTTACCCACTGCCCTCTCTGGTACCTGATTCTTTGAGCTTTGCTGATTGCACCTCAGCCCTTGGCCTCCACATCTTTCTGATACTTTTCTGTTTAATTAATGAGGGAATGGGAACGTAAGGAGTTTTGATTAACATAATTATTAAGTTTGGTTTTATATGCAAGAATTATGCAGATCATTTTCATAGGTGTACAGAGCTCTTAGGAAGATGGATTCATGCATTGTTAGTGGTTGGCGTTTCATAAGAAATCCCCAGGAAGGCAGATTGCAGGCTGAGAGGTTGTAAAAGCCACCGCAGGGAATCACTTCCTCTCTCTAAATTGTGACTACACCTTCCTACAATGGGATTGAACACGGGAGCTGAGTTAGGGTTGCTGAGCAGAGTAGAGAAAGGGCCTGTGTCTCTGGGTGCGTGAGGGGCGGGAGCATTGGAGGAAGAAGAAAGGCTGTTAGAAAACAGAGCAGAAGGGGCGTGTCCTTCCCTCAGAGCAGGTGAACATTTGGTAGAGGATGCTGGGAAAGCAACTGACACACTGCCCAAGCATCCTGGGATAGCACTGTCATCCATGAGTTCAGATTCTCACGCTGTGCTTCCTTCTTCTTTCCGCAAGCATCTCGCATGCTGTAGCAGGCTGTGGTGTCTTTTTATACTTTTCGAAGGAGTGTGAGACACTGAGTTACTGAGGACTCAGCCTCGCTTGATGCTGTTTTTCAAATAGCAAAAAACTTGTATGAAGCTACGGTAAGAAAGCGAATAGGAAAGACTGCGTTTAAAAACTTGATCCCTTGGTTTGGGAGTGGCGCTGGTGCTAGGGAAAGAGGCCAGTGATGACAGACAAGCTGCTGGAGCATGGGCAATCCATCCACTAGGTCCCCCTCCCTCTATCCTTCATGGCACCAAACCCACAGTGGGACATGAGCTGTGGACAAGCTCCTCCTGCTTGGCCTTCTCTTGTTCCAGCCTCAGTTCGAGTTTAAAGCATAGATCCACCGTTCACACACTCGATTCTCCAACTTAGAGTTTTCAGTCAAGTAGAGGTACCGAAGCCCTCTGTGATTTGGGTTTTAAAAAAGTCTGTAAATCTGTTTACTCGGGTGTTTTGAATGTTTGCAAAAAAAAAAAAAAAAAAAATTTAAACCCAAAGGAATTGTGACGCCATATTTGAAAAATGGAAACATTGTTACAAATTCAATTTCAAAATATTTACTTCCAGGAACCAGGGAGAAGTCTCTAGAGAACCACGACTAGTTCTTAGCTCATTTCTTTCAAACACACTAGAAAGGGTCTGCTCTTTGCCAATATGGTTCTGAACCACACGTTTTTGTCTTTGATTGAGGCTCCCCCAAGAGAGACTGAGTGTGGGCAGCTCTTCCAGTTCATCCTTGTCTTTCAGGAAATAGCTCTGTACATGAACGATGGTGGTGGGCACATGTCTCAGGATGGGCCATGTCTCAGAGGGCACAGCTAGCTCCACAGCCTCTTTGGGATATCTTAGCACTGGCCTGAGTGAGAGGTCATGGAAGCACATTTGGAAAGGGATCAGGAAAATTCTGACAAGGTCATCAAGTGACCACCTTGTGGAGGGTCTCCACACCTGTGTGACTAGGAGGGAAGACACTGTGTTACCCTGACTTTCAGGAGCATGCTCAGTTTATGAAGGTAGAAGTGGAGGAGTTGAAGACCAAAGGAAGAAGAGGCAGGAGGTGCTGGGCACGGAGGACACAGGCAGTACCAAAGCTCTGTCATGGAGTTTGTTCTGCTAGGGCTGGACTTTGGAGCTCAGCTCTGGTCTTAGTGATGTACCAGGTCTTGCTGTCCATTGAGGTTCCGTTAGAGACTCACACAGACCAGAAGAGTGGTAGATGCTAGGATACTAGTAGCAGTAGGTTAAGCCCTGGCTTTGCCACAGCCCCAAACTGTCACTGTGGGTAAGTTAGTAAACTATTGTGTGCCTTAGATTTCTCTCTATCTATCTCTGTCTCTCTGTCTTTGTCTCTCTGTGTCTTTCTCTGTGTCTCTGTCTCTCTTTCTCTGTCTCTTTCTGTCTCTGTCTCTTTCTCTGTCTCTTTGTCTTTCTCTGCTTCTCTGTCTTTGTCTTTCTCTGTCTCTCTTTGTCTTTCTCTGTCTCTCTGTCTCTCTTTCTGTGTCTCTGTCTCTTTCTCTCTCTTACTCTGTGTGTGTCCCTCCCTCATCCCTTCTTTCCTCTCTCCTCTTGTCTTTTCCTCTCCCCACTCTTCTTTCCCTCTCTTTATAGTGCAGGGAACAGAAACCAAGACCTCATGCATGCTAGACAAATGCTTATCCACTGGGCCACACACCCAAACCTGTCTCATGTTTCTTACACATGCAGGTGGGAAAATGACAGTAATACTTCCAGTACATGCCAGGATATAGATAAAGGGTGTATATGAAGACTTCAAAGTGTGCTTAATAGCTACTGGATTCTCTGATTTCTTGTTAAACTATTTCTTACACTAGAGGAGGAAACACTCCCCCCTCCCTATGCTCCTCTCTTTTCCCTGTTTGTCCTTTCCTGGATAACCTTACTGACTGTTAAACCCAGCTCACATGCCAGCTCCGCCCCGTACAGGTCGATGCTGCTCCTTCGTCCCTCATGTCCTCCAAGACTATGTCTGGACAACACATTTAGACTTTCCCTGGTAAGTTCGCCTCAAGTTTAATTCTGAGAATGGGGGAAGGGCATTGTTCATATCAGGGTCCCCAGAACCTACCCTCTGTCTTTAATGTGGTTAACGCCTCCGTACAGCTGGAGGTGGGCTCCCAGGGACAACCTCCCCTGCACCTCCTCAGCCCACTTCACTACCGCCCATGGGAGGTTGCTGCCTCAAATGGAGACCTGTTTCTTGTTCTCTTTATCTAAGCAAAACAGACAGTTGGGTGATTATCAAGTAATTCTGGCGAGGGAAGCAGCCAGCACACATGTTTGTATCCGAGTTGCCCAAGTTGGCCGGCTCCCCAGCCTGTAGTTACTGGGGTAATTGCTCAAATCTTCCACTTGGCTTTCCTTGTGTAAATGTGGCCACAGTGTGCAGCCTCTTCACTGGCTCTTGTCTAATGTGGCTGGGGCCTTTCTCTTTACCCATGGCACCTGTGCTGGGCCATCAGCTCACTTTGCTCCTTAAGTCCTGAGAGAGAACCAAGAGATTTGCATGGGAATGCTCACTGCTTTCTCTGTGTCCTGGAAATCTCTGCTGACTTTTAATTTTGGAGAGAAAAGGTGTTTCATTCATATTCTCTCTCTCTCTCTCTCTCTCTCTCTCTCTCTCACACACACACACACACACACACACACACACACACACACACAACTTCTGTCCTGAATTTTACACAGTGAGGTTTTTTACAGCTTTGCCTTCAGTTTTAGATATTGGAAATAGCTCAATGGCCCCCTGGGAGCCTGGAAGCTCTGCCAACTCCTTTTTTGCCCTTTCAGCAGAAACACTAGGTGATGTTGCCAAAGCAAAAGGCCTGCATTTCCTGCTTGGGCCTCACCTTTGTATTATCCAGCATCCACGGTAGCCAAGTATGCCACACCCGCTCCACCCAAAGTCCTGTCTCACTGCTCGGGTTAATGAATCCTCTGGGCATATCAAGTCTAAGAGTGGGTGGATTTTAGACCAGGTACCTTCAAATGTAATTGGAGTTTTATTAAAGTCAAATGAGCTAATAATAAAATTCTGTTAATAGTCCAGGGAAATAGGCAAGTGCTGCACATGGGACCTATATAATACTGTAATCATACAAAAATTCCCAGTTGGACAGCAAGTGAAACATACAACAAACCAAATAAAAATCTTAAAAACAAAACTAAGATTTTTTAAATTGTTAATTGCGGACCAGGGTCTGGGTGGGGTGCCACATGGCGTACCTGTAACACCAGTATGCACTCGCCAGGCAAGAGCTGGCAGATCTCTGGGACTTCTACTGCCAACTTGGTCCACACAGTCAGTTCTAGACCAGCCAGGACTCACAGTGAGAGCCTGTCTCAGACAGGCAAACAGAAATGGAACCCAGGAGCCTCATACATGCTAGACAAGCATGCTACCACCGAACCATATCCTCAACCCCAAGCCTACCTACTCTGAACCACCTGGCTGACTTCATAAATGCTCTCAGACAGTATCAGCAACTACAGAGAATGCCATGGAATTCTTGCAAACAATGACTAAAAGTTGTGGTAAATCTTAACCAATGTTTAGTTCAGAGGCTGTTCATCTTAAGACACTCAACAGTGGGGGGGGGGGGGGCAGAAAGGAGTGTTAGAAATAGTGGTACCCAGAGACGATGACTTCCTGTCACTGTGGAGGGGACTAGAAGTCTTATTAAGCCTAGGGCAATTCTTCAGCAGGTGGTCAGAGCTCCCAGGTTACTCTCTGGGAACCCCAGGCTGCAGAGGAGGTAGAAAGAACAGGTTTATGCTGAATGACTCTGCCTCATCAGATCTAATCCACATGGGGTCTGCCTCTGTTCAGTCTGATTCTGCTTGGGGATGAGCTAGGAACTTAAAGTGACCACAGTTGAATGTCACAGGGTAGTGAGAGTAAGCTATTATCTGTTTCCATCTACAGATGATACAATGATTTGAACCAAGGCTCCCCCACCCACATGTGTGTGTGTGTGTGTGTTGCCTGTACATCTGTATGTGTAGGCATGTATGACCATGACCAAGCATGCTAAGGTCAAAACAGGATGCCAGGTGGCTTCCTCCATCTCTCCCCCATCTTATCACCTTGAGAAAGGATCCCTAGCTAAACTGAGTTCATCATTTCAGCCAGGCTGGCCGGCCAGTGAGCTCCTCGGGTCTGCTGGCCTCTGCCCCAGTACTGTGTTTTCAGCACGTACATCCATGCCTGACCTTCACCATGTGCTGGAAATTCAAATGCAGGCACACTCACCCACAGACTCATCTCTTCAGCCCTGAGCCAGCACATACGTTACCCTGAAGACTTAGAAAGAATGGTAGGCAAGTGACATGGGAAGCTACCAACTAAGGCATGCTGAGAACTTAACTGGCCCTGGGGGTTCAAAAATCATAACAAACAACTGGACTTATTTTGTTTATAGCAAAATTCCTTTCACTCACTCTTTAATCCCATGAAATCTCTGACTAAATGCTATTTGGCATCTCTTGGCTGCCAAGGTTGAGTCAGTGGTTTGGCGAGGATGGGTGTATTTGGTACCCAGCTCTGAGTGTTTCCAAATATCCAGACATTTTGGCCAATCCCAGAGACACTGACTCAAGCTCATTTTCTATTTTTTAGGTAGGAATTCTGAGTCATTGAGTGACTAGAGGCACAGCCTGAGGGTTTGTTGCTCTTTGTTTGCAGTTATACTCCTCCATTCCAGGCAACCACGTCTTCCAAAAGGGGGTGG
>CM052704.1:122752089-122773642 GCA_028551405.1 Uromys caudimaculatus
GGGGCCCTTGGGGGGGGTGGGACTCTAGGTGGTGGTGGGGCTCTAGGTGGTGGTGGGGCTCTGTTGGGGCTCTAGGTGGTGGTGGGGCCCTAGGTGGTGTTATCAAAGCCCATCCTCATGGGAGCCAGTGAGGAGGAAACGAAGTAGCTCACAGGTATGTCTGTGTATCAAGAAAAGAGAACCCAAGTGGGAGCCACCGCTGTGAGGCGGCTCCTGATGTACACTACACTGTAAAGATGGGGGCTCACTGAACAGACAGCCTCAGGTTCTGGATGATGTCTTCTGAAGTTTCTCCGACCTCTCCTTTTCTCCTCTCTAAGAGATAGTTCAGAAAGACTGGGCAGCAAGGAGAGTTGGAGAGTGGTAAGTCATGTTGACAGGCAGAATAGAGTTTGTACTCTGAGTTTGAACCTGGATAGGTGTCCTCAGAGGGGCTTTAAAGCAGAGAGATTTCTCCCCAGCTCTTGTAGAAATCCCCTTCTCTATGTCTGTTGAAGAATAAAAACAGCTCACTGGCAGCAACCCCAGTCTTTGTGCCCTTGTGTGGCCACCCAATAGTGAACTCCATTACCTGTCATAAGCAGAGAACATGGCCCATTCTCTTTGTGAAGTTAGCTGGGCTAGGTACTTAGGTCCAGGTTTCATTTGGTAAGAGAAGTCTTGAACTGCCATCTAAATGCCTTTGAAGATCTTTGCCACACTCTGTCTTCCAACCCCAGTTAAAGGAATAGGGAGGCTTCTGGAAGCAGCTAATGTAGGACCCCCCCTTCACACACTCCGTGTCCTCTCCCACACACCCGTGGCCCTCTCCCCATACCCATGCCCCTCCCCCCACACCCACGCCCCCACATGCCTCTCCCCCTATGCCTGTGCCCCTCCCCCACACCCCACACATCTCACGCCCCCCACCTGTGCCCCCTCACACACACCCTATGTCCCTCAGCCACATCCTGTGCCCCACCTGTGACCCTCCCCCACACCCATGCCCCCATCCCCATGCCCCTCCCACACAGACTCTGTACCCCTCCCCTGCTGCTCAACATTCCCATTTCCTTCCCTTCTCCCTAGCTTTGGGTATGAAACTTCATCATCTTCCTGAGCAGACTCTGAGGCTCAGCAGGAATGTAGTTGGGACATATTTTCCTGAGGCTGTGCCTGAACTCTTCTGCCTGGAATATTAATGTCCCTTCTTTGCGTCATCCTCCTGGTCTGAGTGTTTGTCAGATGCTGAATGCCTGAGGAATCACTCATCGGATCTTCTCGTTTTCCTCTCTGAGACCCTGTCCCCTTCATGGCTTCTCTTTGGACACCGGAACAGAATGAAGCTTGCTGGGGCCTTCTGCTTTGGCATCTCTGAGAAACTCTCTGGGCTCTGCTGCAGAGATCCTCAGGGATTTGGCTCCCTTGCGAGGTGCAAACCTCCTCCAGTCTTCACAAGACTACCTGCTTGTGCCTTAAAATAGCACTTGGCTGGAAACCCTCCCTGGCAAACTCAAAATGCCAGCGTTCTGGTTTGTCCCTTTCTAGTTTCCTTCTTTTGAAGAAAAGTACAGGTGACTAGAGGCAGACTGAGCATGCTCAGCCTGGGCCTACATCCACTTGTATTGGAGAGGCAGGTCTCTATTGAGATCTGAGCAGGGCCGAGGACTAAGGTGAAGCCAAGAGGCAGAGCCCCGGGTTGGCATGCCGGAAGTCCTGGATTCCATCCCCAATACCACACAAAGAAACAAATAGTCCACAGAACCCAAACCATCAGAAATCCAAGTCAGTATAACGTCAACACCTGACTTCAGAGGAGCCCTTGGCATGTGCCAGGAGACGTGACAAGTGCTTAACTCATAATCCTTGCTGCGCTTTGCTCCGTCCCGACTTCACCTTTGTTTGATAGACTCCGTCCTGCTTGCAAGGCGTTTAAGCTGCCAAGTCAGCATTTACAACTCGGCTCTACTCCAGAAAACACACTCTTGATCTATGCTGCCCCGTCTCCAAAACTGAAAGATGTAACCAAGAAAACTACGTTTATTTTCAGTGCTGGGCTTCCAACTCAGGGCTTCACAGATGCTAGGCTATTCCTGGACACCCCACTCCCACCACGTCCTAAACCACCTCAATGTAACAACCTGGAGGGGAGTTAGATCTTAAACTTTTCTAAGGAAGTAATTCGGAGAAATCACTGTAGCCAGTGAGTCCTCCCTACCAAGCTGTGAGGATCCCAGCTGTCCTTTCTAGTCTAAAGAGCCAGGCTCTGGCTCTGTCGCTACGGTCCTGAACAGGGGACACTTTCTGTTCGGCTGAGGATCCATTCATTTGCCGTGGGGTGACACTGTGTTACTGGATCCGGGAACAACCCATGTTCACCAAAGAGAGGCTCTGATGACATCATCAGGTGCCCGTTCCTGCCTCTGGTGCTGCTGAGGCTCTCCAGGTGAAAAGAAGACCTGGATTCCTTCAGCAATCAACCCCTAATGCCCAGAGTCTGAACTGCCACAGCCATTTCTCCAAGGGAGTATCTGCAAAGGCCTGGAGCCTACAGGTAGCTTCTTCACCCTGCCTCACCATCGATCCCTGAAGCCCCCACGCCATGCTGCTTCTGGTGTCAGAATAAATGTCCTTTCCACCAGTGAAATCCTATCCAGTCCAGTAACTCCTTCAAAATAGAACTGGATGGGACAAAGTGCACAACAGCTCCTGAAATGTTCTCTAAACATTTTTGGCTCGTTGTCCACCCTTCCCTCTGTAGAAATTAATACAGAGGATCAGTGAGGTTAGGAAGAACACTGAGAAGACCCATGCCACTGTCCCATCGCTGAGGAGCCAGCTGCCTGTGGGACACAGGCACTCTGCTTTGCTGCAGGGGGTTGGAGCAGTTTGCTTTCCTGGGCAGCAGCGCCAGGCTTCCAATGAATGGACCCTGGACGAGACCGATCGAGCCATTCTTCAGCCTCCGGCACACCTGAAAGTTTCCCCAGTGTGTCCACTCTGCAGCCTAAAAGCATGTTACCAGAAATAGCTACAAATGCGGCCCAGTACAAAACCACACACTTAATTAGAACGTTGGGGGGGGGGTTAATTTTTAAATTCAATTGTGAGATTCTCAGGGGTGAACTTTGTAGATGCCCCTTTTCCTGTTGGACACGCCTGCCAGGTCATGGTGACAATTCTCAGAACTTGTTGGCCATTTTCTTCCCCTTTCCTTACTTAATAAAAATATAGATTTTGAGGCTCAGCAGATATTTGCTGCTGTCTGAGGACCTGAGTTTGATCCTTGGAACCCACAAGGCAGCAGGAGAGAACTGACTCTCACAGAGTTTCCTCTGACCGCCACACATGTGTAGTGGTGCAGGCATGACCCCCACATGGTACAGGCATCCCCACACACACGCACAATAAGTAAACAGTTTTAAAATCTTCATAAATCATCCCTGATGAGCTAGATCTCTGTCATGAGTGTAGGGCTTCCTGCTAGGAAAAGTGAAAAGCAAAGAGAGAAAGAAGCCAGGAGGAGGATGGGGCACAGTCTGGGAAGGGATTTAAGAAGCTAGTCATGAGTTCGGACTGCACAGCTGTGTAGAGACATGACAAGGCCTTCAATGTCAGCTTGCTTTCACACAACCACACCCATGCTGGAATGCACACTCACACACTTACATGCGTCTCTCGCTCGATCTCGCTCTCTCTCAGCCCAGCCCCTCTCTACCACAAACCATCTCATCAACTTCCCCTATTCTCCCTGGTCCACTGCGTCTGCCAACTAAAAGAAGTGAGCGTCCAACTCCTCAAGTGGCCCCCAGGGAGCCCCACTCCCTGAATTGAGGGGATGGGAGGGGACCCTCCAAAACTTTCCCCACAATTTCACCCCAGTCTCCAGTCATTCCAAACTCCTTCTACTCCCTCAGTCACAGGCAAATCTTGTAGCAATTTCTCAACCATTGTGGTTTACCCCACTATTCCTCTTGGACCCTGGCCTCTGCTGGCAACCAACAGTTTAAAGAGAAGGGCTCTGTATCAACCTCCAGCCCCCCCCCCCCCATGCAGGACTTTTATGGCAACACACTATTTATCACGCTCAGTGGGGGGTTGTGATGGGAGCCTGAGAAGGTTGTGATGGCTCTGCTTTTGGTTTCTAGTGAGTTTAAACAACACAAAACTAAAATACGTTATATGTATCAATAGAGTTTACCTGATAAATAACACTGCAAAGCAATGATCTGATAGTTTTTTGGCTTTTTGTTTGCTTGTTTGTTTGTTGAGACACGGTTTCTCTAGGTAGCCCCAGCTGCCCAGGAACTCACTGTGTAGAAAACAAAAACAACCTCCCAAAAAAAAAAGCTTTATTTTTTTTTTCATGATTGCTGTCTTTGGCCACAGTTGGTCCTTTCTCATTGTCCTAATTGTTGGAGGAAGAATGGACCTGTAAAAATTAATTCTATATATTAACTTGGTGAGACTATGACATCCAGCCATTTAGTGTAACATCAGATTGCATGGTCCCAAGAAACATTCTTACACAGGACTCATATGTGTAGCCCTGGCCTATAAGTAAATAAAGTAAATAAAGTAAATAAAGACACGATCTCTTCAGTTGTCAATTTGACACAAACTTAGAGTCACCTGGGAAGAGGAAACTTCAACTGAAAACTTGCAGTGATTAGACAGGCCTGTTGCTGCATCTATGGGGCATCTTCTTGATTGCCAGTCGATGGACACAGGTTCCTTGCACTGGGTGGTGCCACCCTTCAGCAGGAGGGCCTGAGCTGAATAAGAAAGCTAGCTAAGGGAGCCAGAGGGAGCAAGCCAGGGAACGTTTTCTTCTGCAAGCCCCAGCCTTGAGATACTGGCCCTCAGTGGTGAAGTGTAGGCTGTAAGAGGAAACAGCAGTAATCTGTCTCCTGCCATGTTACTTTTGGTCACTGCTTGTCACAGTGAGCTTCTCTCAGATGCTGCAAGATCCATGGGGTTACGGTGTGGATCTGTGAGCTTGTGAAACTCAGTGAAGCAGTCACATGAGCTATTTCACCTGAAGTGTAAGCAAAGACCAGTATGGTGGATAAGCAAAACATTTGGGTGGAAATAATCAGAGTTAGCATTTGACTCCTGTTCTCTCCACCTGGTGGTCTTCTCCAGTGTGTGGTGGTGTCGTCTCTGCTTCTGCTTTTAGGGAAAGACCAAGCTTGAGGCCTAAAGCAGCAGGCTCTGCTTCAAGCTCGTAATTTAAACATGGCTGCCACAGGCACACTGACCACAGGCACACACTGGCCACAGGCACATACTGGCCACAGACACACACTGCCCACAGGCACACACTGCCCACAGGCACACACTGCCCACAGGCACACACTGCCCACAGACACACACTGCTCCCACAGGGTTTTGAGCCTTCCAGACATGACAGACATGACACAGGAGGCCATGTAGCCACTCTGACACTGGCTTCCGTTTCTCATGTGGCAGGTGTTGACCTGATTCTTTTGTGTGTCCCTCACAGCTCCTCCCTTGTCTCAATGGTCTTGTGTCTATAACACCCTTGTTCTGAGTATGTAAGGTTCAGTCTGACAGTCTCTCCCCACCACTAGAAATCTTTCTTCAGCTTCTCTCTATTGCAGGAAGCTTGGCCATATCTCCTGAGATACACTGTCCATGGTCACTCTACAGGCCCCCTCTCCCCTGGGCCTCCACCCTCTTTCCTTGAGACGGACATTAGACACTTTCCTTGTTGTCCTTACAAAAGCAAGCTAAGGAAGGAAGGATTCATTGTAGCAAGGAAAATTGAAGGTGAACACTGTTGCTCAGCTCCATTTCTTCTTTCCATTCAGTCCAGAAGCCCAGGCTATGGGATGGAACCACCACATTTACAAAATGGCCTCCATTAACCCATGGTAGAAAGACTCTCACAGACAGGTAAGTCTAGATTCTATCAACTTACCACCAATGTTAATCATCAGAATGCTTTATTTCTCTTGGGGACTTCAAGGACAATTCCTTAAGGCTTCGAATTGGGGGATTAGTTAAATAACAGCGGGCGGTGGTCTCTTTTCTCCCCCAATCATCAGCCTCAGATTCTGAGGACCTCGGTCACAACACATCTGTTATATTCAGAACACCAGTGACCAAGGCTCCAGCCTGAAGCATCTGCAGCATCTCCTTCCTCCCTCGGAGAGAGGAGTTTCCCACCTCTTCACGTACTTCCCATCGACTTTGGCATCTGTCAGCAGTAACCATTCTTGACATCTTGGCCTGTTCTAGAAAGTCTCCTACAGCAGGAACTACCCCCTGGTAGTGGAATCAGATAGCATGTGCTCTCTGGACAGCTCTGGTGTGATTTCCCAAGATAGCTTTATGGGAAACAGCTGGCTCCTGCCTGCACCATCCACAGATAAACAGTATTATCAAAATATAAGCAGGCTGCTTCTCTTTCGGCATAAAGGAAAACAAGACACCAGAAAGTAAATGAAAATCAAGGGGTTTTTTTTTCTTGTCTTTTCTCTTTGTTTTCTTGCATTTAATCAACCCAGTTTCTAAAGAGAAAGTTAGATGTTAATCAATCAGGCAAACCACTAATTTATTATTTTTGTTTGTTTTGAGATGGCATCTCATAATTTAGCTGAATGACCTGGAACTCACTCTGTAGACCAGGCTGGGCTGGAACTTGAAGAGCTCTTCCTGCTTCTGTCTCCTGAGTACTAGGATCAAAACCCACCATGCCCAGGTCCAATCCACACCATAACAGTATCATCAAATGTACAATTTAAGCCCTCAGGTGAACAGGAAGAGCTAGAGCTGTAGTTTACAGACTCTACTACACAGTCACGCTCAGCTGACTAATGAAATGCCAGTTATGGAAAAATATGTCCCAGGACAATGGCTTAGCACTAAGGGTCTCATCTCTTTGTGGCCATAATAAGAAAACTCCAGAAATAAAAATGTTCTAGAGACTGGGAAGATGGCTAAATAGGTAAAGTGCTCAGGTGCCAGGCATGAAGACCTGAGTTGTGTCCCTAGCACCCATGTAAAAAGCCAGGTGTGGTGGCACATGCCTTTAATCTAGCGTTGGGGTGGAGTGGGGCGGTTCCCCAGAGCTGTCTGCCTGGCCAGCCTAGCTGAGCCAGTGAGTGCCAGGCTTTGTGAGACACCTGGCTTTACCTCGACCTCTGGCTTTCACATACACAGACTCACTTGCACACGTGTGCACATGTGCATACACATTAAAATGTGTCAAAACTGTGACTTTCTCACAGTGATTTCAAATGTTGGCGGTGTCAAAATAACGTCAATGGAAAACGAGTTCACTTGATTTCAAGTGGATTCTGTCGATGAAGAAAAATACGTCCTTTACATTTATCAGTGGTGTGTAGCATTGTCTTCTCTCTCAACAGCCACTAACTAGCGTAAGGCCGAAGACAAGGCCACCTCTGTCTGAGACTGTGTCCTTCACAACACACTGTAGCCTACACAAGGAATCGAATGAACAGTGATACTATTTAATAAATTGTTTGTGTGTATGGTTGTAGTGTATGTTTTCATGTGCCTATGTGCACATGGGCATTTGGGTGTGTGTGCATGTGCGTGTATTTGTGTGTAGAAGACAGAGACCAATGTCAGGTGTCTTCCTCTGCTTCTCTCCACCTTATGCTTTTGGGACAAGGTCTCTCAGTGAATCTGGACTCAACTTAGCCAGACTGGCTACTGAGCTCTAATGATCTGCCTGCCTGTCTTTGCCTCCACCCACCAGGATTATTGATTAGCATATGCTGCCAATTATAAGTGCACACTGCTCTGCTGTGCCTAGATTTATACACAGGATGCTAACTTGGGTCTTCATGCTTGCACAGCAAGCACTTTATGATCGAGCCACTTCCCCAGCCCTGTTTGACAATATTTATTAATTTTTCATCCACTAACAAGTAGTTTCTTTGCTAGGGCAGATTGAGGAGACACAGCCCACCTCAGGTGGCTTCTAGCCCAAGAAGGAAGACAGACTGATAACCATGCTATCGGTGGCCATGGCTCCTAACATGTAATACCCCAGGAGCCACATGAGAGGTAGACAAGAGAATGGCTAAGTCTGCCCTGGAGAGCCAAGAGAATCGTTTCAGAGAAGGATTCCATTTAGCTGGGTCATTTAGGATGAGAGGCTGAGGGAATGATGGAATATGAAAACTCTTTATCAAAATAAGTCTTAGAAATGAAGTCTCTTTGGAGCACTGAGCTCAAAGCTGTATAAACTGCCTTGGGGCAGGGAGTTGTGTGGCCCTCCAGAATCATTCGGATTAGGCTTCATTAATCAGGGTTATTTTTCTCCCTATAGCTCTGGCTTTGATGACAGATTCTCTCTCATCTTCTGCTGTAATTACTCTCTGCTCAGGCTGGAAACCCAGTGTATGTGACAGTCGAGCTTGACATTTGAGTCCGTCTCTCCTTTGTTTCCACAGGTTGCTTAACCCGTGCTGGAATGTAAACTCGGTGTCTAAAACAGATACCACATACTTTGTTCTAAATAAATAACTACTCAGATACACTAATAAAATCAAGGTTCTTTAAAACAAACCACGCAAACATCATTCAGACTAGACAAACGTAGGGAAGGAATTGAAAGGTATACTTGGTAGGACCAGTTGTATTAGACCGTGCAAGTGTTGATCTTGCTTATTTATATCTGTGTATTCAGGAACTAGAAGTTTCTCTTAGATATAAACAGAACATTACATTGTTTAAAATGCCTTAATGAGTAACATAATCCTTCTGGGCAGAAAAAAAAAGCCAGCCAATTCTTGGGCTAATAACAGTCCTATGATGCTAGTGGAAGTGTTAACACACTGATTTAATGTTTTATTCAAAGGGATTACAAGAATTAATTATGGCTTTGGTTATATTTGTTAAACATCATAAAATTTTATGTTTAAACTGTTGGTTTTGTTATGTGTGTTTAAAGTTTTAATAAATTAAAGACAAAAAAAAAAAAATAGAGGGGGTGGAGAAGAAAAAAATCGACCCAATTTTATCATTTGGAAAGAATTAAACTTTATGTCTCTCCCTTGACGCCGCTCTGGACTCCTTCCCGCAGGCAAACACTTGGTACCTTTTAAGCAGAAAAATTAAAATCCATCACCCACTGAGCCAGGCCAAGATTGAAGAGCAGAAAATTCTGGATTTCAGAAGATGGAAAGAGGTCCAACACAGGAAATTGACTTGGTCAGATGTGTGGAAAACCAAGGCAATCCACAAGGCCGTTAAGCAGGTCCCCACACTCTCCACACAGGTCTCCATACAGCAGCCTCGCCTCTTCCCCCTACCCTTGCAAGGCCTGCTGTCTCCAGCCCAGAGGAGTTATTTTGGAGGGTGTGTGCCAACACCTTCCGAGGGAACGACAGCTGGAGTGTATCTCACCAAGAAATGCAAGCATGGAGCAGGCAGCACTCAGCATGAAGACAGGGAGCCAGGCACAGCCATGCCTTGGACTCAGCCCCACTGGGCAGAAATGTCAGCTCCAAACCTGATCAAGAGAATTCAGTTAGAAAGACTTTATCCTTAGGAAACAGCATCGGCGATGTCCTTTCCTGCCTTCTGTAAGGGAAACATGCCAAGACCCAAAGGGCACAGAGGAGATGGTCATTAAAGTCAGGCATGTTGGCCCCTGCCTATAATCTCAGCACCAGGGAGGTGGAGGCTGGAGCCAGCCTAGACTGCATTACAAGACCCCATCTTAAACATGTGAGCGAGCAAGCAAACAGACAAACAAACAAAAAGATAGGTGATCAGTAGAAATGATCTCAATAAGAGACCAAAAAGTACCTAAAAGCATGTGGAGTTTAAGACAACTGTGAAGCCAGACCACGGTGTGTGCGCCATGTTAAGAGGTTGGTTTGTAATGACCAAAGTGATCTTGGAGCCATTTTTTACTCGTTCTAGACTTCTAACCACATTTTCTCAAATACAACCCTGACATCCTTGGCTCCCAGGGCAGACAGCTCTCTAGTGTATCAGTAAGATGCTGTATAGACTTTAAGTTGGTAGCTTGGGCACATGGAATCTTTTTCTTCATGGAGCTTCCCAACAGTCAGTTGTCCTTGTCAGACCTACCACTCCCCCGATACAGGAGAAGGTTAGACCGGATGGTGTCAGTACGTGTGACATTTGGTAGTCTTACGTCTGGGGTAATTTCTTTCCTTTTTCCTTTGGATACCTCCATTGCTGAGATAACATGGAAGAGAACTGTTTGATCTTGTATACTTACGCCAATGGTTTTAGTCGCCTGTGGCTGAGTCCTCCTCCCCTTGGCCCCTCTGTCTCTGTATGTGAAAGTAAAGGATTTCCTTTGTCTTCCCATAAACACTTCATCCTTTGGTCCCAGGTCCCTGAGAGACAGCATCTGCTTTGGTCCCACCCCCATCCCCACCCCCTCAAGCGCCCTAGCTTTGCACACCCCAGCCTTGCATGCCTCACATGTCCTCAGCACACTGCCTTCTCTACTCAGCTCTTCTCCAGCTGAGTGACTCGGTCCCCACTGCCAGCTCCTTCCAGTTCTCCTCTGACCAGCACTTCAGAAGCCTGAGTGTATGCTGGGGTTACCCAGGGCCACATACAAGCACAGATCTGCACCTAGAGGTCTGAGCTAGCCCTTCCTGTTTCTAATGCTCCCACACTTCAAAGAACCAAAGGTAACCTCCTAACGGGAGTGCCAGAATCCAGGTATTTATTCTTCTAATCTATTAGTTTCAGGGTTTTGTTCCTACGTGTCTGTGTGCACAGCCACACACCCTAAACTTCTCTACTACCCTTCGATGTGAAGATAGCCTGGCTCCTACAGTTCTGCAGTCAGCAAAGGACCTGCACCCTAGACCCACCCTGTGTTTGAGAAACCCCCACAGCCCTCAGCCTACAGTGATCATCTAACCAGCCTACACTGCCCCTAACTTGGTTTTTCTTGATGTGGCCTCCACTTCCTGTCTCCATGTCTTACTCAGATCCTATTTCTTTGCCTGGGAGGTCACCGTATTCCTGGTGTTACTCAAGATCTTGTAGCCCCTTAAAGACAGGCTGCAGAGGCTGCGGTCCACAGACTGCGGTCCACAGACCGTTCCTATCACTGACATTCCTCCTGCCTGCACCTCGAGGCCTGTTTACAAGCATCACATCTTGCCTTATACTTCATTTGTCTGCATTTGTATTCAGACTGAGAGCTTCGAAGGGATGCTTTGGGGGAAGACAGAACCATTCAGGGCAATGGAAGGAACTAAGTATTCACATGAATATTCCAAACATACACACACACACACACACACACACACACACATACATACATACATACCTGTCTGTGTAGAGGACAGAGGAAAACTTGTAGAAGTCAGTTCTTTACTTCTCCCATGTGGGTCCTGGGATCAAACTCAGGCCATCAGTCTTGGTACCAGACACCATTACCTGCTGAGCCATCTTGCTGACCCATCATCCCAACACCTTTAAGTTGCTGCATTTGTGCACAGTCTCAGATGAAGGCTGTGTCAGGTCCTGAAGAATAAGGCCAGCATTTCCTTACCATCTGATGAGGGCTGTTGGGGTGGGCCCTAAGAACTTCCACTGTTAGTACTGTGGCTCTGCCTGAGACAGTCGAGAGTCAGAGCTTCCCTGAGCCTGGTCCACTACAGTTAGTTCCAGGAGGTCCATGAGGTGAGGGCAGAACACTCACTACACAGACCCGGGGAGAATTTATCCAGAAATGTGCTTTTGCTGTCATTTTCATTCTGCATTTGATGGCTTTCCTTCCTGACCCATGCATCCATCTTTAGCTCTCCTATCTGTCTGAAGATGGCATGAGTCACTTTAAGGAGATGCAGAGGACATGGACACTGAGCCATACTCCTACCCACTCACAATTGACTCTTAATGCAAGATCACAGGTACAACTGTAACCCATAAGGAGAATAAGGAAGACCCTAGGTCTCCTGAATCAGCAGGCCATGTTCTGGGTCCTTAAAGTTTGTTGATGACTGAGTTCTGCCTTTCCTAGCAAACTACATTCCTAAAACCCATGAACATGGGACTCCAGACATTTCTTCTTATAATCTGGGAGCGGGAGAGTTTTATAACTTGAAGGTTTGTTCCCTCCTATGTTTGAGAGTGAAGAAACTGAGCCCAGCTCACAGAGAAGCCCTCAGGTTTAGTTGTCTCAGTGGACTGGGAAAGAAGAACCTCTGTCCACGTGGCTTCTGTCTAGTTCACTTCTCCATATGTGGGCTTCTCTGTGCGCCTCAGCTTTTGTCCTGACAAAAACCAGAGTCACCTGGGAGGAACGGGAATCACCTCCATCAGACTGCTCAGTGGGCATGTCTGTGGGGGAATTTCTTGATTAATTATTGATATGGGCAGAGCCACCCCTGGGAAACTGGTCCTGGGTTGTCTTAGAAGACAGGTTGAACAGGCTATGGGAAGCAAGACTCTTCCATCTTCAGCTCCGGGATCCTGTTTGAGCTCCTGATCGGCTTCCCTCAGTGATGGGGTGGAACGTGGAAGTGTGAGCCAAATAAACCATTCCTCCCCAAGTTGCTTTTGGTCATTGACTTAGTTAGGGTTTCTATTGCTGTGAAAAGACACCATGACCATGGCAACTAATATAAAGGAAAGCATTTAATTGGGGGCTGGCTTACAGTTTCAGAGATCCGGTCCATTACCATCGTGTCAGAAGGCATGGCAGCCTGCAGGCAGACTTGGCGCTGGAGAAAGAGCCAAGAATTCTACATCTGGATCCACAGGCAGCAGGAAGAGGCAGTGAACCACTGAGCTTTGCTTGAGCTTCTGAAACCTTAATTCTACCCCCACTGACATATTTCCTCCAACAAAGCCAAGCCTCCTAAGAGTGCCACTCCTGGTGGGCCCGTGGGCGCCATTTTTCAAACCACCACTGTCATGGTGTTTATCGCAGCAATAGAGTGCCCAGTCGAGCAGCATGCACACACATCACTTGCATTAACCTACCTGCAGCCTTCTCTTCTCACCTGTTCTGTACTGTGTGCTTGGTGTTTTAAATACCTCAGACATTACAATTTCCCCACTATTCCCCCAGTGGCAAGAGACAGTTATCCAAACTTACAGATGGAACTGTGAGGCTCAGAAAGATGACAGAATTAGTCCAAGAGCACACAGCAAGTGTGTAGACAGAGCATCACCAACCTAAGCCCTTCTTCAGAGGAAAAGAAAAACAGGTGTATGCTTGTCATGGTGGGGTATTGGGAAGAATTGGTTCTTTGCCTCAGATCAAGGGTGGGAATTTCCGTGTCTCTCCTAATTGATGCAGAGGCCATGGAGGGATGTTTCTTACTGGCTTGCTTCCTTCTCCTGGCTTGCTCAGCTTGCTCTCTTATAGAGCCCAAGACTACCAGCCCACAGATGGCACCACCCACAAGGGGCCATCCCCCCTTGATCCCTAATTGAGAAAATGCCTTACAGCTGGATCTCATGGAGGCATTTTCTCAACTGAAGCTCCTTTCTCTGTGATAACTCCAGCTTGTGTCAAGTTGACACACAAAACCAGCTAGCACAGCATCTTACCACCTAGCCACTGAGGTCTCCATGCGAAGGCTGGCTCACATTCTTTCCTTGATGGCATTTACCTCCCATCCTGACCCAAGCCTTTGCGGGGCTGCACGTCAAGCCCTGCACACCTGCTCAGCTGATGCCATTCGCCAACACTTTCCTGATGAACTTGTGTCAATGGAGCACAGACTCAGTGTCCACAACTTGTGCCCCATTTTTTTCTTCCCACATTCCTTTTGAACTCTCATTTTAAAGAAAGATGTGTTCCACATCCTATGCCGATATACAAGTACTGTGTTAGGTCAAAGAAGTTTAATGCCTTGGAGGACTTCACCCTCTGTGGGGAAGTGGTGAGGGGCACACATCAAAGACAGCTCCTGTTCACCTGCTCGTAAAGTCTCTTCCGAGCTCATGAGTCTCTCACTGGGTATGGAACGAGCATCTACTATATGGCAGAGAACAAGGCAGCCTACGTTCTCAGGAAAGTTACAGTCGAGGACGCAGATGCTGCAGAGAAGCAACTGTGCAGTTGTAGTGACCATTTTAAAGAAGACACAGTGGGGTGACAACATGGTTTGACATCATCCATGCACTAGACCATTGAGAAAAGTCTTCGTTACTATCAAAGTGGGTGTTAATCATCTAAAGGGAATCTTAGGGCAGGATCTCTTCACACGAATTTGCATCTAGTCGTGTAGAAGGAAGACCTCCTTCAGACACCTTAAAGGCCTTCCTAACAAGCGTGCCATGTAGATGTCAGATCACCCAGTGGTCTAGGCCAGGTGGACTTTCGGAAGCAGTTCCATGAAGCTTCACTGGGGCTGACTTGGCAGCACTGGCAGGAAGTCCAACTTCCCCAGGCTTGAATGAAATATGCCTAGATGCTTTCTAGCGTGAATTCAGCTAAAAGCTGACCAGAAAACAGCTAAAAGCTGACCAGAAAACAAACATTGAACGACAGCAAACAGTTGCTGCGACAGTTTGTTTCCCCTTGAAGAGCATCAGTAAGGCTGTCCCTCACCACTGCGCCACGGTAAACCTAATGAACAGGTTCCCTGGCTTGTAGGAAAGAGCAGAAAACAAAGCACTGAACCCAGCGATTCAAGTGTGCCAGGCACGTGCCCTCCCTCCGAGCTCCTTGTAGCATGTTAAAGCGGGGTACCCCCACTCTTCTCTAGATAGGTCTGTAATTTTGGTATCTGGCTGCCTGCTTCTTATAGAGAAATAGAAAGACAGCTCCTAGCATTTCTCAGATACCAGCTACATGTGAGTAAGTGTGTGCTGCTCACATGTGTGCTACCTTGTCCTAACACATGCTTAACTCACAGTGCACCTGCAGGCACATGGGCTCGAGGCACAGGGTACAGAGAAATCCAGGCCCACCAAGGCTCTCCTATGTGGGCTTTGTTTTCTGCTTCTAAGATTCACTAAGAAGCGGCTCCAAGTAATTATTTCCCGGGGACTCACAGGCCGGAAGCCGGTTCAGGAGCAATTCCTATGCTGAGTTGAAAGCATGTAAAGGCAACAAGGATTAAAAGGTTTCATAAGGAGCAGACCAAAATTAGGCTATAAAGAGGTTTCTTTAAAACAAAAACTGTGTAGCCTAAGCTGGTCTCAAACTGATCCTCCTGCCTCCACCTCCTTAAGTAAACCCTACTGGCACGCACCACCACAACCAGCTAAGAAGAGGTTTCTTGTTTGTTTGTTTCCTTGAGACAGGGTCTCTCTGTGTAGCCCTGGCTGTCCTGGTACTTGCTCTGTAGAAGAGGCTAGCCTCAAACTCCTAGGGCTCTGCCTGCTTCTTCGTCCCAAGTGCTGGGATTAAAGGTATGCACCACCACGGCTGGGCTTTAAAGGTTGTTTCCAATAGAATAAGTGTCCAGAATTGTCTATGTGTGTGTGGTTTTAATAGTTAAATTTAAATTTTCTGTAAACTTGCATAATTAATTTAAAAGATACAAAAACATGATTTGCTTACACTTGGCATATTTTGGGTTTGATTTTTTTCCCTTACTAATTTTTGTATGAACTGAGAAACACGCCCTGTAGCTGATAGTCTCTTACTCAGAACACACCCTGAGCTCCAGAGAGGCCACAGAGCATGACTCCATCATTTCTTTCTTTTTTTTTCTTTTTTTTTTCTTTCTTTTTTTTTTTTTTTTGGCTTTTCGAGACAGGGTTTCTCTGTGTAGCCCTGGCTGTCCTGGAACTCACTCTGTAGACCAGGCTGGCCTCGAACTCAGAAATCCGCCTGCTTCTGCCTCCCAAGGCTGGGATTAAAGGCGTGTGCCACCACTGCCCGACGACTCCATCATTTCTAACATCTTACTTTGCCCTTTTGATTTGGTTTAATTTAAATTTGATCTTTCATTTCTTTTGACCTCACTACTTAGCATCACTATTGCTCTGATGGAACACCATAACCAAAGCACTTGGGGAGGAAAAGGTTTGTTTATTTGGCTCACACTTTCACATCACTGTTCATCACCGAAAGAAGTCAGGACAGGAACTCAAACATGGCAGGAACCTGGAGGCAGGAGCTGATGCAGAGGCCATGGAGGGGTGCTGCTTACTAGCTTGTTCCTCATTGCTTGCTCAGCCTGCTTTGTAGCACCCAGGATCACCTGCTCATGGGTTGCCCCACAGGATTGCCTACAGCCTGATCTTATGGAGACATTTCTCAGTTGAGGCTCCCTCCTCTCTGACGACTCTGGCTTGTGTCAAATTGACAGAAACTAGCCAGGACATTCAGAAAACACTATGATATTTCGGGACTAGAGTGACAGATGGCAAAATGATTTGTCTGTTCATCAGTTTACATGGGGAGTGGAAATAAACACTGTGCTTATTTAAATAGCACACATTAAATGCTCTCTCTCTCTCATACACACACACAACACACATACACTCACACAATCACATACATACACACACACACACACACACACACACACACACACACACACACACACCACTAAAGATAAATTTAGGACCCACCCAAAAGGAAAGTACATTGCTTTTAAGGTAGGATTCTCCATTCACCCTCAGGGAAACAAGACCCTACCTGTGAGGCTTGGGGCTGTGATTCCCTGGTCTCACAGCCTCTCTCTAGCAAGGGCTTCTTGCCTAGCATCCCAGAGCTGTGAGTCAGAATTAAGCAAATCCCTTCAGCAAGGGCCACAGAGAGAAATCTCCTCAAGAATTACAAAATGTAGAAGGCAGGCCCAGTGTTCAAGGCTACAGTCGCCCACTCACACAGCAGTGACTTCAGATGCCATTCAGGTACAAGCCAAGGTTCAGGGGCAATCCAAATGCCATCTAGTTCACTGGCTTTGCAAACCTGGGTTTTAATTGAGAAGTTAAAATGAGAAGGCAAGATATGGAAATGAGGCAGGAGTCCATCCAGAGGCTGAGGTCCCAGTCAGACGTCCCCTGCCACTCAGGGGAGCTGGTCACCAGTGGCTGAGAACTCAAGCTCAGATAAGGAATTCGGATGGCTTCGGAATGAGCTTTGGAGAGGGTGGGACATGCCTCCCCATCTCTCTGGCCTGGCACAGGGTGACAGCAAGAGGAGGCTCCCTCCAACTTTTGTGATGACCTCAGTGGTTCAAATTCACTGCAGAGGACCAGGGTGGGTATGTCAAATCACCACCAGGCCTTCAAGAATGGGCACAGCTCAGCACAGGGTGAAGGTCAGCGGCAGTGTTCAGCTTAGAAAGAGTTTCTGAGCAGTTAACACACCTTGCCACGGCCACAGTCCCAGGACAACACTGGAATGGAAGCTGGCCTGCTTAACTCTAAGTCTGTTACCATCAAGATCTGACTGCCCTTCCTAGATGTCAATCATTCAGGACTCATAAGTAGGACTCGGAACCACAAAGTGCCATCTGTGCTCCTGGTGCAAGTCTTCATGGCTTCCTTTTCCTGCTTCCACTTCCACTTCCTTCTCAAGGTGATGCAAGCAGCCGAGACACACAGAGGCTGCAGAGAGTGGGAAAAGCAGAAAGCACATCTCCTGGCGTAGAGAGAAGAGAACACACCTATCTTGGCAGCAAATATTTTGCTCTGCAAGAGAGGGGAAGATGTTTTTAAATTCCTTAACCACGAACCAGATTAGGGTATCGTTCTTTTATGTTGTTTATTTGGGCTAAACACATCCAAGTGATTAGCTTTATTGTAACACAGTCTGCTCCGTGCTGTTCATTAGATTCTGAGAACTGTTTTCATTTGTTTAATTACTGGCTTCTAATCTGCTGAGCTGCTCTTTCAATACGCCCACAGGTGACATTCAGAAGGCACCCGATGCCTCCATTGTTACCCTGGAATTTCTTTGTATTGTTAGGGTTTCTGTTCCCCACTTGGATGCCAGCGCTTTGCCCAGGGTCTCACCTGCGGTCTCTTCTGTGCACATTCTCACTCAGCAGGGGACTGTCATCTGAGTAGAAGAATGTGGTACACAGCAAGCCCAGGCTCCATATTTGTTTATATGCAGTGGACAAGCAGCTTTCTCCTCCGATAAGCCCCCTCACCTCGGGCACACTGCACTACTTAACAGCGAGGGGCCAAAAGGAAAGGAAGACCCGCAGATGTTTACAATTTTATTATTGTTGTATGTATGAGTGTCCAGTGTACATGTGTATGCCATGTGCATGTGTATGTGATGAGTATGTGAGGGGCTCACGGCATGGTGTCTGGGTCTGGGTCTGAGCATGAGCATGGGCCCCGGTGGCGGGGGGGGAGGGGAAGGGGGATGGAGGGGTGGGGAGGGGGAGGGGGGAGAGGGGGAGGGAGAAGTTTGTAAAGTCTGTTATCTCCTTCCTCTTCCACATGGGTTTCAGGGATTTCACTCAGGTCTCCATGCTTGAGTGCCACCCCTCCCCCCTGCTGAGCCGCCATTATGAGGGCTTAACCAAGGGCTTTCCCAATGTCTTCACTTGCTTACATCACTATGATTCATACAGTAGGTATAGAAGAAGAAGAAGAAAAAGGAGGAGGAGGAGGAGGAGGAGGAGGAGGAGGAGGAGGAGGAGGAGGAGGAGGAGGAGAAGGAGAAGAGAAGGAGAAGGAGAAGGAGAAGGAGAAGGAGAAGGAGAAGGAGAAGGAGAAGGAGAAGGAGAAGGAGAAGGAGAAGAAGAAGAAGAAGAAGAAGAAGAAGAAGAAGAAGAAGAAGAAGAAGAAGAAGAAGAAGAAGAAGAAGAAGAAGAAGAAGAAGAAGAAGAAGAAGAAAAGAGCCAGAGTTAAGTTTAAAGAATTTGGTGACTTCAATTCATAAATCTAATTGGCTGCTTGTAAATGTGTCAGCATAACAGCCCACATTCTCTCTGTAGAGACGCCATTGAAGAAGACATACCCAGGTTCTCCACTGCCTTGATTAACTGTCTCCTAGGCAACTGGGAAGTCATCAGTGGGGGGAGATGATGCTTCACTTTGGTCTGGAAAATTGTAAGAGGACTTTTATCTGTGGCTTTATCCAGATACTCATATTGGATGGCATAACAACCCTGAATGAGTGGATTTGAATTTGTCTTAATGGGGCTGGTGTTTCCTGAGTGGTGAGTCATAGAGGTTCCCAAGCAACACAGCTATATCCTGAGAGAAAGGTCTGCAATCCTCATTTTGGCTCCAAGATTAAAAACATATATGGGAAATAAATTTTGGAGAAATAATTTATTCCTGATATATTTTTATATATAATTCTTTTCTGAATTAAATCAACATAATAAAAATTAGATTATAAGACAGAAATCTGTGTATTTCAATGCATCTGAGATATTGATCATACATTTTAATTAATGGCTTATTACATTGTATCATTGTAACCCTATAGCCATATTTGAAAAGTCCAAACAGCAAGAGCAATATTTGCAAGCAACTGGGAAACAGGTTAAGGTACACCACAGACTGCAGCAATGATTTTCATTCAATTGTGTCCCTGTATCTTATTCCAAGCAAGACTGATCTATAAAGCATGCTCCTCGATCCAGAACCAGATAATAATGGAGATAAGTACTCTGCCTGGTTAGAATTTAAGAGCAATTTCCTGAGGCTCCACTACAAAAGCAAAAGGACAGTCATTGAAACAATGCTGGCTGGTCATACACTAAAGGGGGTAAGGATTGTTGTTCAGAACTTTTTTTCTAATACCAGTTTAAATATGTCAGTTATCCCAGGTGATTCTAGAACCTTCCATGGTGTTATTTTGCTATATTGGTAAACTGTTTTTAAAAATTAATCTTTTTTTTTTTTTTTTTACTAATTCACTTTACATTCCATTCACTGCCCCCTCCCAGTCACCCCTCCCACAATCCTTCACCCATCTTCCTCCCTCCTCTTCTCCTCTAAGTAGGTGGGGGCTCCCTAGGTATCCCCCTACCCCTGCCCCAGCACTTCAAGTCTCTGTGAGGCTAGGTGCTTCCTTTCCCACCAAGACCAGACAAGGCAGCCCAGCTAGTAGAACATAACAGCTCTTAGGATAGCCTCTGCTCCAGTTGTTCAGGACTCACATGAAGACCAAGCTGCATATCTGCTACATATGCGCAGGGAGGTCTAGGTCCAGCCTGTGTATGCACCAGTCCCTGACACTATCAATGATACCCTGTTATGCTTGCAAAGAGGAGTCTGGGAATTCTTAGGAAGAACAGGAGGAAGGATTACAGGTCCACCATGATAGGAACTCCATGAAGACCAACAGAGTCAACTAACCTGGACCCTTGGTGTCTTAGTTAGGGTTTTACTGCTGTGAACAGACACCATGGCCAAGGCAACTCTTATAAGGACAACATTTAACTGGGGCTGGCTTACAGGTTCAGTCCATTATCATCAAGGCAGGAACACGGCAACATCCAGGCAGGCATGGTGCAGGAGGAGCTGAGAGTTCTACATCTTAACCTGAAGGCTGCTAGCAGAATACTAGCTTCCAGGCAGCTAGGATGAGGGTCTTAAAGCCCACACCCACAGTGGCACACCTACTCCATCAGGGCCACACCTTCTAATCCAGCCACTCCCTGGGCTGAGCATATAGACACCATCACACTTGGTAAACTCTTTAAGCCTTTTAGATGGATAGAAAAGCCAAATCAGTCGCAGACCAATCTCATACAATTTATTTGCAAATATCTATGCTTTATCAAAAGTAGGCATTACCAGTACTGAGCCCAAATTTAGGACTTCTGAAAACACAGCCTATGTTTCTATTTCAAATTTAAAAAATCACCACCTATATCAACAAATATTTTATCAGATTCATAACATTTAAAGATTGTGGGAAAAGGTAGCAATAGTGTTTTGAATTATCTTTGGAAGAAACACATTATATTTTAAAAGAAAATTAATTGTGAAGATTTACCACATAATTCAACCCATAAAATGATGCCATTCCAACTTAGAATAGAGCAGCACTAGGTACATTTAATCTTGCTTCAGAAAACAGCTGTGAGTATTCACCTTTTGCTGTTCTGTACATTTATCCTCACCTTGGAAACGATCATTTCAACTTGTGAAACTCAGTGGGGCAGTGAGCAGACCATAGGCTAGGTCATTGCTTGGCGCTCACACACCTCCCAATCCATCCTTTATCCGTCTGTCTTGGACTTATTTACTTGTGTAATTGTATTTGGTTTCACTCAACAGTATATGGTGACAAAAGTTTAAAATAAACCTAGATATTGAAGACCTTGACCCTTGGTACAGAGAAGGTACTGTTGCTGTGTGGCGGGTCTAAAGCTGGGCAGGGCAGGGTGTGTGTGTGTGTGTGTGTGTGTGTGTGTGTGTGTGTGTGTGTGTGTGTGTGTGTGGTGTGTGGTGTGTGTGGTGTGTGTGTGGTGTGTGTGGTGTGTGTGTGTGGTGTGTGTGTGGTGTGTGTGTGGTGTGTGTGGTGTATGTGGTGTGTGTGTGGTGTGTGGTGTGTGGTGTGTGTGTGTGGTGTGTGTGGTGTGTGGTGTGTGGTGTGTGTGGTGTGTGTGGTGTGTGTGGTGTGTGTGTGTGGTGTGTGTGGTGTGATGTGGTGTGTGTGTGTGGTGTGTGGTGTGTG
>CM052704.1:122774142-122831207 GCA_028551405.1 Uromys caudimaculatus
CCCCCCCCCCCCCCCAAAACACTAAGCAGTTACTTGTGTAAATGGAGGATTCAAACCAGGGGAGTGAATGGCTGTCCCAGGGAGAAGCAGAAAATCCCTTCTAGTTCAGAGGCTAAAACTCAGTCTGGTCACTGCAGCTCAGGTCCCTTCTCCATGCTGGCCCTACCCATGGTGCCCCCCCCCCCCCCATGCTGGCTGCAGGGTGTCCTCCCCAAAGTGCTCCCCCCCATGCCTGCCCTCCCCAGGGTGCCCCCATGCTGGTTCCAGAGTGCTCTCCCATGCCTGCCCTCCCCAGGGTGCCCCCATGCTGGTCCTCCCCAGGGTTCTGTTTACATGTTGCCACTCCTTCTGCCTGCTTACCTGGCAGTTCATTTAGATTTTATTCAGCAATGTACAAGACATTCTAAGACTGTAAGTTTCCTTTCCTGACCCCAGCTCCCTACCTGGCAGCAAAGCTGTATGTGCTTATACAGAATGTGCAGCTGCACAGTGTCAAGAGTGCAAGCCGTACAAGGCTCAAGCCACACAGCGTCACGCAGAAGTCATGCCCTTCACCACAGTGCAACACAGCATCATCCTGAGTGTAGACACTATCCCAGGTGCCTGCTCATCCATCTGTTACAGCCTCTGCTGCTGTGGCTTTTCCTCATGCTATCTGGAGTAAGTCTGCTAGCAATAGTTTCTAAAATGCTGAGTTGGTTGACTTCACTTACATATTTAAAATCAATACAGATGACAGTTACGATTAACCTTCATCTCCACCTTGCCAGTTTTTGGAATCACCTGACTTAAAGGATGTGTTAAGCAGATTATACTTGCCTGCTCCAGGGTGTCTCACACCTCTGACCTGTATGGGCGACTGTACTCATGTGTTCATATCCACACTCAAACACACATACATATAACCAGAACTAATAAAATACATCTTGATAAAAGCTTAAAACGTAATGTATCATCAGACTGAAAAAGGTTGAACTTGTGACAGTTAATTTTCTCAATTTGATGAGATTAGGAATTATTCAGGAGGCATACCTCTGGTGTCCGTGTTTTATGAGGTTTAATCAAGAAGATTCATCCTGACATGGGCAGCTCCATCCCCTGGGCTCCCTGACTATGGATGCTATGTGACCAGTTGCCTCAAGCTCCTACTGCCAAAGCTAGAGATGCCCTCTGCTCCCATGATGCTCCCTGATGCCTTCAAAGTTATCTTCATGATTGGTACATTTGAAAACAATGAAGTCACCTTTGCTTTCAATGAGCAAAAGTGGTGATGTTGCAATAGACTACTGCTGGTCAATGCTCACATTTTCTATCTGACCCAATCAGCCCTCAAGTGTGAACACGGCAGGTGTTAGAATTTGTGCAGAAGAAATGGAAACCCAGAAAACTAAATGATTTGCTATAGGACCTCCGATGCCGGAACTCAAGTCCAGGGCTTCTGACCCTTCAAGCTGTCCTAGCACACGTGTTCTGTTTTATGGGGATGTCTGTGTCTTGGTGATCATTCCCAAGCAAGCTGCCAGCAGCAAGCTCTGGTGGTGAGAAGCAAAGTAGAAAGAAGGCTCAGGTATTTCCCTGAACAAATTACTGGCATGCGCATAGGTTACTTTTCTCCACAAGGCCAAAGCGAGAGGAAACGCTTGTCCATGGCCTGAAATGGAAGCTCCGACCTTCCCATTAAGAAAGGCTTGGGGTCAGGGTGAGGTTTTCCCCATGGTTCCCACTCAAGTGCTCAGGATGCTGAGGCTACCTCAGAAAAGAATTAATCTTGCTTTTCCTATTTGACATAAACAGACACAGAAAGTTTTCTAAGTTTATTTGTGGAGTGACTCCTAATGTGCTTTAAAAAGCAGTCTTCAGAGAGCAAACACACACAGCTACTTTGAAAAGCCATTTACACTTAAGTTTCTCTAAAATAGAGAAATTAACTCTTGTCTCCTGAAGGGTCGATGCCCTCAGCAAACCATGATGCTCTTGTAAAGAGCAGCACCGTGTACCAGAGATGATCCTGTGCCAAGTCTCAGTCATCTCCCAGGGAGAGTGCAGCAATGATTTCCAGGCCATCACTGTGGCCTTCAGTGGTAGATGGGTCACGTGCTTTTCCTTGGCTCCTCCTGTTCTTACCAGTACAAAGTGGCTTATTTTTCTCTTTGATCTTGGAATGTGAGTTTGAAAAGGTCTCTCCTTTGACAGCATGTTGTAGGCAGTCATAAAACCTGTAAAGAATTAAATATATGGTTACATAAATGAGTATTTTGAAAATGAATGACTGAAACAAACCTGAACTGGTCTACTGTTTTGAAGTGTGACAATGTCCTGTTTTAACCTTATAAAGTCAACCAACTACATCTTTCTTTGCCTTCATTGTTGTGAAACGGTTTACTCTTTGAGAGCAGCACTGACAGGTGAGGCCAGCCATGCAGACTCCATGTCTAGTGGAGCACTGTGTTTCCGTCTCTGCCTGCTGCTTGTCTTCTGGACATTCAGCTCATCCCACCACATCACAACAGAGTACACCGAGACAGCAGCTACACAACAGGACAGACAGACTGTGTGATCCCATTTGCTAGAGAGTCTGGTTCACACACAGAGAGAAGGGGGTGTTCCGAGGGCCGTGGGGTGAGTGTAGTTTCTGTTCAGGGGGATGAAGGTTCTGGAGGTGGATGGTGATGGTTACTCATCACGTGAATGCACGCAACGCCATTGGCTAAAATGCTACATTTCTGTTACACATATTTTACCACAGCAAAAAAAGAAAAAATCAACCACTGGAAACAGATTCAATTACTTTGCCTTTCTGATTTCTTTATTCTTAACAATATTATATGCCAATATGTTCAGCCCTTTATTCTGTTTTATTTAATATTTTATTACATAGTTGATGAAAAGAAGAGAATGGTTAATTTCTTTCTACTCAGGGCCACATGGCTTCGTCAGATCCAGGTCCTAACCTCCTGCTAACAGACCAAGAATCCCCTCCTCTTGTAGTCAGAGGCAGCTCTACAGACTTCCACCTGGAGGTCGTTATGTATGAAATATATACAGTGTCTGTCTGTCGGTCCCTGTCTCTTCCAGTCTCCAGATTGGCTCTTTACAAAGCAGACCACGCTCCCTGGACTATCCTGCCTGGCTCCAGACACACTGCAGGCTCTCAGCTGTTCTGCTGGTTGAGTCCCTTCCCACAAAGAAACAGGCATGGGACCTACTTTTCACAAGCACAAACATGAACAAGACCTTTTCTCTACTAAAAATATTTTAGGGTAAGAGGAGATGGCTCGGTGGGTAACAGTGCTTGCTGCATAAGCATCAGGACCTGACTTCAGATCCTGGCACCCACATAAAAGGTTCATGAGCAGTCTGTGAGCTGCAGAGCCTGGAGGGCTGCTGGGACCTTCTGACACCATCCTAGTACCAGGTTGAGTAAGGAGCCCTGTCTCAAAGGGATAAGGCAAAGAGTGACAGGGCAGGAGACAGGACTTTACATACTATGTACACTTGTACACAGGTACAGATACCATACACACACACATAGACACACACACACACACCACACAGACACACATCTGCACACATCTTCAGGTATCACACACACATATGTCACACATAAACCATTTACACATACACTAGTCTCACATATGTGCCCCATATGACCAGACACACATATATCAGTCACACATATGTATGCATATCTATCCACATGTACACATGCCATACACACATACACCATACCTATATACACATCTGCACACATATAACACATACACACATAAATATTTTTAAATACTTTAGCTCTTAACTTTAATTGTCATGCTGCTAAGCTATTTGGGGTTAGGTGTTATTTGTTGGGCTGAGGTTTCTCAATTCTTTTAGAGATATGTCCCTCTCTGTACCCACCCGCTGCTGACGGCCTCTCTCCCAGGATCAGGAGTTCTGTGCCTGCATCTGGCTGCTCCCCGAGGAGCCCTAATTTGCTCGCACACTCTGAATCCACACGTGTTCTTGTAATCAGGATCTTAAGACACTTTTGCCCTTCTTTAATTTTTCCCTGATTTTATATGATGAGCCTGCTCTCTTGATAGCGGCATGCAAACTATCATCTCAAAACACATTTTTGAGTCAATGGATTTAACTCATAATTTGATTTTATGGTTGGTGAGCATGGCTCAATTAACTTCGCCAGGTGTAGAGTTAGTTGATCTTGCGCTATATTTATAAACTTGTTGAAATTCAGGGCAGAAAACAGGAGAAAGTGAACTGCTGCTTCCTGTGTTGTTGCACCCCACCCCAGCTCATGCACCCCCACAGCCCAGTGTCTACCTGGCATTGTGTAAGCTCTGTGGCAGTGAGTGTCTGTGTTCAGCTCATGTCTGCAGTCTGCTGGGCAGCTAGGCAGGTGCCAGCCACCTACCCGAAAGCCTTCCTTTGGTTAGATTGTCCATGCTTTGTGGCCAAGATTTATCATCAATTTTCCTAAACCAGGATCTGTGTGCTGCGTGCTGAGACGAGCACTGTGCGTAAGGAATCAGCCATCCCCCTCCTCCACCTTAGTCTGGTACAGGTCACACAGCTTCAGGGAAGGCTTCAGTAACTCTAGGTATTCTAGGCTTCAGAGTTATGAGTGACAAAGATGAAGGGCTCCTTGGTCTGAGTCCACAGCAGGCGCTGAGGCCTACCATGAAGTACATGTGTTTAATGATGTGGGCAACTCTTCTTTGACGTGGCATTTCCCCCAAGTTACAGATGACACAATCAAAATACAACAGCGACTTGATGGAGCAGGGCTGAGTAATTTGGTGGCACAGGGTTCTTGAAGACTATGTCCCATTGCTATCACTGGCACCTTAGCTGCAGTTGGACATCTCTAGGCAGTTAGGGGGTTCACAGGCTCTTCTCCAGGATAAAGACATGACTCTGACACCAAGGCAGAGATTCACTTAGCTGACAGACAGACAGACAGACAGACATCCTATCTCAGATTAGCCATCTTATCCACATCCAGCTCTGAGACCAGCCTGAGGGGCTGCTGCACAGGTCTTGATAAAGAGACAGACAATGAAGATGGAAAGAAAAATGACTGCCTGAGAGACACTTAGGCAGTGACGCAATGTGAGATTTCCAAAAGGGGAGAAAGAAAATGGGAAATTACATAAACATGTCCATTGCTCTGTAACTTGGAAATGTACAACTTGTGCCGATGAGCCCAGTGTGCTAGTGAGCCCCAGTGTGCCGGTGAGCCCAGTGTGCCAGTGAGCCCCAGTGTGCCGGTGAGCCCCAGTGAGATGGCTCAGTGGGTAAATGAAGTTGCCACACAGGCTTGATGGTGTGAGCTTGATCTTCAAAATCATGTAATTCACAAAGTTGTCATCTGACCGCTACAACAGTGTGCTTTGGCACACACACACACACACACACACACACACACACACACACACACACACACACAGAGACACAGCTTGCCTAGGGGACTTGACTAGCACTGCTTGCACCCAGAAGGCAGCATTTATAGAAACACTCCATTGAAAGGGTGCCATATGCTCATCCATTCGCCAGGAGGTCCAACTGGAGGACACCAGCAGAAAGATGTGAATTGGAATCTAGCCTCCTTCCCAGTTGACCAGTGAGGCAATTACAGATTTATTCCATGACGACAGCTGGTTGTTGCACTAGCCTGGGGTCTAAGATGCTGTCAGAGTGAAAGGAGGGGTCTAGGCAACATCCGGGCAGTGTGCCCAACTTCCCTCAAGCTGTCCCCAGCTCCCCACTGCTGCCAGACTCTCTCTAGCAGTGTTGCTGGTAGTCACCTCTAACTGACTCTGCAAAGCCTCCCCTGCAATCGTGGAGTGCCCGTCTCCATCTCAGTGTGCTCTGTTTCCACTAAGGACCTCAGTCCCCTTTCTTTTCTTCATAGGACAGGTACAATTACATAAGCTATCTAGATTACAAGCTTAAAAGAGCATCGTCCCTGTTTCAAGTATGACGTAGCATATACATGAATAACACGAGCATACATAATTCACTACCTGCCAATTCTTCTCTTGTTTTCCTCCATTTTCTGATTTGCTGTAGTCAACAGGAACTCAATATATTCCTCTGTCACCATCAGTTTTCCCTTGTGGGTTAATGGGACTTCCAATCCATGTGTACTCCGGACAGCCTGGAATAGTTAGGGGTTTAGATGTGAAGAACAGAGCCTCTGAAGATGAGAGACAGTCCCAGTCTGAGCTCGGTTAGAAGAGTTAACTCCGGTTGCAGCATGTAGGCCCTTGGTTTCATGTAATTTACCAAACTCAAACCAACCAAAGGAGACGAAACAGACTTCTGCAAGGACAGTCTACACATCCTTTTTCAGAGAAGGAGATAATATCAAAGAATTTAATAACTTTGTACAATTTCAATCTCACTATGGCTTAGAAAGTTTTCGCGCATGACTTAAAGAACAGAAATAGATGACACATCAACAGAGGCCTCAAAGAAAAATGAGAGTCTCTTCGAGCATCTGCCAGAGCCGAGTGTGGCAAGCCAAGTGGGAAGTCCTGCTTCCTGCACTGTGCAGCATGGCTGCCTCTTCAGTGCTCTGAGGCAGCTGACTGTCTTAGTCAGCACATCTCTGTACACCACAAAGCTGGGTAGAGGGTAAGCACAGAAGCCAACAAAAGCAAACACAAACACAAGCCCCACAAAACCCGCTTGCACTGAAGAATAGAAACTCATGTAGTGGGTCTTTCCTAAGCTCCCCGGTAGCCGAGATAAACCACACAGCCTGCTCCTGCCTCTGAGAGCTCACACTCAGAACTAAACAACTGCACAGAATCACAGGGTAGCCTGGGGGTTAAGATAGAAGAAGCACATGAATCCTTGTACGTGTGTATACAGACTCACATGTGAAACATGCTAATAACATGACAGGTGCTCTGGTGAAGTCTGAGGCTCAGCTCCACACCAAAGCAAGCATTGTGTGGACTTTCCAGGGACAAAGACAGTTTTATCAGACATAAAAACAGACAGTGGAGTTTCTGGTCAGAGCAGCGACAGTGGTAGAACAGATTTGCATGGCTGGAACACCACACACACACACACACACACACACACACACACACACACACACACACACACACACACACACACACACACCAGTTTAAGGCTGTGAGTATCAGGGAAAGGCTTGGAAGACCTTCATGTTTTAAAGTAGAGATTCTGGCAATATTGGTCAGGGACTGGAAGGGTTGGAGGAGACAATCTCAGGAATGAGGGGATGGACGCTGAGTGCTGGCTCAGGACCAGGGGCAGGGGGCAGGGCCTGGCTGGCAAACGTACAGAGGTAGATATGATCAGACCAGTGACTAACTGGAAACAGGGAAAAATGGAGAGAAAGGTAAAGAATGCGTGTCCTTTCCCTTGGGCACCAGGTATGCTGTGGAGTGAAGGAGTGGACGGATCTAGAACAGCAGGAACTGGACAGTGTTCAGATACAGTATGTGCTGTGTGAGCAGTAAACACCACAGAGAGCAGAACTGGGAAACAATACTATGGTCAGTTTGGCCAGGGAAAGACAGGAAGAAGGTGGGCTGTAAGGACCTTGGGGTTGTCTAGATCAAGGGCTGGTGAACATTTTCTATGAGGGACAGATAACAAATTTTGTTGATTTTGCAGACCACACAGCATGTTACTACTCAGTTTGGATGCAGTGATATAAAACAAGCTGAATGCAATCACTTATCCATCAGATGGTAGAGTCAAGTGCTCCCCACAGGCTGGACTCAGCTCTGAGGAGACAGCAGATGTAAGCGTTACAGAGCTCACACGTTTATGAAGCACATCTGTGGACAAAGGTTATCCATATGTTAGACTAGATGCCTATGAGGCTCTCTACACGGCACAGCCATGCTTACCCCATCATCCCTGATGACTTGGAGACTCGGGATGCAGCCAGTAGAGCAAGGAATCAGGCTCAGAGTAAGCAGAGAGTGTGGTATAAAACAGGGACTTAGATAGGAATCCAAAGTTTGGATTTCCTGTCTAGGGAAGGCCTGCCCACTTCAGGTTCGGGCCCAGACAACAGTAAGGTCTTCTGAGGAGGGAAAGGGCAGGGCAACTGACAGACAGCTCCAGCAACCTTGTTCATGTCAGACTCACAGAGCTGTGTCGGAGTCTCTGTCCTGTGTGGAAGCATTGCCTGTCAACAAAAAGCTGATGGCCAGTAAACTGATGCAGGATTAGAAGGTGGGACATCTGGACATAGAGAGAGGAATGCTGGGAGACAGGCAGGCGGGAAGATTCGCCACCTGGACTCTAGGAATTGGACATAGGAAGCTGAGGAGTGGTAACCAGCCACATGGCAGAACTTTAATAGGATAAATGAATTATGAGCTAGCAGAAACAAGCCCAAGGCGTTTGGCTTGGCCTAGGTATTCAGTCATAATTCTCAGAGTCACTGGGAACTGGGGTGCAGGTAGAGAAGACAGCGGTTACAGAACTGTTCCTGCCAATGGCGCCTTACCAGCATGATCTTCCCTCGCTTCCCCACGGTGATGCCCGAGTTCCTGAAGCCAGAATCAACTGCCACTGAGTGCTGTAAGAAAACACAACACCCTAAGTTCTGGTATGCCAAGAAGCCAGACCCGCAGCTTTGTCCCATAAGTGGCAGAAACAGACAACTGCAAAACCACTAATGTGCTTGGCTGTGTGGACTATGCCTCAGACTCCATCACAATGCCTGCTACACATACTCCAAGAGCAGTCTTGGAAATGTCACCAAGAGAGGGTAAAACAGGCTTCTGAACAATGACCGTGAACTTAGGCAGAAGACCAAACCCTGTTAGACAGAAGCAGACTTCAACAAATGTAGTGCTTTCTCAAGAAAGGATAAAGTTCCCTCAGCATCCTTTCCAGTCCTAAAAAAAAAGTAACCATGAGATGTTATGGGCCTGCACGTGCTCAGCCCATGGAGACGCTCAGGTATCTGATCAGCTCAGCAATCCCTGACCCGGCATGGTTTTGTCCCTCAGAGGTGTTCTGCAGTGAGAGGAGAGGTTGCCAAGCTGTCACCTTACAGGGTAGTTGTGCTGGCAGGAACATTGGCATACAAGGGGTCGTCTAGCCAGGAATGCTACCACAACATTCTACGGTACAAAGAATCAAACATTAGACGTGTAGGCATTGGGAATTTACTCTAAGTGGCTCTCCTTTTGAGATGTCACCAGTGCCCTGGGTCAGGTACCACGTGGATTGTACTGACGAGTCCCATCTCCAGTTCAGACTATCCACCCACAGTGGACTCTCTGTCTCACTCAGCCAGGCTTTGGCATAGGGTGCCATCGTCCATCCAATGACTCAGACTCCAGAGTGAGCTTGCCCTAGCTTTTTACCCTTCTAACACACACACACACACACACACACACACACACACACACACACACACACACACACACACACACGCGTGCACACACATACACACATGAACACACACACATGAACACACGAATGCACACACACAGTCCCTGTTGCTCTGACCTTCAGATCACACCTAGCTTCACCCAGTTGTCCATCCATCCAGGCTGTTTAAGCTCCCAGGACCCTCACTCACAGACTTCTTCAAGAGTCCCTTTCCATCCATGCCCTTCCCTTTCCTCACAGAGCAGCCACAGGGGAGTCCAAATGCCACACCACAAGGTCTAATGTTCTACATGGCCGAGTCCCGGCCTCCGCCTCCAGTCTCATCTGATTTCCCTTCTGTTCTCTGGATATTCAAAGCCTTTCTCAACGGCAGCCTTTGTATCCTGCCTGCTGGTTTCTAGGGTCCTGTTCCCAGTGACTCTGTTTCCACTGTTCCCATCTAGTTCTCTCTCTCTGCAGTGGAGCCTCCCAGTGACTCTGTCCCACTGTTCTCTGCAGTGGAGCCTCCCAGTGACTCTGTCCCACTGTTCTCTGCAGTGGAGCCTCCCAGTGACTCTGTTCCACTGTTCTCTGCAGTGAAGCCTCCCAGTGACTCTGTCCCACTGTTCTCAGCACTGAAGCCTCCCAGGGACTCTGTCCCACTGTTCTCTGCAGTGGAGCCTCCCAGTGACTCTGCCCCACTGTTCTCTGCAGTGAAGCCTCCCAACTGCCCTCTGGAAGCTCCTTCCCATTGCTCTCTAGCACAGTCCCCTGACCGTGCTGCAAACAGCACTTATCCCAACGAGACACTGCCTGTCTTCTGACTGCTTGTCTCCTTCCCCTGAAATAAATACAAACTCTCGAGAGACACCATAGGCCTTCTCTTTGGTTCTCTGGTATCTGACATGCTGGGTAACACTGAGCATGCTCACAGGCAGGACACAACTGTGCTCTACTACAGTGAGCTCTACCATGCAGTCAGCATGTTAGACTTCCACCGCAGCTTTGGCCCAGCAGAGTGCATCCGGGCTCCACTGGGACTAGCACTGGGAACTGGACCTGGGTCTGTGTGGTGGTCTGAATAGGTGTGGCCCCCTTAGCCTCATGCTTTTGAATGCTTGGCCCACAGGGAGTGGCACTATTCGGAAGTGTGGCCTTGTTGGAGGAAGTGTGTCACTGTATGGGTGGGCTTTGAGGTCTCCTATGCTCAGGCTCCACCCAGTACAGAATAGTCTCCTCCTGGCTGCCTGAAGAAGAATCATGACGTGGAGCTCTCAGCTCCTTCTCCAGTACTACATTTGTCTGGGTGCTGCCATGCTTCTCACCTCGATGATAGTGGATTGAACCTCTGAAGCTGTAAGCCAGTCCTGATTAGACATTTCTTTACAAGAGCTGCTTTGGTCATGGTGTCTCTTCACAGCAATAAAACCCTAACTAAGACAGTATTGAAATGGGGATGGCAAAGCAACACTGGTGGTGTGCTCTGGAGCAAGATGAGAATAAGACAGATCCAAGTCTAGGGGAAACAAAGCCGCAGGCTGTGGAGCACTGCATCTTAAGCAAGGCTTTGAAAGCGTGTGGTGTGCTCCTGCTTCCTTTCACTCTCTCCACAGTGATCATTTCCTGGCACATGTCTTTAAATGGTGTGTACGGACATCTCTCCAGTGTGGATCTTTAGGCCAGTCTACACTCCGGAGCAGCATCTTACACAAATGCCAACCTCAGTTTGGTGTTAGAATTGAACTGGCTTTCAGTGATGTGCTAACCTCAGTGACATTTGCACAAAGGGCCATTATGTTGGCAATGCTAAATGAGGTCATCAAGGCGGGGACCTAAATCAACAGGGCTGATGTCCTTATAAGAGATGCCACCGCTGGTTGCATTCACAGAGGAAGGGCCATGAGAGAGGCTGGGGAGAGATAGATGGTTGTCTGTAAGGCAGAGAGAGGTGGTATCCCTGATAGATGGGCACCCAGAATAAGACGCATGTCTCAAGACTGGACACTTCTCTGTGGCACAACACTATGGCGCTGCTTTGATTCCCTTCACCACTCTTCCCCTCAGGCTGTCGGATTCCTGAATGACCTCATCACTGTTAACGACCTAATCCCTCTGTGTCTCTAAAACAATTTGACTCTGTCGCCCTCTCATGTTCTTTGGTGTCCTCTCAGGTCATGCCACCACACTCCACAGAGGCCACTATAGCTGAGCCCTGACTATACCAGGGCAGAACTAGGCTCTCAACACACAGTGCATCAAGCCTTTGCAGCTAGCCCTTGCCTGACAAGACAACCTAACCTCTTCTTCTGGCCTAAAGGCCTCCATCTTTCTTCCCCCCCCCCCCCCGCCCCTGCCACCCCCAGTCCTCCCTCACCTCTATGCCCTGTTTCTTCTGCTCTGTGAACACACCAGTCCTTTCTTGCCTCTGAAACTGTGTACAGGGAACATTCTAATCTGCTTGGAACCTTTGTTTCCCAGCTGTAGGCCTAACTCTGGTTCTTCCTTTTCAGTCTTAGCTTCAGGAACTTCTTCAGAGCAGCTTGTGAGCGAGGACCGCACACAGCTCTACTCAGATGCTCTGTGGTACATGGAGAGTGCTCTTACTAAATTTCAGTTGCAATGAGACAACTGCATGTAAGCGAGTAAAACGTGTAAGATGAGCAAGGAGACTTCAAACATGCAGTTCTGGAGCTTTCCTCTAGAACTCAGCCCGCAAACCAAAGACACAGCACTGTGAAATTCACATGGAGGGTGCTGAGGGAGACAGTGGGCCATGTGTAGGCACTCATTTTACTTTCCTAGAGATTACCAGAGGTCCCTGATCCTAACTCCTGACATAAATAGCTAGACCACTCAAACAGGGGAAAACAATTAAGTCAAAACATTAGCTGAATAAATCAACATTAAATAATGTTAAAAGGTGGCTTAAGGCCTAAAATTATTTCTATCAACAGACATCTAAATTGGAGAGTAAGCTCGAAGTCTTACCAGGGTTTGTGCATCCTGCAGTGTCCGGCATTGCACATGGAGGATAAATGGTTCAAACTTCAAAACAGCATCCCTGGTCGCGCCCTTCAGAGCTGCCATCTGAGGGAACCAAAGGTCAGCATGAGGCGCAGCTGCTCGGCCCTGTCCTGTCAACCTGTTCTGCCACCCACCTTTTGCTTCCTAGACACACTCGGGCTCACTACCCACACTGTCTGAGATATCGGTGTCCTCTGCCTTCTTGACATTTTTATTACAAAAATTATTTGCTTATTTTACTTACAGAGTCTCCTTACATTTATTTACTTATTTCTCGGGTGGGGTGGGACATCTGCCCTGTGGAGCCTCTGAAGGGGAGGGAGCGCTCTCTCTTCTACAGGAGAATGCCTGAGCCAGCCAGCCATGCCTCGCTCAGCGTCCTTCTCTCCTTTCATCTTTTCTGCATAGAATGGGACCAGGAAGCAAAGGTGTCTGCCTGATACAACCTTCCCTGTGCTCACCTAACACTCCAGGCTCAGAGACAACATACTGGGCACAGCCGTGAACGTGTCCAAAAGTGACTCTGGTATATGACATGCACTTGTTTCCAACACTGAAGCTGGCAATGCAGAGTAAAGTCCCTTCTTTTATAATTTTTTGCCATGTTGCAAAGTTATTAAATAACAGAGCTGAATGAAAGATTTGGGCCCAGTGAGCCAATGCCCGAACTCGCTGTTGCTGAAGAGGCCCCTCTGCTGAGCTGCAGGTGCGTGGACACCCCCACACGGTTGGTCACCGCCTACAACCCAATAGGGCAGATGTCACAGAAGTTTTCCTGGCTTCACAGTCATCAGCCATCACAATTATACAAGGGGATGCTCTACTCTATCTAAACTGTGGAGTTTTAAAGTCCATTTTTTAAGTTAAAAACTCACCACATCGTCTTTCCCACAAGGCTTGTGTGTGACCAGCAACCAGCAGCAGTGCTGCTTCTGGACTCCAGAACCATTTGTATTCTAATTGACAGAAACTAGTTATAATATTTAACAAAATAAGCATTGCATTGTATAATATGATGGGCATTCCTGAATTAGCACTCAAAAAGATTATGGAAAATAATTCAGTATATTTTGGGTTAAGATAACCTAGAAGGAAAATCAACTCAAATAACTTAGGGCTTGGATGTTAAAAGTACTCAGGTGTCTTCAGAAACTTGCCCGTGTTTTTTTGTTTGCTTCTGTTTGTGTAGCGATGCTGGGGATGAAAGCCAAGGCCTTATGAATGCTAGGTGAGCACACTGACCACGGGCCACATGCTGTTGGCAGAAAAGGATGATGCTGGGCTTATATGTTAGCAGCACCTCATCATAAAAAGTGAAAACGGGAGGGGCACCTCCTGTAGAACAGAGTGGCTAACACTATGGAAGACCTACCATGTGTTGACGCCTGTGATGGGCACTCCTTTGGACACTTTCCTCGTCACTACGGAAATACAGTTGAGATTTCTATATTAGGCTGTATATACAGAGAAGGGATGAGCAATGTGTCAAAGATCTGGGAAGGCTTTCATTACAACACCGACTTAAACATTGCTTCTTTGCAATTCTAATGGGTATATACAGATCCTTCTCCTAGATATTGCAAAGTGAGAGCAAGAAACCACATACATGAAGATCACTGGATCTCTAAAATAACCATGTACACGGAGCTCTGGAGGATCCTCTGGGGCCTGGTTTCAGAAGGACGGGCCCTGAATAACTGGTTTTCATAGTAGGACTTTAGTAACATGTATTTTGCCTTGTGCTGGCTGCTATAAACCTCAGCGCCAAATGAGTGGTGGAACGTCTCTAGTTTATCTGTTTCTATCCTGATTTTTTCATGTTCCTTCTTTTCTAATAAGGCAGAGTAAAAATAAATAGCCACAAAGTATAAGACACATAAACTAAAAGAGGTTCAGAAAGAGTCCTAAGGCAGGTCAGGATGAACAGCCACTGCTAAGTGGATACTGTACTTGTCTGAACCTCTTTCTGTGTCTGGCAGAGTGGTGGAGCTTGGAGACTCATCTCCTAGATATGTGGATATAGGGGAAGCATTATAGAACAGCTTCTCCAGAAGCTGAGGCAGGAGGATCACAGGTTTAAAGACTCCTCGGTCTATTAAATGTGTTCAAGTTCAGCCTAGGCAAAAGACCCTGTTTTAGAAGGTAAGAAAAGAAAGGTAGGCAGGAGGCTGGAGATGTAACTCAGTGGTAGAGCGTTTGCTGAGCAAGGGGGAGACCCTAAGTTCAGTTCTCCTAAACGAAGGACACGAGCAAGACAAAAACAGGTAACTAAAAGCCAAGGAGAAAACAGTTCAATTTTGGCTTTAGTTAAAATGAGGAAAGGATTGCAGGATACAGTACATTATAAATTTGGATTTTTTAAGTAAGAGATATGTCACCAAGATTTGGCACAGATATTTAGCCAAGAAAATTCTGCTTTAAAAAGCAAATATTTTATAAAAATATATACTATATTATTATTCTATTTATGATTATATTATATATAATAATTATATATAATAAATTCATTATAGATGTGTTATATATAGTACATATATAAACTACAGTATATTTATCTATATATTTTATAAATATATATTTATAAATAAATATATATATATGAATGCATTGTGTAACATGGCTTGGAGGAGAGACTCGTCTGAAAAAAACCTCAGACAGGACAGTGGTAGAAGGGGTGCGGGCAGCTAGCTTGCGAGCGAGAGTGTCCATGAACGAATGAGAGCGATGGAAGCATTATAAACATGAACAGACCTAGCTAATCTGGGACTTCAGTAAGTGATTAACCAAAGTGGGACCTAGCGACTTTTAACCAGCGATGTGGCCAGGCACGTTGATAAATGCTGGAAATAAATTATCCTATTTCTCTCACTCAAAATCCTATGCAGCTGATGTGGTCTAGTTGTCCTCTGTTAATGGGACAGGAAGAGGATGAGAGCATGTAAATTTCCTAACAGTCAACAGTTCGAAGCCAAGGGCTAGGAAGTGTTTCCTTTAGAGATAAAATGGCCGGGGCTGCAATAATGAATTCGGCCACCAGGGGGCAGCGACTCCTTAACCTTAGGATGCCCATCAAGTAGTGACAATGACTTGGCAAGAGCGGTTCAAGTGAGGGTGGGCGTGACCCAAGGAACTGGAGACTTAAATTCCTCTAGCATTCTATAAACCCAATTTTCTAGCTGTTGCCACTTAAGCTAGTTCCATCATTATTTAGAGGACTTATTAGCATTACAACATCGCTTGTAAGGACCCCAGGGAAATAACAAGCACAGGGGACCGAGGTAACCGTCCGGATCGCACAGGCGCGGCGGGCCGGGGTCTCACCCCGTCCAGAAGGAGGATTCGGCCTGCGCAGGAGCTGGTGGTGAAAAACTCTTCCCGCGAATTTAAGAACTCCACCACCTCCACCGCGTCCTCGTCCACACTGCCCTTCCGGCTAAGGTCCGTCTTGCTCAGATTCTGCGTCTTCCATCGGCCAAACTCTGCGCTGCGGTCCATGAGTGAGCGATCTGGAGTCGGCTCTCTCTGCTTTGGAATTCACTTTCTTTTCCATGGGCGCAGCCATATTGCCGCCACGGTGGCCGGCGAGGACCAAAGTTCCCCATTTGCGGAACTGAACGCGAGGCGTGCGTCGTAAAACGGTAGAGGCGTTACCCTCGAGGTGGAGCCTCAGAAAGTTGGGAAAAGTAGGGTGATCTCTTTTCCCACGGAACTTCTGGAAGGATTAGGAGGTTTTGTTTCCTACTATAGAGGAGGGTAAGTCACCCAGGACCGCAAGCAAGCAGGTCTTGTCTGCTGAGGTTTTTTTTTTTTTTTTTCCTTTCAAGTTCTAGGCTGTAGGAGATCTGCACTGGAAATATGCACAGCCGACTACCAGATGGTTCAGACTGGGATAACTGCACGATGATTCCTGGGGATTCCTGCCTCCACCAAGGCAATCGCGCCCCAACTCCGGGTTCACAACTCCCCAGGTGCAGGTAGAAGAGCTCTGTGTTCTGGCCTCCAATGTGAATGCAGTGCGGGGTTGTTATTCCTTTTTTTAGACTTAGTGGCACCCACCTACAGTAGTCTTCAAAAGAAAGAAGAGAGACCTAGAGAGAGTCAGAGACAGAGGGACACAGAGTTAGAAAAACCTAATACTTTGTTAACCTCATCTTGCATGTTTACAGTTTCTAGAGTGCCTCAGTCCGGTGACCAGAAAAGACCTGTTAATGATTGAAAGTGCAAAGGCCACTGTGTGGACTTCTTGTCCACTTCGAGCCCCAGAAGCCACCATAACTCCCTGCTGACTCCTGCCCTAGGGAATGCAGCATGTAGCAGCATTCTCTCACACTGGAGCGGGGCCTGCCCTCTCCATGAAGTGCTGCAGGGGTCCAGGGTGATCTCTGTGAAAGAAAGACCGTGACAACATCATAGAGCCAGAAGACGTGTGTACTGGACACCTTAATTTTCATCCTTTATTTGTGTTTCTGAGTTAATAATAAGCCACATGCTTCCTTCCGTGAGCCATTCTGGAACAGTGCCAGTACATTTTATAACTACTGGGCTCCTTTTTAGTCTTCATTTAAAACTATCTTTAGAAATTAATTGTATCTTATTTTGCTCTTTTTTAAAAAAAAATCTATTTATTTTATGTGCATAGGTGTTTTGCCTGGCCACACCATGTGCATTCCTGGCGCACACAGAGGACAGAAGATGGTGCTGCACTCCTAGGACTGGGGTAGAGTAGGTTGTGAGCCTGAGCCACCATGTTGGTGCTGGAAATCCAAATGAAGCCCTCAGCAAGAGGCTAACAAGTGTTCCTTGCTGCCAGCCCTAACCTCGGCCCTCTGCACTTGATTAGTAATATGTCTTTACTCTGAGTTTGAGAAATGACCCATTCACTCTATGTTAAGATATACTTATTATCACTTCCCCTGTCCCTTTAACTTTCATTTAAACCTATGAATGAGTTCAGGCTGAGCCTAGAGGAGGAATTTTTAATTTTACATCCTAGAAATAAAAAAGTAAAATAAAAATCAAACAAGGTACTATAAACAATTTTCACAACATATGCATTTGATAAAAAGAAAGGCCCATTTAAACCATAGCATAGTTAACAAACCAAAGAAACCAGGCATGATGCTGCATGCACTAGGAAAGTTGAGACAGGGAAGTCACCTGGAGCTCCAGGCCAACCTGGTCTATGAACTGAATTCTGGGTTAGCCTGGACTACATTGTGAGATGCTCCAAAGTGGCAGAAAGCTCCTCCTTATCCAGTGTGAGACCATAAGTAATGACAAAGCATCCTCTGTTGCAAGCAATCCCCACAGGTAGCCTATGTGCTAGACAATTTATACTATCAGGGTAAATTAGCTTTCCCTGAACCATCTGGGTAGATTAGCTTTCCCTGTACCATCAGGGTCGATTAGTTTTCCCTGTACCACCAAGGTAGATTAGCTTTCCCTGTAGAATCATATCTTTTTGTGTTTCTACTCTATTTCTCAATTTATAGGCATTTGCAGAATACCCAAGAAGACACCTTAATTAGATAATATGTGCCCCAGCCTGTAGCTTGGTGACATTTCACACCCAATTTCTCATACATTCTAGAATACATTTCAGAGAAATGAAAGACAATCTATGCCAACATTTCCAAAAGTGAAGATGGAAATTATAAGTTAAGAAAAACAAAATCAGCCAACATTTAAGGCACTGAACTTGGGTTCTAGCCCTGCTGTGACCTCTGGGGCCTGCCAGGATTTCTGAACTTCTAATGTCTTGTCATTCATAAAAGGAAACTTGACTTTTTAGTTCCAAATAAGGTAACTGTTTCAGCAACTTTTCATTTTTGCCTATTGTGAAGGTAATTAAATGGAGATTTAAAAACTGCTTTTTAGGAAAAGATGGGTATTATGAAGTCTTAAGGGTTTTCATAATTGCTATTAGGATATCATGCTATTTTATTCTTGTGATTCCTGTCAGGAGCCATCGAGGAAATGCTAATTCTAATGCTAGCAGGTGACCTTCCTGGAGACTTATGATGGGTGAGCTCTGAGAGGCAAGATCCTAAGAGACTTCATCTCAGGAATGCTTCCTGCAGCTGATATGCCTTTCCTGTCATATATAATCTAAGGGTTCCTGGGCATCAGTCCACCCAATTAGGCAGATCTCCTACAGATCAACATAAAGATGGACTTTCATGAATTAATGCTGTTGAGATGAATTAATGATTTCATAGAATTCCTGATTTGATTCATATCATTTGGGGAAGAAAGATTTAAGAGATGGTTTTTTGTTGTTTTGCTAGAAAGTTGTAATAAAGTTAGAATAGAATGTACCCACTCCTCATAATAGTAAGTAAAGGCTGCATAATAAGTGATATAATGAACTTTCATAATTACACTAAAAAGAGAAAATAGGCTTGGGACGAATTTGTGTTTAAGGAAAATGACTCAGATCCAAGGATGAAGCCACAGGTGTGTACTATGATAAAGCAAGGCCCTGTAAAAACTGTTGCTTTGAACATATGAGCTAACAGTATGAAACACTGCATTGAAATTGATATTGATACCTTTCCATAACTCCCTTATGTAACATTTTATCTAGGAGGTAATTCTTTCTTGGAGAACTTTTTGTCTAAAAGGTATAAAAAGGCTGACAGCAATAAAGAAAGGTGGTGCGGCACGCGCATTTCCCGGTGTGCGCTGTCTGTGTGAGGGACTTCTGTCTGGTTCAGAAAGAGTTAATGAGCTCTGAGCCTCAGTCTCTTGCCTGGCCAGCAAGGGGCTCCTAAAGGAGCACTAATAATAAATCCTTTTACTTAATTCCTGCTCCTGAACAGCACCCTGTTAATCCGTTAATCCACCAGAAACTGAGTTAGAGAGTTAAGTTCTCACTGCTAATTAAAGCACAGGATATTAAAAAGAGTTAAGTTTTTTAGTATTTATTTAAGCACAAAGGGTTAAGTTTCCACAGTGCTTATTTAGGCACAGAGAGTTAAAGGGAAGGGAAGCCAGCTGGGGGCCAGCCCCAGCTGTTCTTTCTGGTTCTCTCTGGAAGGTAGCTGAGGGAAAGGAAGGGGGCTGCAGCAAGACTTGGTCTTGTAAGAAGTTTAGGGCTGCCTTCATTATAATAAAATGTTTAGGGTCTGGTCTTAAGTCTAAGTCACTCTGCTGCGAACTGACCTGCCTGTCTGAGTTCTTCGGAGGTCAGGAAAAGACTCTGGCCTTAAGCTCCTCCTAGTACAACAGCAGGGCTTTAAGTAAAGTAGCCTTGGCTGCACCTGCAGGAGCTGATGCTCTAACCCCCAGCCTGCTAGTTGAAGTCACTGGAGAAAAGGGGACATGTTTAAAACTGAATTTAGCCTGTATTTCTAAGTTCTATGGAAAAAGTCCTCTCTTGCTCTCTAAAATCTTTTCCGAAGAAGTTTTCTCTAAAAGAGTTCTTCTCCTAATCTTGCTCTCTCCTCGGGCTCTGATGTAACAATGGCCTTGCTCTCAATACAATGTACTCTTTCTTAGTCTTTTGTACTTTTTCTAGGAGAATCCATCAAGTGGCTTATCCAAGCATCTTTTTTTTTTTTTTTTAATAAAAGTTCACTAGAAGTTCAAACATAAATTCAAATCATAAATCGAACAAGAAGTTTACAACAGAGAAATGTTTACATGCATATCCATTAAGAGTAATTATCTGGCTAAACATTATCTATCTTAGCTCTACAGGTTCAAGGAGAGTTAAAGACCATAACTAAGTTATCATTGAAATTTTATATAGATAAACCCATTTAATACGTTATCTATGTCCTTGCAAATATAATAAATCATTAGTTCTCTTTTATTGACCTTTGTTTAATTGTTTTAATCTCTTGGAATGTGCTTTAAGTTGTAAATGCCTGTTTTCTATCTCAGAAGCAACTAACTTGAAGACTGGCAGAGTTCTCATTGCAGTTTTGATATCAGAAAGGACTTAATAGCAGTCCTACTATAAAAGATCTTAATAATTACTAGTATAATTTTAGGAATTCTTATAGCATCATCATTAAGGATTAAAGAAGCATCTATTTGTCTATATAGCATCACTACAAGACAGTACATCTTTGTTGATTTGCAGAACTCTGCTCAAAAGATAGGCTAATACCTAGTGATTGTTATATATGTTTAATAATAACAGGAAAAGCATATTAATAGCAGGAATCTTTCCTCAAATATAAGCTTGGCCTTGCCTAAAGGAGCAAATCTGTGGTAGATTTATAGTCCACCAGGATAAAGTGTGTGTGTGTTGGGGGTGGGGAGCTGATCTCCTAGACCCAGGACAGAGTGAAGAAAATCAGCCTTCTTCCCCTCTCTCCCTTCCTCTTCTTCTGACCCCCCTTTCAAAATGTAAGAAACTAAGTGAGTTATCAACAGAATGAGGTAGCACATGCCTGTGATCACAGCATCAAGATGCAGAGGCTGCGTGATTGCGAGTTGGAGGCCAGCACGGGCTTCATTGCGTGTTCAAGACAGACGTGATCCACACAGCCAGACCCTGTCTCAAAAAACCTGGTTGTAGATGCTTAGCATGCTTAGGGGCCTAGATGCTAGCTACAGCACAGCAATGAAAGAAAAAGAAGAAGAAAAAATGAAAAGAGGAGTTAAATATCTTTGTGTGTGTGTGCGTGTGTGTGTGTGTGTGTGTGTGTGTGTGTGTGTGTGTGTACAGTTCATAGCAGCCTTTACATTTTCTGGGTTTAGCACAGTGATTTACTATTGAAAAGTGCTATTTGAGCTGTGGACTGCAGCAGAAAGTCGTGATGACTTACTTACAACAGACCCTCAGACCCTGGAGATTACAATTGTTGACTGCTGATGTTCCCTCATAGAAGGATGGGGTCCTTGCACTTTACTTGATATTCTAGCCACTCCCCTCCTTTTCCTTGGGCCGATGGAGGGCATCTCTGCCCTAACTGCCCTTGGCCTCTTGTTCCAGAAGGTGCTAGGGTATTTAGAAGGTAGAGGATTACCTGGAGAGGGTTTCCATCTATCTGGCCATGGGAAAGTTCTTGCCCATCCTGGGTGAGACTTTCCAGTGGTGTGGTTGGTTTGGAGTCATCTGCACCCCTTAAGTAACCCCTCACCCATGTTCTGTAAGCCTTACAACCTTGCCGGAGCCAGACTCTGGGGAGCTGTACTTTGGTTTGTGGCTGAGACCACGTAAGGACGCGGGGGTATTTGCTTACATCTCTCCAGGGGGAGAGATCAGCAGCATTCACATTTAATATTGAGAACGTGCATGTTGGGTGAATGACAACCAGTGCCTGCTTGGCATTAGTCTTTTCCCTGACTCATTTTCTGGACTGGATAGAAAACTGTTTTTTCTCAGGTTTTGAGGTTTGTGTCTCAAACACCTTCTAAGTAGCAGCAGAATCTATTTGATTTGATTTATTTAAAGAAATGATAGGCCGTGGTTAACATTATGAACAGACAGATAAAAGCAGTTCATCACATCCATCATGGTGTTTCCAGATACATAAGTTCATTTGCTAATTAGCTTTGCTTTCCTTAGAGTTTATTTTTTAACTCACTTTTATCTTCCATATAATAGGATGACAGAAAAGTTAGCTGGGCCATTGTTATGTATCAACGGGTGCACTCATTTTTAACTTTCAATTTTCTTTCTCCTTTTGTTACAACGAACTACGGAGGGGCTGTGAGACAGTTTAATGGTAAAGGCACTTGTCACCAAACCCGGCCACCTCAGATTGGTCCCTGACACCCACATAACTCCTGGTTGTTCTCTGTCCTCTGCACCTGTGCCTTGGCTTGTGTCCACACCCCCTTTCACACACGCATGCACATATAAACAAATGTGATTTTAAAAAAAAAAACTGCAGGAAGTCTGTTTCTATAACTCGATAAATTAAAAAAACTTAGTGCTAAGAGGAAAAAGGAAATATCATAATTCAGTACAATTCGACCAAAATAAAGTTAGTAAATATACAAAATAATTGCACACATTGCTCCTAAATGCATATAAACACTCTGGCCAATTACTAGCATTGGATTTATGGTACTAATCGATTCTTGAAAGTGATGCCCAGAGGTAGTCTGGAGGATGAGTGCAATAGGCTTCAATTATATCTATAATGCTTTAGGTTATTAAAAGATTAACTTGTTAAAGCTAGGCATAAATGCGTTTATTCTTTGTTTCTCTATTGTGTTTGTAACACTTCATAATCTGACTAAAGATCCCTAAATCTAATGTTAGTTCGTAAAATTTCTAAGGCACCGCAGCCCAAGCTTAGAGCAAAGGAAACTATGGTGGTGTCCTATGTTGGTCCAGATGTTTTTATTTGCAGGTTTGACTCCCTTGTTGAAGGCAGTGAATCCCCCATAGGAAGTCCTATGGAGTATTTTGCTTTGTAGCTGAAGGGTTTTTAAGATGAAATGAGATCAGTGGGAAGCTCCTGGCTTAAATTGTTGTTTGAAAAATTATTTTATCTGTTTCCTCTTGGGGGGAGAGAAAAAACAGTGATAGCCTAGATACAATATGATAATATATTAATTTGTCTTAGCCTCTAGATCCCCATGGCAACTGCACAGAAGTTGATGAGGGCTATTCGAGTGTTTGAATTTGGTGGACCAGAAGTGCTAAAGTCCCAGTCGGATGTGGTCGTTCCTGTTCCAGAGAGCCATCAGGTGGATACAATCATTGCAATGGCTGACCAGAGCAGGTGCCCAGTGAGCTACAGATACTGAAACAGGGCAGTGTTTACCTTCTGTGTAAACCCTGACAAAGTAACCCACATGACACTTAGTGAAGTAGACACTTGAAAAGGAAAAACTTCTGGCTACAAAGTTTCTGATGTAGAAAATCAGCTCTATAACATAACAACAGTATCTTACTGGTGTCTTGGGAATTCTGAGTAAGTTCTGCACTTAGGAACCTCCCTGGTTTTTATTTTTCACATGGTGGGAAAGTAATTTCCCCTCTGTACTAATGCTTTGTCAGATTACACTTAAGGGAATTCAGCTGTGGAATTTAATTGTCTCTAGTGGCTTTTATCAATATCCTTTGGACTCAAGTTGTATACACTTATTAAGTCACGTTCCATACCCCCAGTCTAATATCCTTCGAAAGCCTAATAAGATTTTTTTTTTTATTTTATTCATAGATTATCTTTCCAGGTTCATTTTTTTATCACTCTCCCAGTAGATTTTAACTATCTTAAGTTATCCGGTTTCCCCAAGAGACTCTCATTCCAGCTTTGTACATATTTCTTTTACCTAAAAATAGCCCCACCTACCTCCCCAGTGAGCAGGAACTCATTTGGAGCAGGAAACTAAAGACAGGAGCTGATGCAGAGGCCATGGAGGAGTGCTGCTCACTGGCTTGCTCCTCACTCTTGCTCAGCCTGCTTTCTCATAGCACCCAGGACCAGCAGTCTAGGAGTGGCATGGCCCACAGTGTGCTGGGTCCTCACATATCAATCAATAATTAAGGCCTGCCTGTTGTCCTATCTTGTTTGTGCATTTTCTCGGTTGAGGTCCCTTCCTCGAAGATGACTATAGCTTGTATCAAGTTGATATAGAAGTAGCCAGCATAATTCACTCGGGGTGAGCTTGACACACAAACACATCACTGTTAAGCCACACCCTTTCTTGTCCATCCCCAAGATCACAAATTAATGTCAACATCACATTATGAAATATTTTTCAAACTTAAAATGTTCTGCAGTTTTTAAAAATTCAAGCACTTTAAAAATCCAAAGTCTATGTAAAACTTAATTTAAAAACTTCAAAAAACGGAAGCATCTTTTGGGTACATGCCCAGGAGTGGTATAGCTGGGTCTTTCCAATTTTCTGAGGAACCGCCAGATTGATTTCCAGAGTGGTTGTACCAGCTTGCAATCCCACCAGCAGTGGAGGAGTGTTCCTCTTTCTACACATCCTCGCCAGCATCTGCTACCTTACTTCCTACTGCCTATAGAATACAGGCAGGGGCTGACTTGGTCTTGCTTTATTATCTCAATTTCTCCAGCTCCCTTATTTTCCACACAGCACTACTGTAAGGCAATGCTCTGTACAAACTGACGAGTGTTGTCATTACAGGTCCTAATCAAAGTTCTCGCCTGCGGTGTCAACCCGGTAGAGACATACATTCGCTCTGGGAACTACGGTCGAAAACCTGCCTTACCCTACACTCCGGGCACGGATGTGGCTGGGATCATAGTATCTGTTGGAGACAATGTGTCTGCTTTCAAGGTATTCCATTAGTAATTATTTCTATTTTGACTTAACATTCTTCTGAAATTAAATTATACTTTAAAGGCTTGTAGAGGTGCTCATTGCACATTTTCTGGTACTTGGGGGACTCCTAGTCAACAAGAAAGCTGTGGTCCGTTTGGTCTAATAGAAATGTGTGAGTGACAGAAACAGACAGGCAGATGACAGATGGACAGCTTTTGTCCTGCACAGTCAGAATGTTGTAATTTCCTTTCACAAAATAAAGGGAAGGCTCTTTTGGAGGGTGATAAGACACGTGCATATGCCGAGATACTGTGCAGTGTTGAAGTCAAGATCAGGACTATGATCACGGCTGTCCTTCCTGTTCTGCCAGAAGCCATGCCTGGCATGGGTAGTGCCTTTGTAGCATACTTACAACTACCTTCTTTCCTCTTAATTTCTCAACCTGTTCAACCTTAGCACCATATTTGCCAAAATTGGGCTGAATTAGAGAGACTTAGCGTGCCCCTGTACAGGAAGTGCGCGGATTCCTGCAGCTTTTTGCTTCTCTGTCTTAGCACTCTGGCTTCTGCCCCCATCGCATCTCTAGATCTTTTCTGCCAATGCCACCGATGGTCTCTAGACTCTCAGAGTGAATGGACTCTTTTGTGTTAATATCTTTCTTAACTTCACAATGGCATTTGGCACTCTCAGTCACTTAACTTTTTCTTAAACAAAACCAAAATCCAACATTCACTTTGGTTTGTGCCGCGCCATCTTGTCCTGCCGTCCTTCCTCCGGGCATCCTTTGTTCTCATCCTTGCTCTTTGGTTGCTTTCCCAATCCTGTTGTTTCAAGCCTCCAGTTCCATCAGACCTCAGCTTTCTGTATTTGTTCTTTTCTTCACAGTGATCCACAGCCACAGGCATCCTCTATTTCCTTTCCCATACCCGATGTCTCCAGCTTAGAGTATTCAGCTAAGACCTGGTACTGTCTGCAATGTACTCACAGCAAAGTCTAGTTCCTATGTTACAGTAGTGACTTCTCGAGTGCTTAATAGTCCTGTGTATCTAGCCGTTCCATTCCTAGACAGGGCAGGTGTAGGATATTTCCATCACTACAGACTCTTCTCTTGGGGAAGGGCTGTGTTCTGCTGGTCATCCCTCAGGATAGAGAGATTTTAATCCAGCAACATGGTGACTCTGGCCAGAATACAGAAATACCCTTAGCACACACCTTTAATCCCTCTGGCTGGGATAGAGATGGCCCGAAGTACATACCTTTAATCCCAAACAATGAAGTTAAAGTTAGTTTGTAGAAGGAAGCACCCGTGTTTGAAAGTGATGTCTAATTGAGTGGCAAAGTGATGAATCAGAAAGCTTTGACAGAATAGGATCTGCCCAACTCTAATGAGAACCAAGAGCAAAGAAAGGTGACTTAAGAGAGAGCAGCATGGGGGGTGGGGGACAGTTGTATAGAAACAGGTTGCAGAGACAGAAAACAAGTTAGACATGAGTGAAGACAAAGCAAGCCAGAGTACGAGAATCCTGAAAATTAGAATGCATTGCCAAAGTTAGTATGAGGCCAAGCAGAGCAATTCAGTCAGAAGCTGAAAGAAGTCTGTTTAAATCAGTCATCATGGAGAGGCATTTGAATAGCTGAGTTGACCAGCCATCTAGAATCAGAAAGAACTAGAAAGGGTGAGCTTATTCAGCAGTAAGTCTTAGAGGCTGAAAACATTCTAGGCCTAGATAAGATTTTACTGAGGGTAGAAGTTTCCAGGGCTATGTCTAGGTTAGCAGGTAGAAATTACCTCAGGTGAATAAAACATTTACACCCCAGGAGGCCCTTCCTCAGTCTATTAAAAGCTGAGATCAACTGTGCCCGTTAAGGTCGTCTTGGTGACACCTGCTCTTGCTCCTCTTCTTGTGGCCACTATCTGTGGCTTAATTCAGGTTGTCCCACCTACTGACGTAATCTTGTGACCTGGTACCCTCTCTCCTGCTCCTGGGGTCCTAACTCTCTTTTGCTTGTGGGCGTTGGTGTTGATGAGGTGCTCACACTGTGAGGTGGACTGTTGCAGCTCGATACACTCTTGTCTCCCTCTCTCCTCCTCTGCTGCTGTTTTCTTCAGTGCTGAACTGTTCTTCTCTGTACACTCCCTGCACTCTCAGGGCTGTGTCTGTGTCTGTGCTGTTTCTACTACTTGACAGGATGGCACTGAAGCATGCATACAACTTCTGGGGCTTCTGGACTCCTGTTTGGTTTCTTTTCATGTTATCTCTGGCAACTACTGTGTGCTGCATGTGAGATACCTACCTGCTATTTGGAGTACATACTGAAGTTTCCAGAAAATAACCCCCATCTCGTGTTAACATTTGCAGCTCCTGAGCTAAATTGTCTTGCTCTGTCTTCAGGCCCTGCTAATAGCCATCCATTGCTCACCTCTTTGTTTGACCTAACGTCCATCTTTGTGACTATTAGGTAAATCCTTTGGGACTGCATACATAGACTGCAAGGTTCTACCAACTCTAATGCTAAGCTTATCATTCGACACCATTTGAAGCCTATAGCAGCAGATCCTCTGCTTTGCTGGAGCCGCCTACCACGGTGGTGTTCCCGGGAATACAGGTGAAAAGGGCCTGATTGACGCCTTCCTTTCTTCTTCTGCTTCATGAAGTTGTTAACGCTTGGGCATATAGCATGTGAGCGGAGGTAAATCCCCACACCCAGGCTCTGCCTCCAGAGTAAGCCCTACTCCCTTTGAGGCAAGAGCCACGGCTTGCGTGAGCAGGAGGAGATGCTTGGCTCAGCATATACTCCTGACCGTCTCCTTTGCCACTGGCTTCCTTCACTGTTTCCTAATTCCAGTTCTATTCTTCAGATCTTGTCCTGACCTTCAAGACCTGCCTCGACCACTCATGTCCCACTATGGCCTCTTTAACGTCCTCAGCTTGGAGCCACTTCTCACCTTGCTTTTCTCACCGTGTTCACTTGCTATCCAGTTGTATGTCTTCCTTCCTTCCTCCTAGAGGTGTGTGTGCTTGAGATCTGGGGCAGTGTGTTGCTATTGATGATGTTCCCAAAGAACTTCAAAATTACGTTTTCCTTCCGGTGAGTTCTTTTTTTTTTTTTTAATTTTTATTTAATCTTTTTTTACACTCCAGATTTTATTCCCCTTCTGGTCTACCCTCTGACTGTTCCACATCCCATACCTCCTCCCCCCCTAACCCCCACCTCCACAAGGATGTCCCCACTCCAGCAGACCTCCCCACTTCCTGGGACCTCCAGTCTCTTGAGGTTTAGGAGCATTTTCTCTGACTGAACCCAGACCCGGCAGTCCTCTGCTGTATATGTGTTGGGGGCCTCATATCAGCTAGTGTATGCTGCCTGGTTGGTGGTCCAGTGTCTGAGAGATCTCAGGGGTCCAGGTTAGTTGAGACTGCTGATCCTCCTACAGGGTCATCCTCCTCCTCAGCTTCTTCCAGCTTTTCCCTAATTCAGCCACAGGGGTCCCCGGCTTCTGTCCATTGGTTGGTGTAAATGTTTGAATTACACTGAAATCAATCAGGCTGATTTTCAAGCCATAAAATTGGGATTCATCTTAACTTAGTCTTCCTTGGCCATTTGCAGACAACACTGTCCAATGGTGATGCTTGCTTTTGGCTCTCAGTTTCCTTCCAAAGCTTTGCCACATCATCCGACAGCACGGTGCTGTTAGCTTTTGTATGTACTTATCCTAGCACCAGTTTGAGTATACTGAGGCCGTCATTGCTCAGTGTTTTGTCTGTTCCATGATATCTACTTTTTTATACATCTTCTTCTAAAGATGTAGGCCACATGTTCAGATGACCAGGGTGCAGCAGGTGGCCATTAACAGGGTGCTTTGAGTCTTGCTGTGAGAGGTAATGGGATCTGCTTGGCTCTTCCTACTATTTCAATGTGTTGCTTAATTGGAGGAAACTATGGTATCTCCATCTGTCATGGAGATGAGCACATACCTTCCCTGGGTCGCTGTGATGCTTATGTGGAAGAATACAGCATCTAGCTCAGTGAGTGATCAGCTGAACTGCTGCAGCATTTCCAGCATCCTCATGCATTTGAGGGCATCTTCTACTCTCCTTGTCTCCTTTAGCACTTCTTTTCTTATGTTTCCTCTTAGTAAAACATGTCTAGAGATTCACTGTTTCAGCTGTGCTTGTGAGACACTGAGCTGGAGACATCCACATGGAAATGATTATTTCTCCCCATAAGCTGGCACTGTGAGGGTCCCAGCCATCTTGGGACAATTGTCTCTTACCATAAGCTGGCACTGTGAAAGTCTCAGCCATCTTGGAATGATTGTGTCTCACTGTAAGCTGGCACTGTGAAGGTCTCAGCCATCTTGGAATGATTGTGTCTCACTGTAAGCTGGCACTGTGAAGGTCTCAGCCATCTTGGCACAGATGGAATCTCTGCTGCATGTGTTTGTTGATCTCTTTTTCAGAAAGGAGACAGGGTCTTCTGCTACAGCACACTCTCTGGTGGCTACGCAGAATTTGCTCTTGCTGCGGATCACACTACCTACCCCCTGCATGAGACGCTGGACTTCAGGCAGGGGGCTGCCCTGGGGATCCCGTACTTCACGGCCTGCCGAGCTCTGTTCCACAGGTGAGTTCACAGCCTCTCTGCCTGGACTGTGACTGCTTGCTGCTAGCCATTTGTGTCATACCAATCACAGAGGGGACAGAAGTTTGGTCATTTTGAGGAGAAAGAGAAAATTAGTCCCTTGAATGAAGATCATTTTCTCAAAGAATGGGAGTCAGGGAGGAGATAGAAGGCTCTGAGGAAAATAAATATCTTTGTCTTAGTCAGTGTTTTATTGCTGTGAAGAGACACCATGACCATGGCAACTCTTATAAAGGTAAGCATTTAATTGGGGGCTTGCTTACAGTTTCAGAGGCTCAGTCCATTATCAGCGTAGCAGAGAACGTGGCAGGCATGATGCTGAAGAGTAGCTGAGAGTGATATCCTGAGCCACAGCAGAGAGGATGGGCCTGGGCCTGGCTTGGCTCTTGAAATCTCCAAGCCCAGCCCCAGTGACACTTCCTCCAACAAGGCCACACCCACTCCACTGAGGCCACACCTCCTAATCCTTGTAATCCTGTCAAATAGTGCTACTCTCTGGTCACTAAGGATCTGAACCACAGCCATGAGGTGGGGGAGTGGGAGGGGGAAGTGGGGGGGGGAGAGAGAGAGAGAGAGAGAGAGAGAGAGAGAGAGAGAGAGAGAGAGAGATGCATTTCTTTTTAAACCACCAAACCCACCCTCAGTGACACTTCTCCACCAAAGCCACACCTCCTAATCCTAGATAGTCCCACCAACTAGAGACCAAGTATTTAAATACAAGAGCCCGTGTGGGCCATTCTTATTCAGATCACCACAGTGTTAGACGGGGGTTTTATTTACCTTTTTTTTTTTAAGGATCAGCCAGACATGGCTGTGTTTAGAACCGAGAGAGGATGCAGTGGAAGAGGAGAGGGATACAACAGACCCTACATAGCGTTTAAGTGATGAACTGAGATAGTGAATATCCAAACACAGATAAAAGGATGGAAAGGACTCCGGTTCCAGGCAGGGACGGGCTTCAGAGTTTACAAGAGATCCCAGCCACGAGACATAGAAGAGTAAAGATGTAATTATGGAAACATTTGTAGGTAGGAGACAGGATGCTGAAGAAGCCGCCGGGAAGCCATGAGCCGGGACTTGGGGCTAGTGTATTCTCATTCCAACGTGAGCCATCCACCTATCCCTGGAATGAGCTGGACTACAAGGCACCTGGAGGTGAAGGAAGGTTCATCTGTTGGAGCAGTGAAATGCTCCCCAGGATGACGTGGTAGTGTCTGTTCCTAGCAGTCAGGGTCTAAAGGAATGTGGTAGCGTACTACAGGTGAAAAGCCTGGACATCTTAGGGCGTGGCCTAGGAGCCTTGGTGACTGCACAGCAGAGTCTGGTCAGAAGCAGCCCACCCGCGGTTACCTGGGAAACCCTGGACCACAGGATAATGACTGATCTGCAACCAACTTGCCTGGGGACACTCTGGGGACACATGGGCACGAGGGACTCCAGTTCTGCCTCAGAAGTTCCATGACACACAAGGACTGCAGCCTAAGCATTACAGTGTGATCCCCGCATCCAACACAGCCACAGGCAGGTGACAGACACCCAGTGGCGTATCCTGAGTGGGTAACGCATGGACGGTTTATGTTCATTGCAGTCATGGTGACCATCATTTGAGTCTTGGGGTGAGAGGACATTTGGCTCCGTATTAGATGCAGCATCTTTAGGTGTTAGGTGCAAGGGTAGAAGTTCCTCACAGATGATGGGAACGGCAGCTCCTGGTTCCTCTGACTGAGAGTGTGATGGCGCCTCTTCTTTTTTCCTGCAGTGCCCGTGCACGAGCTGGGGAAAGCGTTCTGGTTCACGGGGCCAGCGGAGGAGTGAGTATCTATCCTTTCAAGTTTGTATTCAATCGAGCATGGAATTAATGGGTCTCACGTGAATGTTCTTGAAATCTCTGTACCTTTTAAGTTTTCAATTTTAAAACTTTATTCTCCGAGGACCTCATCCATGCACTCTGTGTCTGATCTTATCTCCCAGTATGCCTCTCCCTACTTCATGTCCTCTTCTTCTTCTTTTAAAATGACCCACTGTGTCCAAAATCAGTGGTACCCAGATGAGAATCCATCTGCCGGAGCCCAGGGTGCTCCTTCTTCCCCAGCAGCCGGCAGCCCACAGTAGCTCCTCCCTGGGGCAAGTCCTTGGGAGCCTGTCACCTGTCCATGCTGGGCTTCTGACATCGTATAGGATGAAGTCATTTTAGGGAGCCATGCCTTTGACCCCACTTAATGCCATGAAGCTTCTTCAGATGTATCCATGGCTGATGCTATAGTATTTTTGCTTAATAAATTCAGCAGACCACCTCATAAAACAATTAATGTGGTAGGTTTTCCACCTGTGTTGGGACTGCACCAAGACTGGCAAGCCTCTGCCTTCACATGGCATTGTTCTTAGAGTTATGTGGCATTTTAAGCTGTTCTAAACATTAACATATTCCATTAGTTAGTGAAATAAGGCTCACTAAACCTCTCAGCCAGTGAATGGTCAGCTTCTCTCCTGTCTGGGCTCCCTGTTGTGCCACCAACAGGCACACACTTTGATGGCAACCAAAGGGTGCACAGTATATAGCTGTCTCCTCAACCCCACAATCCAAGGCTGAAAGTGTTAATGTGTAGTTGGGGAAAGGACGAGAACTCAGCACTTAAGCTCTCTAAGGTATCCCCAAGCATAGCATTGTCAAAATCCTCAAGTACCTCACTGCTGGTCTGTCTCCAAGGAGTGTGGAGGAGAAGCCAGCGCTGTGCATTTGGAATTTACTAAGCCAGCACAGAGAGACTTTGGAAATGTTGGAGACAAGATTTCCCATTTTTAAAATCAAGGGCCTGTGGAGTGATGGCTCACCTCAGTACTGGGTGTACCGAGGAAGACATGGAAAGGAGTAACTCATTACCCAACATGCCCCATGTAATGACAGGGGCATCCTGACAGAATGGCTCTGCCTCTGAAAGTGGCCAGGAAACTCAGAAAGTCAGGCTACTCTGTCTCTATAGAGATGAACTTTCTTATTCATATCTGGCTTCCTCAGTGACTCAGAGATCAATCTGTAGGGATTTCACACATCAGACTATTTACCAGAAAAGCCCAAGGTTGTCTCTGTAGGGCTTTAGACAGCTAAACTCATTGTTAACCATCTCCAAAGGCTGGTTTTGTGTGAGTTAAATTTAACTTAATAACCAAAGGTTTGAAACACACACATGTTTATTTAAATTGCTACGGTTATCTAAGAGCCTTGTGCTCTGTAGAGAAGAGAGATGTTCATAGAGTGGAGAGAGAGGGTTTAGAGGAAATCCCTTTGCGCTCCTGTAGAAAGCCCTGCCACTTCAGAGGGATTGGTTTGCTTTTTTAAAAGGTAAAATCCAAACTGTTGGTTTTCGGAGCTGGCTGAGTCTGCTAAATCCTGGCTGGCTGGGACAGGCTGGCAGCCTGTACGTGAATCGCCTCTGATCCTCCTGCCCTACCAGAGGGAGACAGAACACTGGCTTTTGCCTGGCTTCTGTTTGTACTTTCTGTCCTCACTTAATCCATGTTCCTGCTGTATTATGGTGTGGGTTTAAAATGACGCGGATTTGCAGACACAGCCATTGTCCCTGCACTTTGGTGGGAGAGTCTCGTGTTAGTGTTCGTGAAATAAATTGGAGAAAAATAACGGGCAGAAAATGGCACATAATCTCTTGAAAAAATATTGTGAGTCTAATTGTTGGCAAGAAAATAGTAGCCAGAGCCCTTTAGAAAACTGAGAGACTGCTCAAAGAAGAGCATTAGGCAATATGGTTGAATTAAGTCTGTGCCTTAAAATGTGGTTTTATTAGAGTCATAGTGTTAATAGAAAGGTTAAGTCATTGGAGTCAATTGCACTGTACAGTGTTCCTCCTGCCAGACTAGCTGTATCCTTCATTAGATAGGGTCCTGCTGCATACTTGCTTTGGTTAGATTACCGAAAGCGTGCCAGAGCCTCATCCACTGCATGGACCTTCAGTCCTTAGGGCTGCTTCGGCAGGGTCAGACTGCTCCTGCTGCAGTGAGTTTCTCTCATTTCCCACTGTAATTATTTTTCCTATCTTGCCCAATTCCATTGGCCTTCCAGATCAAAGCGTCTTTACTTTTTAAATTGAGTTTTTTACATTTATTTTGTGTGTCTGTGCAAGCTTGTGCTGATCAGAGGACAATTTGTATGGCTTGGTTCCCTGCCTCTACCAGATGGTTGCTGACGTTTGGCTTGGTGCATCAGCTAATGCTCTGTGTGAACTGTGTCGGGTTAGAATGTTTGGCTTTCATACGATGGTCTGATATGGGAGGGGACACACTCATAGTTGGCCTCTGGCCTCTACATGTACACTGGGCACATATGCCAGCACATACGCATATATACACACAAAGAAACCTTGATTTTAAAAACTGCTAGTGAGTTGCTGCCTCGAGTTTCATTGAAAAATAATGCACTAAATTTTGGCTAAGAAGTAGGATAGAATTTTCAACAATTTGAGAAGTAGGCATAAGCATGTCTGCCACTTTTGAACTACCTATTTATGTGAAGTGTCATTACCCTTGATGCTCATAAAGTCAGAATGGGTCAGCCTCTGGGATTGCCCAATGTCATATAAATCCAGCAAACCGTGGTCTTGAGTAGAAAGTGTTGAAGAAGCCCTGCTCTGTTTAACACTCTGATCTGTAACAGGAAATAACAGCCAATCATGGCTGCTCATGGTTGGAATCCTAGCACTTGCAGGGGCTAAGGCAGAGGATCACCATAAGTTCAGGACAGCCTGGGCTACATAATGAGTTTCTCAAAAGAAAAAGAAGTGGCTGAGTATTTCTTTATTTTCTTTTCAAGCAGTAAGTGCTTTTCTAGATTTGACTCTGAATAAAGCTGGGGCTAGAAGAACCGCAGTACAGATCACTGTTGGAAAGTGTTTTGTTTCCTATGAATAAGGAAGGTAAACGGCCACAGTCAGAAGCTCCATGGCCTGTTCTGGGCCAGCAGTTGTCCGCAGGGTCATTTCACACCATCCCCAACTTCCCGGCTCTATATTTGTCAGTGTGTAGCGGGGTCTTTGCCTGTCAGTCTAGAGTTTAAAGCTGCTGCCACTCTTTGAATGCTTAGGCTCTCCAGACTGCCATGGCTCTCAGTGTTGCCTTTACCTTGCCATGGACCTTGGCCATCAGTCTCCATTGAGTCATGAGCTTGGTTGCTGAGCCATGCCATCCTTCCTTCTGCTGTTTGAACTCCCTGAGCATGTTCCCACTCTACCCATTTAGCCATCCCTGCCCTTTACCACCTGCACCCTTGCGACAAGGGTTGCCTCAATCCAACCCCCTCCCCTCTTTCTACTCATTTTGTCCAGGTCACCTTTCTCGATGGCCTATAAAGCCCCTCTCCTCTAACCCCGGGTGGGTTTTCTTATTTTCCCTAGTACTTTCTGTTGATTTCACTCACCTGTTAATTCGCATGTATTAACTGTTTTCTGTTTAGAATGTAATTTTTTTTTTTTTTTACATTAAGTCCGTGGGCAGAGTCTATATATCTAACTTATACAATAGAGGCCTTATGCGTGCTATAAAGAATTTATTATTTAATTGGTTAAATAAAGCCAGGAAGGAGCATCAAGGCAATCTTTAAGGACTGTACATCCCGTGCAAAACATGTATTAGCAAGTGTTCTGCTGCAGTGGTTAATGGTTATGGGCTGCAGTGTGGTTTGGTCCTGATCTTTTCTTTGGTCCTCTGCTGAATGAGACTTGCTCAAGGCTGCCATGCTTCAGAGCTTATAGTTCCTTATCAGCATAACACAGACAGTGACAGAGACCTCAGCAAGCACTATGAAGTATGCTAAGCACAGCATTTGGAGAGTGCTTCCTTCCTTCAGGAGGGTTCAACACTAGACCAGTGGTTCTCTAACGCTGCAACCCTTTAATATAGCTCCTCATGCTGTGATGACCCCCCCCCCCGCCCAACCATACAATTATGTTCATTGTTACTTTAGAATTGTACTTTTGCTACTGTTATGAATTGTAATGTAAATATATGTGTTTTCTGATGGTCTTACGTGACTCTTGTAAAGGGACTGTGCATGGCCCACAGGTTGAGAACCACTGCACTATCAAGATCTGCAGTTCCCTGTAGGCACTGGAGGCGTCCAGGGAATATGGAGAATATGTAATGTCAGGGTTATGTTTTGTTTTTCAGGTTGGATTAGCTACATGCCAGATTGCCAGAGCTCATGGCTTAAAGGTTTTGGGCACAGCTGGTTCTGAGGAAGGAAAAAAGCTTGTTCTGCAAAACGGAGCCCATGAAGTGTTTAATCACAAAGAAGCCAACTATATTGATAAAATCAAGGTAAACTTTTTTATAGTTTAAGGTCAAACATTGCTTCTGGGAGACTCAACTTGGTTTTAAAAAAAGTCATTTTAACAACTGCCCTCTTAATGAATTGACATGCTTTTACTTAATAAATAACATTGTTTCTATCTTCATATCTATATGTGCTCTCATCCCTATACATGTTTTAATTGATTTAAAGGGACAGGCATCTAGTTCTCCAGACTTTGCTTGTAATGCGCTTGCTTATTAAATGAGATGGAGCCTTTCTAAAGTCAAGTGAAAGATCACATTGTAAGTAAAGCTCGCAGCTACAAGATGCTCACACTGCAGCTGTTAAAGACATGAACTTCCCATTGCAGTCAAGGTTCCCAGAATTGCAAACCAGATGTACCTATCCGGGAAAGATGCTGCTTGCTAATGGTGTCCTTGGGGAGTGATCATCACTCTCCCACCCACCACAGTGAGGAGCATTCAGCTAATGCTATGTATCATACAGTTCACACAGGGTCTTATCTGTGTGTTTGATCTGGCAAGTGCTCAGCCGCTGACTTCTATCCAATGCTCACCTCAATCCTGAAGTCCCTATTTACATATTACTGATAATTAAATCAACACTCACTCCCTTGCTCATCCTCAAAAGCACTTTCTGGAGGTAGGTCAACAAGAATCTCCCCTGCACAGAGTGTTTATAGAGGTCATTATCCAAGGAGGAAGAGTGTGCATGGGTGTATTTCCACCATAGCACCTTGCCAAAAAACGACAGTCAGGACTCTGATCTGTGCCATGCTCAGGGGAGCTGGCACCCACTCCTGATGCTGTCCTCAGGCATGTCTGAGCTGGGAGAAGACTGGTTACTGGGTAAAGTTGCTGCTTGTTTATCTAGCATCTAACTTTAGGCCACAAGGGTGACTCCTTCACTGCCCTGCTGGCTTCTGTTTTTTTTTTTCTCAGGCATCTTCTCCAGGCCTCTCCACTCCCCTCTCCTCACCCATTCCTTTACTGCCTAACTTCTAGAAACACCAGGCATTCACTGCTCCCTTGCCCCCTCTCTCCTGGTGCAGTTCTGCCTGTGTGTAATCTGGCATTCATGATGGCTGCATCTCTGGTGAGTGTAGAGTCCTTGTGTCCAGGCTGCTCTGTGTCTGTCCTCATCCTCAGGAGCTTGAACTCTTGATTGGATCTCGTTGAAACTGACTGTCTTACTGTATGCTGACTTCACTATTAACCTCCTTCTTTGAGTTATTACACATTGCCTGTGTGTCTATATGTCTGTGTGTCTGTATGCCCTTTGTTGGCTCTGTGACCTTAATTCCATCTCTTTGTATCACTAGCCTAGCAATCTTTGGCACTTACCTGTTGCCCTGACAGGAATCCTCATATCACTGTCTATGTCTGTTTTCAAATTGTGTGTGTGTGTGTGTGTGTGTGTGTGTGTGTATGTGTGTGTGTGACATGTATGTGCATGTGCACCTGTGCATGGATGTGTGAAGGACAGAAGTTCACCTCGGCGTCATCCTTTGTCACCCTCCACCTTATATTCTGAGACAAGGCCTCTCAGTGAACCTGGAGTAGTAAAGTAACCTAGGCAGTAAAGGAATGGGTGAGGAGAGGGGAGTGGAGAGGCCTGGAGAAGATGCCCGAGAACAAGAAAAAACAGAAGCCAGCAGGGCAGTGAAGGAGTCACCCTTGTGGCCTAAAGTTAGATGCTGGATAAACAAGCAGCAACTTTACCCAGTAACCAGTCTTCTCCCAGCTCAGACATGCCTGAGGACAGCATCAGGAGCTCACCCTTCACTGTAGACTGCCTGGCCAGCAAGACCAGGACCTATGCATCTCTGCCTCCAGCTCTGGGATTCCAGCTTCTGGACCTGGAGCAGCCCGTGAGCAGGCACTTTACCTTGAGCTGTCTCCCCATGAGCCTTGTTTATGCCCATTTAAATCAGCCTCTCCCTGCTGTCCTAAGTCGCCCCTTTACTCTGCCAATTTCACCCCTGACAAGCATCTCTCTCTCTCTCTCTCTCTCTCTCTCTCTCTCTCTCTCTCTCTCTCTCACACACACACACACACACACACACACACACACACACACACACACACACATATTTGACCTGATTATGGTAGCTTATCCAATGTTTCTGAGTTCGCACTGCAGAGAGTGTGACTGGTCACTTTGTACTTAGATTATTTTAAAACATGCACTGTTGGCTTTGATGTTAGAGAAGTGGTTTTACCGCCTCTCGACTTCCGTCTTGGTCTTTTCTCACGCAGATGTCTGTTGATGACAAGGGCAAGGGGGTTGATATGATTATTGAGATGCTGGCAAATGAGAACCTTAGCAATGACCTCAAGCTTCTGTCCTACGGAGGGCGGGTCATTGTAAGTATGGCTCTTCAGCACCTCAGATTTCACCAGCCGTCAAGCCCATTTCACAGCAACCGCCAACTGTGTACCTGTTGTTTCTATGATAGATTGTTGGCTGTAGAGGTCCCATTGAGATAAACCCAAGGGACACCATGGCAAAAGAGACAAGTATAATTGGAGTCTCTCTCTTTTCATCCACCAAGGTAAGGAAGGGACAGTTTTGGTTCTGCTAGTCAGCAGACTGATGGTTAAAGTCGATGTTAAGCTTGGTCACCTGACTGGGGAGGTGGTTTGTGAGAGCAGCAGTATGGAGAGGGAGTCATAGCTATTTAAAGACAGTATTTCATACACTAACACTGTCCTGGGTGTATGCGAATGACAGAGAATTAAAGTGTGGATCTGGGAAAACTGTCAAATCTTAATCTTTGCAAGAGGACCTTTAGGGTCATGTGGTCCACTGCCCAGAAACAAGTAACTACAAACACACACTTTTTTCCCCCCAATCCCTTTCTCTAGGAGGAGTTTCAGCAGTTCGCAGGCATCCTCCAAGCAGGAATGGAAAAAGGTTGGGTGAAACCCGTGATAGGTTCTGAGTATCCACTGGAGAAGGCGGCCCAGGCCCATGAAGATATCATCCATGGCAGTGGGAAGACCGGGAAAATGGTTCTCCTCTTATGAGACCTGTGCCACTGGGACACCTTCTTCTCCAAGTCTCTGCCAGACCATCTTTAATCAGCGTTCATTTGATTGAGGTTCATGTATTAAAAACACACGGCTTTAGGGAGTAGACACAGTGGAGTGACATAATTGCAGAGAGTGGGTGTGCCCAATGTGGTATTGACATGCATCGCTTTTGCTTCATTTTCTTTGTTTGTTTGGATGTTTTTGTTTTGTGCTTGTGACAGGATCACTCTCTGTAGTTCATGCTGGCCTTGAACTCACAGTGATCTTTCTGCCTCAGCTTCGGAAGTGCTGGGATAATAGTCATGCACTACCACACAGAGCTTTTTCTCAGACGTTCTTATCTGATTAGCTTCATACCTTTGAATAAAATGTACAAATTCAAAAATAGTCCTTTACTGAGCTTCCAAGCCTGCTCCCCTTTATGGAGTCACCCACCCCCTCAGCCATGGCTGTCTTGGGCCCTGAAGACTTTCTGGGCTGAAAAACATCCTTTTAAAATGAATGTCATCTTAGTCTGTAAGCCTCTGGGAAGGGCAAAAATGAGCAACACCTGGGAGACCTACCAGTCAATTTTCCTAACATTTCTGAGAATATCACTGCATGCTGGTCACCAGCCACCCATGCTCTGGGAGGTCAGCAGCCTTATCCTGGGTCTGTGGTATTTAGTATGGTTACCCATTAAATGCTTCATGGTCATTTATAGTTTTCTGTATATGTGACATGAGTCTCATAGTTTTACTTAAAATTGTAAGTTCACAAATTTAACACATTAAGAACTGTCTGCTTTGGTTTTCATAGTATCTTAACCTGGAGTAAATTCTGAAAAACACTGAAGCCCGTGTCTGTCTCATATGTGTAGCACAAACCTCATTTCTGTGTAGCTCCTGACCCTGTGGCTGCTTATTACACCTGCTCTAGGCTGGTATTCTTTTAGAACAAATAGACGGGCAGCCTTTTAGATCTCACACTAGCATTATGTCCAAGGAGATAGTGGTCGGTTCCTCACTTTTGGTGTGTTTTTCTCCAAATGAACACATCCCCCCTTTTCTACACCCCCCTCCTCACACACCCCCCTTTCCATTTCCTTCTGGTCTTGTTACATTGTGTGGCTGATTGTCTTGTTTCATTTGTTCTGTAGAATGGCAGTTTGTAGTCTGACCATGGACCCCTGCTAAATAGTGAGTAGAAATCATTCTTCATGCATTTGGAGGATGGCCACTGATGACTGAAGTACGTGCTGTGCCCACAGTGGTCTAGCTGTTAGCATGGTCTATGTTCAGCCACTGTTCATCTTACTGGTCAACTGTCATATAAAATAACGTTTTAGCAAAGTTTCAGGAAGACAGTGTCTTGTATCCTTAGAGAGGACTGTATGCACTTCCTAAAATGGAGGGCTCTTTCTTGTGTAAAAAGATGTAGAGGTGATGATTGTATGAACAGCTTGAACTGTTTGCACACTTGCCTTGTGAATGGGAACCAACACACACAGACCCCATGAACTGTTGTGGATTGGTTCTAATTGCTACTTGTGTTAATTCAGCTCTGAAACTTACCGGGAACCGGCACGTCTGAGTGTAAGACACTGAGAGTCCCTGCTGCCAGCCGGTTCTGATTGGCAAATAAAGTTGCCAGGAGATGATGGCTGGGCAGGGAGACAGAGGTGGGACTTTAGATTTTCCGGGCAAGGGAACTGGGGGAAGAAGGATTTATTACCGCCATGCCAGGGAAACAGAAGGATCAGGCTTGAGAACTGCAGGACAGAGACTGCCAACATGTAAGAATCGGGGATTGTGGCCCAAGAGGTCTGCAGGCCTGAGTACTGGGCAGCCAGGATAGAATATAGGTTGTAGTAAGTAATAATTCAGGAATATTGGAGGGGAGAGTGTGCTAGCAACATGGAGGATTTGAAGTGGCCCAGCCATTGAGCTGTTTAAGGCATATTAAAATAGAATCTCTCTGTCTCTCTGTCTCTGTCTCTGTCTCTGTCTCTCTCTCTCTCTCTGTGTATCTTTCACTCGAGAATCTACAACATTGGGGTGGTAATGAGTTCATGCTGCCACTACCAGGTGAGTAGATTGGATTAATCTGCTGCTGCTTCAAAGAACAGCTTGATCTGTTTGTACACTTGCCTTGTGAATGGGAGCTAACACACACAGACCCCATGAACAACTTAAACTGTTGGCACACTTGCCTTGTGAATGGAAACTAACACATACAGACCCCATGAACAGCTTGATCTATTTGCACACTTGCCTTGTGAATAGGAGTTAACATGCACAGGCCCCATGCTACTTCACAGTCACTGGTCTAGGACAGTTACTTTTGAGGGCAAAACTAGCCATACTTTGAGTTAATTGCCACATTTCACACGCCACGGCACAGGGTGTATTTCTATCCCAATTTCTGGCTCTGCTAATTAGGACTTAGGGCTCATGGCCTAGGTCATCATAGCTGTCCTTGATGAAAGGTAGACAGTAATTGTTTCTGAATTTCTGCTCTTGGGTTCTTTGAGTTCTATGCCTAAAACCTGAGGTAGAGAGCAAGGTGAAAAAAGCAGGCCTCATTCCTGCAAACTCAGAACCAGGAGCTTGGAGTGGAACTGAGGTCTGTCTATCTTTCTTTCTGTCTGTCTTGCTGGCTATTGGTGCAAAAATTCAAGCTCTTAAACTTTCCTCTCAAGGTCTTTGATTTTTCTAACTTACTATTCCTCTGGCTTCCACAGGTGTTGAACTGCCTTCTGTCCAGCTCTGGGTTCTTTTTGGCTTTTGTCAACTCTGTTCACCATCCTTACCTGGGTTTGCTTGTTTGCTGGTTGGATAGTAGTCAGTGAATGTCAGTTTGTTCATCGTTAGCTCAGCAGCCATCAAGTACTGGTCTAGGAAGGCACTGTGTTGTAATCTGAGGTGACAAAGATACATAAAACATGACCAATATCCCTGGCTGCATTGTTGATTGGGGATATGACCCTGTGAAGTATTTCCCACAATTGGTGTGTGTGTGTGTGTGTGTGTGTGTGTGTGTGTATCTGTCAGGGGTCTCCAGAGAAACATTATCAACAAGACATATTAAGAGGATTGTTTAAAGCAATTCCCTCAAGTAGTTATAGGAGTTGATGTGTCAGAGTCAGCAGGATAGAAATGTAGGTTGGGATTTTTACTTTGGAGTCTGAGGTAGAATTCTCTCCATGAAACTTCAGTTTTTGTGATTAAATCTTTTAAGTAGTTGGAATTACTATTGAGAGGAATTCCTTCGGGTTACTATAATTATTAATTATTGTAAACAGATAAACAAAACATGACTATGTTGACATGGGACCATCACAGGGAACACGGGGACACAGGGCAGTCACATAACGATGCTTGGAAGTTCTGCTTGCACATTTGAGTCTTCTTAGGTTCTTTGTCAGCTCTTTGTATCTGCTTCGGCCATAGAACCAGCGTTGAGGACCACCTTAGAAAGAAAACCAGGAAACATTTCCTAATGTCCTTAAGTAAACATTAAAACAAGAAATGCATGTGACCCTGGGATGCCTGTGGTTCTCAGGATAAAGAGCTGTTTTCTGTACCAGGAAACTTCCAAGAATGACAAAGCCTGTCAGGTCAATCTGACCTGACTTAGCATCCTCGGTCAGCCACATCCCAAAGCAACAATGCATGCCAGCACAACTCTTAGTCATCTCTACTAATGCCAGTTTTCAGTACAGTGCTTTTAAGAATGCCATTTAAAAATTCTATTTTTATTTTATTTATTTTGTTTTTATTACTTCATAGAGCCCATGTTTTGGGAAATTTCCATATCCAAGGAAAAGTGTAAAAAAAAAAAAAAAATCCTTTCTCAGCCCCTGCTCCTGGAATGATGAATCTCAGGCTAATCATTTATTATTAAATGCCTAGGCCATAAGCTTTGGGTCATTCCCTGACTAGCTTGTAACTTGTTTAACCCATTTGAACTATTCTGTATCTATTACTTGATCTTCTTCAGTCCTGACCTGCTTCTTCCTTAGTGAAAGTCTTCCTTGGTGTCTCTTAGTGTCTTGCTTGAATCTCTCCTTATTCTATCCTGAGTTCTGCTACCTGCTGGTTTATGTCTCTCCCTATCCGCCAAGTTCCTTTGAATCTCCCTTATATACTCTCACTTTTCCCCAGAATCCTCTCTTCCGGCCAGTGGCCTACCTCCTATTTCCTGCCTCATCTCATTGGCCATCAGATTTTTTACTGACAGGTGATGTCTATAAGAGATTCAGAAAAAGCCTTGGGAGTATTATGTCATAGAAAACTGTGTTCACTGTTGTCTATTATCGACTGGTAGGGCATCCATGCTGGTTCATGTGTGTCCCTGACACTGATTCCCAAAACATTATGTGATACAAGTACTCATTGAATATCTGCAGTAATGGGAAGAATCTTCTCCAGCCAAGATCTCAATCTAAGCACTCAGAGATACCAGGAGAAACTCGTTACTTCTCTGTGAGTGTATGGCAGGGCTTTGCTTACTAAGCCTTCCCTGACATATATATTCTAATAGCTTACAAGGGACAGGGGAAGTTGTCATAATCTAGTCTCCAGGACTATCCTAGGGTAGTCTTATACTCGTCCCAAAAGAGATTTTCTCTGGAACTAAGCAAAATTTTTTCAGAAGCAGAATTTGTGGTTTTTATTTAGGACAGTTTACCTTCAGCAAATAAAAAGTGGTGTTTAAGTGGTATTAATGGTTTTTTTTTTTTTTCAATAAAACAACCAGAACTCCTGGTCTACTGTTCATGTGGATACATGAGAACTACCTGCAAAGACTATAATGATAGAAAGTAGAGAGATACATACCACCATCCAAAGGGAATTTCTGAGTCCATCCTTGATTCATTGAGCAAAACTAGGTAAGAAGAAGTCCAAAATCAACCATTACCTCTAACTCAGGACACAGATGCTATACTACCTGGAAAGCCACTCCCTTATTTGCCACCCAAAGGCCATCTGAGATGGGTTGCTAATGTCAGTGCTAGGCCACCTGTATCCATCAATTTCTTCTTCCTGCACTTTAGAATCAACTCCCAAAGTAGTTGCATTTTGCACCTGCTGTGTGATCCAGAGGCCCATGTGTCAAGTACTTGCTTGGGCCTCTGCTGGTGCTTACAGGTGGCAGAACCTTGAGTAGGTAGAGCTGTTAGAAGCTTCTCAGTCACACTACAAGGGGACTGTGGGACATCACCCTCTTCCTCTTGTATGGGCAGTAAGGTGGATGGTTCATCTACCATGTGCTTCTACCATGATGAGCTCTCAGACCACAAGGCCAGGAGCCTGAACTCAACTATGCATGGACTGGAGTCTCCAAAATGAATCTCAAAGAAAACCTTTTCTATATGAGGAATAGAAAAGCTTTATTTTAGTAGACTGTCTCAGGTATTAACAGGAATGGCAAGTTCTTCAACCTAGATTGGCAGTTGCCACCCAGAAAATACTTTGCAAATGAATTGCACACAGATGTTGATTGGATGGTCCCTGTGTTGCATCACAGGCTGGAGGAAAACACACTTCAGAAATGAATATTTTCTATCAAAGCCAGATGATCCAAAAACAGATGTCCATGCTACTGGAGATCCCCTATATACAAGAAGGAGGGGCCACATGCATATGCAATCCTGACATAGTGAGATCAGGGTTCAGAAAGGCAGAAGACCTAACTTTAAATGACAAATGTCCATCTCTGGAACTGGAAGCAATGATTTAATAATTAAAGCCTCAATTGGTAATATGCAACATAGGTGGGAGGTAAGAATTGAAGAATAGGAGAATTGTCATATAACCTTTCATAGTCTGCCATACAAAAAGATATGTTTAAATGATGCTTAATTTTCAGTATCCAAGAGAAAAGGATACATTGAGAAAAAAGGAGAGGAGTGAAGAGGATCACCCTGTAATGTGCAAAAAGAGAGAGAGAAAGAAAGAAAAGAAATGAAAAAGAAAAGAAAAGAACACAACCTGAGAACACATTTTATAACAAAGAAAATACTTGGTAACTCTCCCCTCAAAAAAAAAAAAATTGGAGGGAAAAGGGTTGAGAAGAAATATGACAGAAGGAGCAGCAAACCTTGAATTATGGTAGTGGAGGGGGAGGGGGAGGGGGTTTGTGGGGGATGGGAAGGAGGACAGGGCTGCAATTGGGATGTTAAGTAAATACATTAATTAATTAATTAATGAGGGGGAGTCCTTTACACTCAAAATACATATCTCCTTTGACCCAATATTATTCCCTCCACAGGAAGTTCTCCTGGAGAGAGAGGGATATCTATAAGGACACATGTGAATGTTCATCCTAACCATACTAATAGTAAAATATTGGAAACAACTAAATTTCCATCAGCTGAGTGATTAGCATGATATTACAACTACACATGAGAGGTATTGTCCGACCAAAACATACCTAGGAAATGAGAAAAGCAATTGAAGAAAAATGTCCTGAGCTAAACAACAGAGTAGTTCATCACCCAGAAGACTAATTATGTTTATGAAAAACTCTGCTGATGGTGAGAGATATACTTTAAGTTTGTTGAAATTCACGTAATTAGATTTGGAAGTGTTTTAGTTCTTTTTTCTTGCTATGACAAAAGACCTGACAAAAACAACTTACAAAAGAAAGAGCTTCTGGCTCATGGTTTGAAGTGCACAGTCTTGTGGCTCATAGTTTGAAGTGCACAGTCTTGTGGCTCATGGTTTGAAGTGCACAGTCTTCATGGCTGGGAAAGGCTGGTGAGTTGGCATGCCATGCTGGGCACATTTACTGCACAGTCAGGAAGCAAAGAAAGAAGAATGCGGTTGCTCATTTCCCCTTTCTTCAGTCTAGGCACCTTGCTCATATGCATGGTAGGTCTTTCCTATGTAAGTTAAGTCTCTGTGGAAACTCCCTCACAGATGTGCCCAAAAATGTGTCTCTTGGTGACTTTAAACCCAGTCAAGTGAACAATGAAGTTAACCACTAAGAAAGAACACAGAGAAGATCGTTATTTACATGATTCAGAATCTAGAAATTGCAAGAGGAGAAACAGGAAAGGTGAATGAGTTCAAAAGGGGACTGATGAGCTTATAAAACTCATAGAAATCCATAATGATCATTTAGAGAATATGGAAGAACTCACAGTTGCAACATTACTGTGATGGCAGTTTAAAATATAGTAAAAATGTAAGTAAACAAATTTATAAGAAAAATACCAGGTCTTTAGAAAGGGAACTGCAAGATTCTCCTGAAGCTTAAAACAAGAATCAAAAAATGTTTCTTAGCCAGATTCTATGAGGAGTCTCCCTTTGTGCTCTCAAACTTCAAAGTAATTTATAACAAGATCTCAGTACACATTTTTAGACCCTTTGTCAAATATTCAAAAGGTTTTTAGAAGATAAAAGGCAAACAGACAAGTCAGAACATAACTAACTGAACTTTTAAAGACTGAGAGACTTTTAAAAGTTGGAATGTGTTTGATATTGTGATGTTAATAGTGTCATGAGATCGTGGGGATAAACAAAAAGGAAAGGTTATGGTTTAATAATGATGTATTTGTGTGTCAAGTTGACAAGAGGACAGATTAATTTTGTGACAACTTGATATTGCTTGGTCATTTTGGAAGAGGGAACTTCAAGTGAGAAAATACCTTCATAAGACTGGCCTATAAGCAAGATTGTGGGGATGTTCTCTTGATTAATGATTGCTGTTTGAGGGCCCACTATGAGTCATGCTGTCACTGGACAGGTGACCGTGGGTTATAGTAAGTAGTCTGAGCAAGCCATGGGGAGCAAACCAGTATGCAGGACTCCTCCATGGCATCTTGAGTTCCCAATGTCAAGTTCCTGCTTGAGTTCTTGCCCTGACTTCCTTTCACAAGGGCTACAAGCTGTAAATAAACTCTTTCTTGTCCAAATTGCTTTGGTGATAGTCTTTATTCCAGCAATAGAAAGCTAAGACAATTATTTTATTGTTTTTAATATTTGTTTTTAAATAGCAAATTGTCACTTTCAAGATTTCATTTTATCTTAGAAAGCCTTTTTATGCTTGTTTATTTGTTTTTTGTTCACATGTTTGAGAGGGTATGAAGACCATATGGCAATGTGCATGAGCTGGTTCTCTCCTTTCACTGTATGGGTTCCAGGGTATGAATTCAGCCCGAGGAACAAGCACCCACTGAGCCACACCCTCACCCACTGAGCCACACCCTCACCCACTGAGCCACACCCTCTCCCACTGAGCCATACCCTAACCCACTGAACCACACTTCCACCCAATGAGCCACATCCTCACACCACTGAGCCACATCCTTACCCACTGAGCCATCTTGCTAGCTTCATTTCATTTTGTTTTAAAAAGACAAAATATTCATCTGGTGATGAAAACTATCTGATTAAAAACACAATGCCAGGTTTGCATCTCTAGAAAAGAGCTCCTAGCTATTCCTTGTGGTTAAGTCTAAAACCGGAGATAAACTCAGGCTTCTGCTTGTCTGTGGATGCTTTCCCTCATCACAGCTTCTTGTGTGAAATACCACTGTAAGCATCACTCCTCATGGATGCTACATCTTATCTGGTGAAATATTATTTTGCGTAGAATTTGTTACCAAATTCTGTCTTACTGTGTCTCCTTGTTGTGAAGGGGTTTTTATGTGTTCTGTGGTTCATCAGAGAATGAGTTCTGGGTGTATTAGGGGTGTTTTGCCTAGTCTTGTTTACGGGCCTATTACCACCGCTTCTAAGTGCTCCTCAGATTATGTTCCCATTTTATGTCTATGGAACTACATTTCCACATAAACAAAAACCCTTAAGTTGCTGGAATTCTTCATGTCTTTATTGCCAGCCTGCTGATTAACCAAATGAAGAACACTCTTTCTTTGCATTTTGTTCTATCCATTGGTGGGTAATTTAACTGGATTTCTTTCTTTGCAATGAAGAAAATACCACTTTGCATCTACAAACGTATTTGCATCCTCTGGTCCCAGTCTTGTTTGTATAGATATGACATACAAGCATGTCTCCAAATCCCACTGTTGTGGCCTCTTCGTTAGCTTTACTTTATTGAGTCCTGCATCTTCATCCTCTGTAATGATACAGACACCTCACTTCCTTTCTCACAGACTTCTACAAGGTGATTCTTCTCTCCCAGAGCCCTTCCTTCTCAGTGGCTTTTTTTCTCCACCTACCTCACGAGCCTCAGTGTGCCTCACTTCACCTGACTTCTGAGCCCAGGCCTGGGTATCACCTGTGTGTTGAGAACTTTGGACCTGTTTCCAGCTTGTTCCATGTACTAGGCTGGCCCATATACTAGACTGGCTGCTCCTCATTATTTATGTCTTCTCCCAGTTGCTTAGAATTGCTCTGTCCCTGAGCAACTGCCTATGACACTCTGTTCATCCTCCAGTGTTTTCTGTCTCAGAGGACAAGGAGCCATGTGTAGTTAGCCAGGTCTGAGCTGGGCAGTCTTCCCAGTCTATTGTTCAAGGTCAGCTCCCTTTCCCCACCTCCTGTCACTCCCCAGGTCCTGTGCTCATACTCAGGTGCATGAGGGGGAAGCAGCAGTAGCCAGGTACTGCAAGACTTTTCCCTCGCCAGACCAAGGCCAGTTCAATGGGTCCGTATGGCACCGGGCCCTCAAGGAATGGCTGCTGGAGAATTTTCAGGGAGTCATCAACCCCCAGTCAGACAGTAGGGTCATTGGAACAGCTTGCATTGTCACTAATGTGACTTCTTCTGCCTCATTCTCAACTCCCTTGTCGACGAGGACTGGTGACAATCAGTGTGCACACTTTTCAAAGCAACTAGAGAACAGGTAGAATTGATTCCACATCAGAAACCATCTTCAGTCTATTTGGGCTGCTATGGAAAAAATACTGGAGACTGGGTGCTTTATAAACAATGGGGCTTCTTTCTCACTGTTGTGATTTTAAGATGAAGGTTCCAGAAGATGTAAGAAGACATGCCTGACCTGCTATGTCTGCCATGGCAAATGAAAATATACAATCATGTCCTGCCATGGTGGAAGGAGGACTGTCTTCCTGGGTCCTCGGGCCTTCATTCTTCCCAAGGCCCGAACTCCTAAGATCTTCATCTTGGAGGAGAAGGACTTTTTAAAAATTTATTTTGTGTGTGTGTGTGGGGGGGGCTGGAAGAGGGTATGGGGACCCCTGGAGATGGAGTTTTATAGGTGCTGGGAACTGAATTACAGTCCTCTGGGAGAGCAGCAGGTAACCAGTCATCCATTTCTGTGGCCACCGGAGGAAGGATTGTGATGTATGAATGTTGGAGAGACACAAATATTTACATATTTCATTTTTTTTTCATTTCATTTCAGTCTCCTCTGTTCATCTGATCCCTTTAGGATACTTTGGTCCAATGACTTAACCAGCTCTCAGGGTATACCTAGGCTTACCTAGGCTGGTCACCAGAATAAATTATCTAGTGTCACCATCTCTGCACAGCAGCCATTCACTGAAACATAACCCCAAATGAAACCTATAAGCTGCCTCAAATTCCAGCTTCTAACGTTTCATCCCACTTACATACGCTATTTCAGTAGTGAGATCTGCCAGACTTCCCCTCCAACTCGCCCTTCCTGTCCCCTCTTATGACACGTTCCTCTGACACCATTTCTCCACTTAAGTCTGGAAGTTCATCACTGGTCGGCGTCATGATGATCTGTGCATATCTCTGTTGTCGTATCCAGAAGCTGAACATGACATTTCTTCTCTCAGAAGGATAAGGGGGAGGCCATCCACCAGCTATCACCCCAACCAAATGGAAGTAAATTGGCCATTACAGGTCAGAGAGGATAGAAAATAGACTGGGTGAACTCCAGTAGGGCAAGCAGTTTGTTGACTTGAGGAGTGGATATTTCCTTTTTTCATTTGTATTATTTATATGCATGTGGCACTGAGGGTTGGACCCAGGGACCACACAGGATGGGCACATGGCCCTGCAGGACTATGCTGCTCTGATCCCCTGGTTTTGTGCTGGAACCCAGTGTGATGGATATGAATAGAATGCCAGGCAGAACAGTGGGTTACGAGTAGAAGATTATGTAGACTGGGGGCAATTTCCTGCTTGTACCATCTTTCTGACTCCATTCAAGGAGACATGCAAACCGAACCAACAGGCTTGTGAATCAACCTATTGTATTAAAATGCAGCCATTAAGCAGGCAGTAAACGGAATTCCAATCACGTCACAGAAGAGCTGGTAGCTATGTAGACAGGTTTGCATATGAATTGTGAAGTATGTGTTTGGTACCTGGGTGAAGAAGTTGGCTAAATGTGGTATCTAAACACAGTTCTGGGTATCTACCATTTTCCTTCAGGTAAAATCCCATTTTTAACACTTCAAAGATGCACAAAAAAATGGATTTAAAGAACTGTGTTAAAACAATTCATTGCAGCAGATTTTTCATTTACTGTTTTGTTTGGATGAGACAGAATCTACTCATAGTAACCTTCAGGTTTTTTACATTTTTAATGATTTAATTCAAACTTTTATTCTAAATGCCGGAAGTACAGGAGTCAGGTCAGCAATCACTTTTAAAATGTCAATTCAGCTTAGTAGAGAAAAGCAATTGATGTGCTTTGGTGGTGACTTCACTTGTTTTCGCTCGCTGCATTAGAGCTTGCAATTCTACTTAATTGGCATGTAATTTAATTGCCACATAAGTTATTTAATTATACACCATAAATGGGAAGTGCTGTTTGCAGGCATATCTCTTTGTCGAACTTTGGTATGCCAGCTCTTCCTCCAGTCTCCTGCTCATCTCTGATCCATTTCAGTCGGTCATCTGCTAGCTGTTCGATCCGACAGCATGCTAACTGATTTTGTTATTGTTTTTACCAGGCACGTGTGTATACACTTGCATTTTCCATTATATTCTACTAGCAAATTAAGCAGCCTGAAAATTAATGTTCATTAATAAGAATAAAGGCACCAAGGCCTGCATTGTTTCTTTTTTCTTTTCTTTCTTTTTTTTTTTTTTGTTTTTTTGTTTTTTTGAGACAGTATTTCTCTGTGTAGCCCTGGCTGTCCTAGAACTCACTCTGTAGACCAGGCTGGCCTCGAACTCAGAAATTCACCTGCCTCTGCCTCCCAAGTGCTGGGATTAAAGGCGTGCGCCACCACTGCTGGGCCCTTGAGTTGTTTCTTAAATGGATTATAATAGTTATTGCTTCAGGTCAGCAAACTGTACATTCTACTCTTTCCAAATTCTAGTTTGTTCCCTTGGAAGGTTTGTCATGTTCCCTCAGTTCACCAATGGCTAGTTTTCTTCTCTCTGAATACCAAAATAACAGGGTCGGAGGAAGCGGTACAGTCTCCCCTTCCTCAGAGGAGTGATGCTGGATCTCAGTAAGGAAAGACTCACATTCCTTAGTTACATCTGGGACAGTACTCACTCACTTAGTTGTTAGGGAAATCACACGGCTAAGGCTTATGACTCCACATAATCTTGGGACATAAAACAATTTTTTAAAGACTTTAGCTCTCTCCTATAAATATTCTGTAAATAAAGCTTACGTGAGCGGATGGGTTCCGGTTGTCTATGGACATGCCTGGCCCCACTGTTCTGTTTGGTTTAGTTAGGAATCTGTCTGGAGAATTTTGTTTCATATAAGGAAGAGAATAGCGCCTGCCACAAATGGAATGGTTTGGTAGGCTGGGACAACCTCTAGCATCCCAATCTGTCTAAAACTTTCCATAAAGTAGACATTATTTATCTGACAAGCATTGTTAAGCACCTGCCCTGAGCAGGCGCTATCCTGTGGCAGATAACAGATGTCAATCCCAAGTTCACAGTGTCTGCAACTCAATGGAGAGAGACAAATAAAGGAAAGACTTTAATGCTGAGGCTGTACAGAAAGACACGGCAGAGGAAGAGGCAGGAGAGGATCGGAGCTGTCTCCTTTTTACATATATTCTGGAGAGCCCCGTTGTGTTTTAGGATGTGTCAGTAGTCAAGCCTGTGGCAAAAGCTGTTCTTGTAAAGGAACAATATTTGACAGAAGACCTATAGGAAGTTGGGTCCTGCAAGAGATATCTGGGTGACTGCTTTCTAGGCAGGGGACAAACAAGATGCCAGGAGGAAGGAGTACACTTGGTGTGGATCTCAGCACTGAGGCAGGAGGATTAATTGTGCTTTTTAACAGCCATGACCAAGACAGGAAGAAGGTACTGCTAGGCTTCGTGTTTCAGGCTTGGGTGCCTGAAATTTGGAATTCATAGATAATATCTCATCCCCAAACCTGGCTGTCCAGCTTGTGTTTTGGAGACAGTAGACAGGCCAGCAAGATGGATCACGGCCAAGCTTGAACAAAATTCAGTTCTGGAACTGTGGTGTTTTGAATGACAACGGCCCCCACAAGCTCATATGTTTAGCAACTTGGTTCCCAGTTGGTGGATTTGTTTGTGAAGGATTAGGCATGCCCTTGTTGGAGAGGAAGTGTCACTGGGAGTGGGGTTTGAGGCTTCAAAAGTCTACGCCATTCCCAGTCTACACCATTCCCAGTCTACATCATTCCCAGTCTACACCATTCCCAGTGGCTCTCTTTCTCTGCTTCCTGCTGGCAGATCAACACGTAAGCTCTTAGCTACTGCTCTAGCACTGCGCTGGCCTGCTGCCATGCTTCCTGCTACGATGGTCACAGACTCCAGCACTCTGGAACTGTACGCCCCAAATAAAATATTCTATAAGTTGCCTTGGTGATGGTGTCTTATCACAGCAATAGAAAAGAAACTATGATGGGGTCCCATATGATGGAAGGAAGGACCTGTTCTCTGGAAGCTGGCCTCTGACCTCCACATGCATCCTGAGGTCTCGCATGTGCATGAGCACACGTTTGTGAGTGTATACACACACACACACACACACACACACACACACACACACACACACACACGCACACACATTGACTGAAACATATGAGATAGACTAGCAGGAGGGTCCAACAGGTACTGAATCCCATCTGTCTTTTCTAATCATTACTCACCACTGGGAGCCACAGGAACATCAGGAGGAAACGTGTGAAATGGAGCAGGACCTTCTGGCTTCTCTATAGAGCAAAGCCTGTGAATCGCCATGTAGGAGGCCATCGGGGCTGCCCCAGGGAGAGCACGGTAGGATCCTGTGCTTCGCTCACAGCCACCATTCATCCTCTTGTTCAGGAGCCAGTTCATGGATTTAAACACAATGCTTCATGTCTCTAAACGTTCATGGTGCATATTTGTGCGGTTTGTTCATAACGGAGTGCATTTCTGTGCCACCAGCACTAACATTTGCATAGCTCTGTGACTCACAGCTTAATTTAAAACCATTTTGCAATGAGAGTTGCTTATATAAAAATATTAAAGAAATTAAGGTAGCTTGAGTTTTTTTTTTAATTGTGTGTGTGTGTGTGTGTGTGTGTAGATGCCCTCAGAGTCTAGAAGAGGGTGCTGGAGCTGGAGTCATGGGTGGGTGTGTGCTGCCCCCTGTGGATTCTGGGAGCTAACTTGGTTCTTCTGAATTGGATCTTCTGGAAGAGCAGCATGTGTTCTTAACCACTGGGCAGACTCTCCATCCCTGTGGCTCTACCTTTTAAGAACGACGACAACAACAATGACAACAGCAAGGAAATGAATGAGTGGATCTTTATTTTCAGTCCAGCAGTCTCACTGTGTCATAGTGTGTAGGAGTGTCAGTCACGGACACCACCCCCTTGCTGGTATGATATGGCAGCCCCCGCCCCTCTGTCATTTTTCCTTGTTTACACGTCCCTCGTAAAACACACTTTCCTAGACCAGAGTGTGCAGTCCGAGGAAGAACTGTACAGCCAAAGATGAGTCTAGAAAGGAGTTTAATCTTGCATTGCTTTCTCTTTACAATTCATGAAATTCACTTAAATTATATAAAATCTAGAACAGAAACACACGCCTCCTGTGGGCATGAATTAACAGGTAGAATTATAAGAGGCATTAATCAGACCATTCAAAAACAGACTACAAAGTAAACAACTTTTATTTTCTTGACCAAATATATTTTTGAACAAATATGGCTCAACTTGCTGCTTAGTTACTGTAGTCTCTGTTCTCAGGTGACAGTTGAGGAGTTGACACCGTCATTGGGTTACCTTGAGCTTGCATCTTTATTCTATTGTTCTCTCTTGTGTGTGTACCTATTCCTTTATGTGCACATATGTGTTCATGTGAACATGCAGGCACACGTGTGGATGTACATGTGGAGGTCACAGTTGGGTGTTGTTCCTAACTATTCTCCATCTTAGAGCTCATTGACCTGCCTGGGTTGCTGGGCAGTGAGCCCTGAGGAGGCCCCACCCCTGACTCCCCAATGCTGTGATTACATATGGTCTCTCTCGCCTGATTTTTGTGTAATTATTAGAGATCAAACTCAGGTCCTCATTATTGTGTAACAAGCATTTTACCAACTGGGCTCCTCCCCAGCCTCTTGTGAGTATGCTAAAAAAAAAAACACACCACACATAAGCATACACATGTAACAAACACACATGGAAGACACATACAGGTGACATACATACACGTGTATACTCAGGAGACAAACACACATATGTGTACACTTGGGAGACAGACACACATATGGAAACATATGGCTAACAAACACACATGAGCATACATACAGGAGATAAACACACATGAGCATACATATAGGAGACAAACACACGTGCAAACATATGGGCGACAAACACATGTGTACACACACGGGTCACATGCTTTGGGCTATTGTTTTTGTTGTCTGACCAGATCTGCTTATACAGCCCAGGTTGGTCTTGCTGTTGCAAATTTCCTGCCTCCACCTCTCAGGTGCTGGGTTTGCATGCTCAGCCCAGCCAAGCCTGCTCTCTTATACTTCATTATTCTAGTTTTTGGAAAGAACACTCTCTGAAGTGACCATTTTCACAGATCATGTTCCACAGGATGCATGGAGTGAAAATTTTAATAATGCATATATATATATATATATATATATATATATATATATATATATATATATATATATATATATATATATGCCTAGTCCTCCCAGAAAAGCCTACATGTGCATCTTTGTAATTTTTATAATTTGGGTTGTTGATTTGTCAGTAATTTGGTTTCTTTGCCTTTGCTTTGAAGTTCCTCTACGCTGTCTACTCACGTAAGGACTGAGAAGCAAGGCTTTGTCGCTAGGCAGCATTGCTGCAATGGGTGAAGGCACAAGGCTCTGCCAGAGCTCAGAGTTTGTACTCTTATTTTTAAAAGGCTGAATTTGGTAATTGGTCCTGCTGTTCAGCTGTCACAGGTCAAATGTTTAACAAGGAAGGTATTTTAAGTTGTATATTTCTAGACTCTTATATTTTGTGGGTGGAGACTCTTGTTGAGGAGAATGTGATATAAATATATACGTAGGTATGTATATGTTATATACTGTCTTAGGGTTTTACTGCTGTGAAGAGACAGCATGATCATGGCAACTCCTATAAAGACAAGCATTTAATTGGGGGTGGTTTACAGTTCAGAGGTTTAGTCCATTATCATCATGGTGTCTGTATGGCCGCATCCAGGCAGACACGGTGCTGGAGAGAGAGCTGAGAATTCTACATCTGGATGGGCAGGTAGTAGGAAGTGAACTGGCATAGAATTATTATTATGTTAATATTGGTGCGAACATAAAATTAGTACATTGGCAGTTATTCCTTAACCAGCTAGTTCCCCAATAACCACACCCAGAGACTAAGATTTATTAAAATTGCCTTGAACCAAATCCTGAGCAATTTTTACTCATGCTAGTCTAAACCTCCAAGCCAGTCGGCCTTCTTCCCAGACAATATTTCCATCTTAATTACATTTTTTTGTCCTTTCTTGATTCAGCTCTCTTCTTACGTTTTCTCCACCTCTCTTTGTGGCTCCCTCTTCCCTCCCTGTCCCTTTCTCCATCCCTCCTAGAATCAGAAATTCTACCTTATTCTCTTTAAAGTTCTGGAATTGGCTCGCTGGCTTTTATTGCCAAGGTAGAGTATGAATAGGGAACAATGTTTATACAAACTTGAGACAGGAGCTTCTAAGAATGCACATAACACTGTCCAGATTGCGACAAGATCTGAGGGCAGAAAAATCAGCATTCAAATGAATAACCCAAGGGTAAACTTTACTTACAATGTATACGAAAACATTGTGCCTACAAACTGGCTTGAGTTTCTGAGACCTCAAAGGGCACCCTCACAGTGACTCGCTTCTAACAAGGTCACACCTAGTCCAACAAAGCCACACCTCCTCATATTGTCACTCCCTATGGACCAAGCATTCATTCACATGAGTCTATGAGGCCATTCCTGTTCAAGCCACTGCACATACATACGCGTGAGACTATATACACTTTGGTAGAGAGGACTTTCTATTCCTGGAAGAAATGCTTCCATCGACGAAGGACTCAAAGTAACCCAAACTCCTGAGAGTGCTGGAATTTGCTAGTTCCTCTATGGAGAGCTCGGGGACTGTTGATACAGATCAGTGTCTCTGGGCTCTCACAGAATGTTGTTTCGGTTGAGAGCAATAGCTTCTGAAAGTCTCTACATTTAGTTTATTGTCGTGTGCGTGAGTTTGTACAGCAGCCATGCTCTCTTACAATGTAGGGTGCCTTACCTTGTCCCTATGACCAAGAGCAAGGGGAAAAGGAGCTGCATTAGAAACTGGACTTGTTTAAAGAAATGTTCCTTTTTTGTTTGCAGCCACGTAATCTAAAATGTCCTTCAAAAGTCTGTGGTCTTTCTGAGTCCACATCTAAACCGCTAATGTGATCTACTGGGCAGGTCTCCATACTCCTGGCCCGGATGTGGCCACACCCTCTGCAGTGCCCCTTCAGCTGCCTGTAACACTCCTGGCCCTCACCAGTCTCCCACTTTCCTCTATAATGCACGCAGGTGATATTTCTCACGTGAAGCCGAAAAGCGCCACTGTCATGCTTACTTTTCTCTGGGTCCAAGTTGCCTCCAGAATGCAATCTGAAATTGCTTCTTATCAGTGAATGTGCGCCCCTGTCGTAGGCACGCATTGTCCCCAACACTCTGCGCTGCGATTTCTCACTTTTTCCCCATGACACTTCCTCATCTTTCAAGGCTTGCATCACAGCTCGTCCTCTATACTTGGCTACAGACCTTTCTGAAGGATGTCGGGTAAATAGGACTAATTCTTCCCAGAGTCCAAGCGACTTTTGAGTGTAAGGATGCAACCAGCCACTCTTAAGTATCTCGGTGCCACTGCAGGGTCTGAATCACATCAGATATTCATGGTAGACAATTTTGTGGCTGTTGCCAAAAATGACTTTTATTTATTACCAGCAGGTGGCGCACTAGCCCCACGTTTTAAATCTCTCCAGCTTTGTGATTCTCTTGTAACTCACTAATTGGACTGTTAGGGGAGGAGATGATAATTTAGGCACTGTTTACAGAAGAAAGCTGATTTAACCTTCAGCTTT
>CM052704.1:122831307-122864787 GCA_028551405.1 Uromys caudimaculatus
GTGTGTGTGTGTGTGTGTGTGTGTGTGTGTGTGAGAGAGAGAGAGAGAGAGAGAGAGAGAGAGAGAGAGAGAGAGAGAGAGAGAGAGAGAGAGAGAGAGAAGCTTGAAATCAACACTTCGGGTTGGTTGGTAATGGCGACATAGCAGCTGCAGTCACGGACACAAGCAGCTGGCAAGCAAAATGCAGACCCCATTTGTGACTGAGCTGGAACACTGAAGGACTAAGCTCTGAGTGCAGTGTGCCTTCTCTGTGAGCTGGGGCTAGCTCCCAGAGCTAGAACCCCAGACATGAACGAGACCCGGTGATGGAGACGCTTTCACAAACTGAGAACCAGGGAAGACAGGGAAGCAAGTGAAAAGGGTTAGCCTGGGGTGACAGATAATTCTTGAGAGAAGTGATGGGGGCTCACTCTTGGGTACTCGCAGCTCAGGGAAGTGAAGGCACAGAGCACGCCTTCGGGCACTGCCTGTGTGGCAGGGCAGGATACGGCTCTGCTCTATGTTTGTCTACTTTTGAGTATGAACCCTTCAGCAAAGGGTGACATGAGAGATAGCACCTTTAAGCCAGCTTTGTTCTTAAAATACTTCATTAGCATAAAGTAATATTAGACATAGCAACACAAATAAAAACAGATTCCTCAAGGAATAGCAATATTTACTTGGGAATAACACTGCAAAGGGAGTTCGTGTGTCATAGTGAACTGTGGGCACATTCAAAATGGCCAGAATATGTTGTTTTGTTGTTGTCTTTTTACTTCTTTACCCCCATCCATTCCTCCCTCCCACCATCCTGCTGTCTCCTTACCTCACCCTCTCTTTCCCTCTCTCTTTTTTTTTTTTTTCTTTTTTTTCTTGGTACAGGGTTTGATGTAGCCCAGGCTGGCCTCAAGCTCACTACATAACTGAGATGACCCTGAACTTCTTCTGATCTCCCCGACTCTGCCTCTCAACTGTGGGTCTCTAGTTGCATCTCCACAGTTCTGTTTCCTGCAGTGCTGCTGACTTAACTCAGGGCTGCAAGTTAGGACAACTTCTCTACGGACCTTACACCTCCAGTGTGAAGGGAAGATTTAAAAGACCAAACTAAAGAGGATCCAGCAGATAATATGAAACAGTCACCCTGGCTGAGGGGGTTAGCTGCAGGACTGCCTCCGGCTGAAGGGGAAGTTGCTGGGCAGGTGTCCCCGGATTGGTACCTTTTGTAAAGGCTGTGGTGGCTTCTGTGTGGGTAGTGGTCTGGCAGAGTCTTTCCTGATGGTTTCCACCAGGCAGCCATACATAAGAGCCTTCCCTTCACACCCTCCTGGGTTCATTCGCTTTGTGTTGTTAGGGTTGGTAGAAGCATCTGTTTGATTCTGACAGCTTTCACATTGCTTTTGTAAAGAACAGCGAGGGCACCTTGCCTGGCTCACCAATCATGTTACACAGGCAGTGCTAAGCACTTCACATAAAAATCAAGAGCCTAGTCCCATGGCTACGTCTTCAAAACACTCCCACATCTAAGGCTCAGAGGTCATTGCAGAAGAGGGTCAGTTAGGCTTCAAGTGTTTAAGAGTCCTGGGATCAGCAGACTACAGATTCCCAGTAAAAAGATCCTTTTGAAGATGTTCAGTGGCCTTTCATCAGATGAGACCCCTCTTAGGCCTTTCAGTTACAGGCAAATAAGGCTCATCTATTGCAGGGCCACCCCAGATTTGGAAGACAGTCTTGCCTTGAGTAAACTTAGTAAATATTTACTGAGAAAACTGGAACTAAAGTGTGTATCAAGCAGCCTAGAGTACAGTAATCTGTATTCTAAGGTTAATTCAATATATGCACGGACTTGTAAGTTCTACCGCATTTTGCAATTTCTACTTAAGAAGCAAGTGGACTTGGGCTGCCAACGTTTGTGGTGTTGCATGCACACCCTTTCGGTGGGCGCCAGTTTTGAGAGAGATGTTATTCCAGTGGACTTCTCACTGGCTGGGTAAAAGAAATGGGGAAATAAAACAGGTCCATTTTTATTTAGTTTACGTTGATAGATGAGAATCCATCGAGAGTCCCCATCCTTCAGCTTTGGGGTTTCGAATAGGTTATATGTGAAGTATTTGCTAATAAAAGAAGCCAAACAGTGCAGGAAATTAACCTTTGCAACCCCTCCCCCACATTGTTGAAGCTTGGCTCAGAATGCAAACACTGAGAGGATATTAGAAATCCCTGTAAGGAACTGTGGCTTTTAGAGATTGTCTCCCGCGCTTCTACAAGCATTCATTATTTCCTTGGCTGTTGAACTGACTCTATATTCAGCTACTAAACACGCTGGTCAAACGTCCTGCTCATGGCTGACAAAAAGTTCTGTTTCCTGACAAGATGACCAGCACTGTTGTTTGGTGTTCTGTCCGGAGCAGAATTAATTTTCTCCCAGGAGGTCACGATGGTGAGCTAACCCGCACATGCACGGGGCACACTGGATGGTCGTCTTGTACATTGGCATTTTAACTGTAATCAGATACTTCATCGCCATGGATCCTGTCAGTTCCTCCCAAATAAGTTGGCTTTATTAATACAGGTTGTTCTTCCTTTTGCAGTAATGAGCTCCACCATGGCCAGCTGCTCAAAGAACCAGCAAAAAGCAAAGCCGGGGATCTGTCATTACACAAGGCAGGGGAATCAGATGCGGCTTTTAACTCCAGGCCACTGATGGTAATTCTTGGTTGCTTGCCTGATTTGCCTGGAGCAACTGAAAACATCACCTTAGTTTTATTCAGGCTAATTATCAGCCTGTGCAGTGGCCCTAAACTTGAGAAATGATTGACAGCCTGATACATATCCTCAAGTTCACACTCATTAGCACACAGTTGCTCAGGTCTGGTCTGCCTCCAAAGACATGTATGAAAACCAGCAACCCACTGAGCCCAAACAGTGGCGGGAAGGAGTACTCCTCCCTTGGGTGTCCTTGGCTCTCTTCCTACACTGGCCATGTCTGCATCGAACAGGGCCTGGGTGTGACTTGGTCTGACCTGCATCTGTGCACAGAGTCAGCTCAGTCTAGACACTGTCTGTTCTGTATCAGCAGTCACTTTATCACAGGGCTGGGTCTCTTTGATGATGAATTCCTTTGAATAACCAAGTGTGTTGAGCATTTGGTAAGTTAAAAAAAAAATGTATTAGGGATGCCTGTCATGGTTCTTCACATTTTAGAGAGACTGACACTTGCTCTGTGGCTTCTTTGTCATTTAAGGGGCATCTGTAAGTAAGATGTAGGTGTTATTCCACCCTTTCCCTTCAAAATATAAACCCCCATCCATCTTTCTTTTTTCTTTCTTTCTTTTTTTTTTAGTATAGAATAGAGTTTATTTAGGGCATGGGAAGGGGAGGAGAGAGAGAGAGAGAGAGAGAGAGAGAGAGAGAGAGAGAGAGAGAGAGAGAGAGAAAGAGAAGAGAGAAGAGAGAAGAGGAGTAGAGGCCGGCCATGAGCATGTGGAGAGAGGGGGAGGGGAACGGGGAGAGAGAACCTGTATTTCCCACTCAGTGAAACACCACTATTTTGTGCCTGTCCTTGTGGGGCTTCTAATGCTTTGTTGTACAACTAAACCTGTGTTAAAGTTAAAATCCCTGTAAACAAGCTGTCAGAGGGTGCATCTGAAAATGCCATCTGAAAAATACAGTTGACATCAAAGGTGTAATGAAGGTTACATCTCTGTCAGGAAAATACACTTGAAATTGTGTAGCGGCATGACTTTTCCTGGGGCTGAGGAAAGGTCTCTGCTCCTTCCCAAGAATGGCTTTCCTGCTTCCAGATCCCAAGAGTCAGTCTCCATGTACCCTCTAGGGAAAGCATCCTCAGCACAGAGGCTCCTGCTGCCCAAGGAATTCTCCCAGTCTTGGGTTTTCTGTGGAGAGAGGGCCATGCAGCATCCCTGCAGTGCTTAGGACCTTGTATCAGTCAGGGTTCTCTAGAGTCACAGAACTTATGGGTAGTCTCTAAACAGTAAGGGAATGTAAGTCCAAGGATCTAGCAGTTGCTCAGTCCCACAGAAGGTGTGGCCCAGATTAAAGGTGTGTGCCACCACACCTGGATCTGGGACTTGCTTTGTCCCAGATGACCTCGAACTCAGAGATCTCCCTGCTTTAGTCTCCTGGGATTCATAGCCACTATGCCTCAATATCTCCATGCCAAGATCCAGGTCAGAAATTTGTATCTCCCAGCCTCAAGATCAGGATCACAGGTGAGCCCTCCAATTCTGGATTGTAGTTCATTCCAGATATAGTCAAGTTGACAACCAGGAATAGCCACTACAGACCTGGACCCTGTGGTTCCCTCAGAGCACTGGCCTACCTTCTCACACTCTTAGCACAGCTTATCTGTCCCCACTTTTCTTCATCTTCTATCACCCAATACCTGCTTCCCCATTCTCCATGGAGACATGGTGCAAGCATGGGCTTCATCCACCCCCTTTCGCTTCTGCAGACAGAGCAGCAGAGTTCTGTCACATGGCATTGCAAATTGGAGCCCAGCAGACAAAACTCTGATCAGGGATATTTTTTGTTTGCCCTGTATAGTGTTGTAAAAAATTAGAAAATTTCACCCAAACCATCTGGATTTTCAGCTTGTGAGAATGAGAAGACATGTCGTCTTAGAAGGTATTTCTAGAAGACTGTCAGCAGCTGAGCAGCAGCCAACTTTGTTGGCAGTATGTTAGGACAACGCCCTCTGGTGCCTTCTCTTCTTCCTGCTTTGGCTTTTGACTTCTTGCTTGATACCTTAAAGAAGAAGAACAGCTTTCCAGATCAGATCAGACTCACCTCACAGCAGAGGCTCCCCAGAAATTACAGCGAACCAAACAAAACCCTTAAGTGAGTCCTTCACCGGCATTTAGAGTTCCCATGTCTTTTTGCTTTGGCACATAAGGCCCGACTGAAGCTTCCGAATATGAAGATGGAAGAAGAGGCAAACACCCATAGCCTCCTTCCAGCAGGGAGATGGCCTCCTTCTTCTGGGGCTGCCCACTGCCCCCTCTTCTATTTAGAATACTTTAGACACCTTCCCATGCAGATGCTTTCCACAGTCCTGTAGATCCTGACTAGACACTCCCAGCTTTGTCAGGGGTTTCTTCTGTGGAATGGTCCACTTAGGATTTGCAATCTTAAACCACACAGTGCTCAGTACTTCGAGTTCACAGACAGCCCTTTTGTTTGGGTCATTGGATGTCATGCCTGGGAGCAACCCAAACCAGAATTTTCCATACAGAGCTGAGTGTGTCCCAAAGGCCCGCTCAGTTGTACAGTTGTGAAGGTCATTGTGTCATAGACCACGTGGACAGAGCACAGTAGAGGTAGAATGTGCACTCTCAGCCTACACACACATACCTGTCACACCCTGCAGAGGTGACAGTCACATGGGCTGATGTTCAGCGGCTGATCAGGGCTGCTAGGCTGTGGTAGAAAGAAGATGTGTTTGCTGCAAGGAGGTAGGGAGAGCTGGTGGGTACGTGCTTCTCCAGAGAGACTTTCATATGTGTCTGCTTCTCCTGGTCCCCCCTCCCATGTGCCGGAAGGAAAAGTATCCTTTTGCCTCACCCTAAAGCAAACGAAGAGGCTTGAGGAGTATGCAACTTGAAGACCATGCCCCCTGCTTCCAACATGGAGACTCCAGTGACAGGTATGTAACTGATATGTGCTCAACATGAGCCCGCCTGAGGCTCAGCTCATCCTCAACAAAAACAGATCGTAACACATCCTTCTCAGGGTGGGTGTGCCCAAAAGATGGTGCTCACAAAGCAGAAGCTGGAGCAGTGTGGCTATGATGACCAGTGAGAGAATGTACTGAGGGTGATGGGCAGACGGAGAGAGGACAAAGAGAAAGTCGTACACCCCAGCGTACATGCCACGGCTACACCGTTCCCACATCACCGAACGACTCTTCGAGTAGTTCCCCAGATAGCTGAAACAAACATTCATTTACCAAGTGAGCCGATATTTAGTCAGATGTCTTGATATCTTATTTTGAAAATCCTTTTTTCTTGAGGCTAAATTAGAAGCAATTTGCTTCGTAGGCAGCCATCACTGGCTGAATTTGCAGTGCCCTGTCTAGTATCTCACGTTGTCTTCTTGGTTGGCCAGTCATTAACCCTCTGAACCCCCTCTATTTCAAGTGTACCACGAACATAACACCCCCGCAGAGGAAGCAAGAATTAACTGCGATGCGTGTTGGTGGTCAGCACATAGGATTGCATTCTGTGCTGCCACCCTGATCCTAAATTGTTCCTCCCTAACCACCCTGCAGGGGGCAGTGTAACACCAGGGCTGACAGCCAACCAAGGTGGTGTCCCTACTTAGCTCTGTGTGTGTGTGTGTGTGTGTGTGTGTGTGTGTGTGTGTGTGTGTGTGTGTATGTGTGACTTCAGGCAAAGTGCTTCAATTCCCTGCTTCTCAGAATCATTCTCTGTAAAAGAGCTGAAAATGATAGTATTTGAGTTTAAGATGAGACCTGACATTTAAAGCGTTTGGCACAGAGCCTGGCCCTCAGTGTGCACCAGCATTGTTTTTTCAGGTCATTACTACCGCCCTTCATAGGGCCATGGCAATAGAATCTATTAGCTTTGATGATGAGGCCCATGTCTGTCCCCCTAGAAATCTGGACAGTCTCTTTGAAACACTCTTACCCACTGCCCTTGTTCTTTTGGTGACTGAAGGCCTTCAGTTTAGTTGGTCTGAGAATAAAACATGAATTTCCAGCCGGGATTTGGAGGAGGGACAGCCACCGAATTCCATGCTAACTCTGGGGCTTTTTAACCCACAGTCTCCTGCTGATTCCTTTGAGATAGGTCCTCCCCCAAATTCTAGGTATCTGGTCACCATCCTCCAAAATAACTGGATGACTTTGATCTGGTCCTCTCTATTTTAGCCATCAGTTCTTCCTTTAAACAGTTGATTGAAGAGGGGTGGCTCTCCTCAGGGGAGGCTCCGAGTCCCTCTCCTGTCAGTCTCTGCAACAGTGTCCTGGTTACCACATTACTCCAGCATCTGTGCCTCCACCTGCAGCCTCTGGGTTCCCTCTGGGTTGTCAGGAGTAAGATAGAAAAGATCGGGGAAAAGGTACCTCCAGCTCACTTTGACTCACATCTAGCACTTGAAATACAATAATATTTAACAACCTTAAGATAAACAGCATGTCTTAGTATAATATTTTTATATTATCCAAAGTCAAATGTTCTGGGGAAACAAGAACTATTTTAAATCAAGAACAGCAAGTGATGCCTTCCTGCAGGAAAGACTAATTTACCAAAATTTGATGACCCTTAAAATCAGGTAGCCACTCCACAGCTGTGAATCACCTCAGGCCAGCTTCTCTGTGATGACTGACAGAAAATTTGATGGCTTTCAACAGCAAAGGCTGTTCACCGCTCATCTCAGAATCTCATCATGCTGGCCATACTTACAAAGACACACACAGGAGGGAGAGAGCGAGAGAGCGAGAGCAAGAGAGAGAGAGAGAGAGAGAGAGAGAGAGAGAGAGAGAGAGAGAGAGAGAGAGAGCATCCAGCAGGCAGGAAGAGAGTCAGCATTCTGGGGACTGTTGAAAACTCTCCCCAGTAGTGACACATTTAGTTTTCACTCAGATGTTGTTATTTATAAAAGTCACATGCCATATCAACCCTAGCTAGGTCAGTGGAGCAGACACAGGTGCCATCTCCATAGCAACACAGCTGGGACTTTTGTTTACATAGGGACCAAGCAGGGGAGACGGAACTTCTGACCTCTGCTTGTGTCGTTTCTGTGCAGTGTGACCTCTGAAATATATTTTCAGAACTTACAACACCTCATATATGCCGCCACTCAAGTCTAAGTTCAAAGTCATGAGACCAAGCAAGCAGGAGGAGCAGAGGGGGCTTCTACTGTCTGTGGCTATGCACACTGACCTCCACCCCCACTCCCAGCCTCTCCTTGTGAGATTTTTTTGGTTACTTGTCTATTCCGTTTTGGATGAGGAAAGCTCCACAGACACTCTGTGCTTCTTTTCTCCTCGTACCAATGCTTCCCTACACTGCCTCACACAGCAGCACTAACCACTTGGCTTTCGTTCTTTGCCTCATGGCTCAGAACGCAGCCTCTACTGGTGAGTCTGAGTAGAACATGGCTTCCCTTTCTAGTGGTGTGAAACTGACCTCATCTGAACCTCTCTTGCCAGCAGCTCTGTCTGACCAGCCATTTGGCACACAGCTGGGAGCTGTGACAGCTTTGCACAGGAGCAGAGGATGAGTTTCCAGTCCCAATTCTGCATCCTCAGAATCCCGAGTGGCCATTACCAGTGAAGAGAAAAACACCGAAGGAGAGGCAGAAGAACATGGCAATCCCTTCTTGCTCTCACGCATGCTAGGGATGATAGCTAGGGCCCTGCACTTGCTAGGGCAGCAACTGCCATGGAGCAGCATCCCTAGCCCCAAGTCTCCCAGGAGATCAACTGCAGTGCCATGTACAAACTGTTCATCTCAAGGAAGCTTGGCTTTGGCTTTGGGTGAGTGGGTCAAGCTTTTGGAAACAGTATTTATCTGTTGACTGATTTTACTCTTACCACCCTGGGTTTTCTGTGGCAACTCGGAGGTAATGGATGATGTCTCCCAAAGCCCCACTGCTTGGAAGTATTTGGAGTTGGTGGAAACCTTAAGATGTGGGACCTGGTAGGAAGCCTTGGAGCGACTCAGACCTTGCCCAAATCTTTCCTTTCTCTTCCCATTTCTTTCAGTCCATTGCCGTGGAGCGAGCAGTTTGGTCTACCACAGGCTCCTGACCATGATGTGTGGCTTACCTGCCCATGCCCCGATCCAGGACAAATCCAGGACAAGCGTCGTCTCCCCACACATGTATCTCATGCTTGTTTCAGTGACAAGAAACTCAGTGACGGGCTTGCTGTCATCACCTCCCAGCCCAGAACTGTGCTTTCCCCTTCGCAGCTTCTTTGAGGCCTGTTTCACAGCATCTCTTGATTCATCTTTTATCACAAGAGAACATTAACTGAGACTTGGCCATCTCTCCAACAGCAGCAACGCTTTCCTTAATCTTCATGCCCTGAGGGTGACAGTGTTAGCTGAGAAATTTCTAGGGAAAACATGCTTCTTGGGAGACTATTTAAGTTTGTGGAAAACATCTTAAACTCCTTTAGAGTTGCTTTTTCATACAAGATAATGTAATAAATGCCAAGGAATGTTATTTCTCAATATGTATCCCTCAAAGACCCTACAATCTCGGACCTAGTGCGATGTTACTCTAGCTTGAGTGATGGTACCAATGAGAAAGTCACCAAGCACTCTCCCCCCCCCTCTCTCTCTCTCTCTCTCTCTCTCTCTCTCTCTCTATATATATATATATATATATATATATATATATATATATATATATATATATATATATATATATATATAACAGTGAAGACAGTCTATCATGCCCCTCCAGGTAAGCATCTACAAGTCTTCTGCTGGAGGCCATGGGTCTTGTTCTAAGTTGAAGAAGCTCTTATCTGCCATACTGTACAATCCTGGGAAATACTTATTTGTGAATCCAGATTTACCACTTTCTTCACTTCTTGCCTCCCGTTGAAACAGGGAGGAAAATAGGGACCACACTCCTGCCGTTTATTTAACAGCTACTTACTAAACACTCTTTAAATTATGGTGATTGGTGATCGATTAGCACTCGAGGAAAGAACAGAGACTAACTCTCAGGTTGCGGGGATGAGGCACGCACAGGCGCAGTACAGTGTAAAGAATGGTGTCAGTGAGTTGCAGGAGGGGGATGAACCTGCAGTCACGGTGTGACACTCGAGTCTGGTGTGAATCCGGTGTGAATGTGCTTCCTTGATGAATTCATCATCTCTTGTCTCTTCTTTGTCTCTCATTTATTCTTGATTCAAATAGCAACACACTCGTGTTTGGGATACAGCAGGCAGCACAGGGGCTGGAACAACTCCCTGGGCAGAGCTTGCCTTGGGGAAACCCTACTCTTACTTCCATGTCCCAGTCCCCAGCCAACTTTAGCACAGCCTGTAAGACTCATCTAAACTCCCACCTTACCTTCAGGTCCATTCTTCTCCAGATATGATTTTTGTTGGATGCAAAATGTCCCTCACATGTGTTTGAACACATGGCTGCTGAGTGATAGTCCTAATTTGCGGGTTCTGGAACTGTTAAGAGGTGGGTTGCTGGGAGGGCAGGTCTTGGGGTTCATAACCAACCTTTCTCCCGTCTTCCTGCTTCCTGACCCACCCAAATGTGAGCAAGAGCCTTGCGTTCCTGTGGCCATAGCTGAGAGCTACACCCATTGCCAGACCTTTCCTGCCATGGTGGACTTTTCCCCCAGTTATGAGTCAGGGTAAGTAATTGCTCTCTTAAACTCCTTCTGGTCAAAGATGTGGTTACAGCCTGAAAGACGTAACTGGTACCATGGGGCTGGGGAGTGTGCTTGTTTAAGAGACCCACTAGGAGCCTACAGTGAATATGGTCTCCATTAACTCTTGTGCCATTCCTCCCGGGAACACAGACATGCCCAGACACACCTAACCCGTCATCCAGAAGTCCATCCAGTAAAGTTGACACCTATGACTGACCACTGCACAGGGTAGAGAAAATAGAGTAGGTAGGAAGAAGTAATAGCATTGGACATAGAGGGCACGTGGCTGGGGATGGTGAGTGTGGGTGGGGCAGGTACGTGAGACGGTACATGGCACTTTACAGCATATAGCTCTCCCATGTATCATGTGTGTATATGTGTGCATGTGTGTGTGCTCGTGTGTGTTTGTGTGTGCTCGAGTGTGCAATAAGCCTATGTGTATGTGCGTGTGTGTGCGTGCACACTCGAGTGTACATGTGCATGTGTGTGTGCCCATGTCTGTGTGTGTGCATATGTGTGTGTGTGTGTGTGTGTGTGCGTGTGCATTGCACACGTGTGTGGAGGCCAGAGATTGGCTTCATTCTTTCCTGGAATGCTTTTCACTTTAATTTTTGAGTCAGGATCTCTATAGAACGTGGTGCTCTCTGTGGGGTATGCTGGATGGCCAGCAAGCTCTGCTGATCCTTCTGTCTGTCTTCACTTCCCCTACTGTGCTGCAGAGTTATAAATGCATAGGACGAGGCCGAGGTTTTTAAGTGACTGCTGGGCAACAAACTCAGATACTTCTGCGAACTAGGCAGGCACTTCACCACCTCTCCTCCACCCTCTGCCCTGCAATTCTTTCTCTCCCAGCCTTCAGCCAACAGACTTCAAGTGTGAAGACAGAGAGGAGCCCTGCTCATTGCTGGGGCCTCAGGCCTTGTGAGTGCTATTGATTTCCCAGTCACTACAGAAGTCCATCAACTGTCAATATCCCTAGTAGGTCTGTTTGCAGATTTGATCCAGTTCAGAAGTAGTTACGGTAGGAAACGAAAGCCCTAAAGACACTCTCCGTATTCGTGTTACTCAGAAGTCTGACTTGGAGTTGTCAATGGGAGTATATTACTATCTGCTTATAGGCTTTCTTACATGGGGCTAACCTTCACCCACTGCTCCCTGGAGCCAGCTCATCACAGAAGGTGGTGTCTTAGTCTGGTGCCGCTGTTAAAAACTGGATAGTCTGGAAACAAGTAAGCTTTATTTCTCACTGTTCTAGAACCCAGGAAGCCTGAGAACATGTGCACGCAGTCTTGATGTCTAGCAGGACGACGGTCTGCTTCTAAGAGAGTGCTGGAGCAACATCCAGCTCTGGCAGAAAGGCCAGGGAGTGGGAGGGAGTGAAGCTCCTCCATGAAGCCTTTGATAAGGACCTTATTATTCTCATCCCACCCAGAAGGCTCTGCCCTCGAACTGTATTTGCCTCCTAAGTGCCCCACCTCTTAATTTTGTCACATGGAGGACTAAGGATCAACACACCCATTTTAAGGGACTTTCAGACCATTGCAAGTGAACCAATTTCACGGCAGCAGACCCCCACCTTAAAATAGTCTGGTGTTCAGGCTTGATGCACTGGCCCTTAGCTCCTGGTTTTGATTTTAAGGCTCTGAGCAACTCAAGCTAACTTAGGGGGCCATCAGGAATTAGGAAGCTCTCTTGTAAACCTAGCCACCTGCACAACCGGCCATGTCCTGGGGAAACACTGACTCTGCTCACCTCCCACTGAGGTTTACATAGTCTTGGCTAAGGAAGGTAGCCCTGGGAGCCATCAAAGAGCTGTCTCTCTGGAGCCTTGCTACAAGGTTTATGATGATAGAGCAGTCTCCACAACATTTCTGCCAAGCACCACTGGGTTTTATCTGGATGAAAGTCCTGGTTATTTGATCTTTCCCTTGCCTAAGCAAGAATCATGGGGAAGAGATATGTCTTCCATCCGTTCATTCTTTCATCAGCCTTTTCTTCTTTTTCACATTTGTGGGGTGTGTACGTGTGTGTATGTGTATGTGTGTATGTGTGTGTGCATGTGTGTGTGCATGTGTATGTGTGTGGAAGTGTGTGTGTGTATGTGTGTATGTGTGTGTGGAAGTGTGTGTATGTATGTGTGCATGTGTGTGTATGTGTATGTGTGTATGTGTGTGTGCTGTGTGTATGTATGTGTGTGTATGTGTGTGTGTGTGTGTAAGCTCATGGGTGTGCAGGTGCATCTGTGCATCTGTTTATACATGTGTATGCTCACATGTGTGGAGGCCAGGGAACAGCCTTGGGTATTGACTTCAACAATGCCATCATAGTCTTTGAGAAAGGCTCCCTAACTGACCTGGTATTTACCAGTTAAAATGAGACTAACTGTGTGGTGAGCTCCAGCAACCTTACGGTCTCTTTCTCCTCGGTGCTGGGATTTTAAGTGTTCACCACTGCGGCCAACGTTTTAAAATGTGGGTTCTATGGGCTCAAATCAGGTCTTCACACCCAAAAAAACAAGCACATCACTGTTGTACATTCGTCCCAGACTCTCAGTTTGCTTTTTCAGAGCTTAGGAGGGAGGGTATGCTGTGAAGGACTCTGGGGAAAGAAAGCAGGGGAAAACATACGTATCTCAAGCACCTTGAATAAGTTAGCTTTCTGACTGTAAAGCTGATATAGGTCAGAGGCAGCTTTCTTAGAAAACATTTTGTGTAAATTAACAGTATTTTGGGGTTTGTGTAGCATAGACTACTGAGGGAGCAACTCTGGAACATGGGGAGCAGTAAAGGTGACACCCTTAAAAATGGGTGTGGTTCCCTCCAGGAGAACTTCCCAGACATGGTAAACTTCATAGGATTTCCAAGTCTTTTATATAAGTTTTAAGACTCCCCGCCCCCAACCACTAATAAATGTACTGTCACTCTTGTTTGATGGCTAAACAAATACAATTAGACATTGGGCTGGAGTTAGCTAGAAAGCCACAGATCATCAGTCTCCTAGGCTGGCCATGCAGCGTTAGGACGGGTGAGTCCTTCACTGATTGTGGAGATCACGCAGCACTGGTGTGTGCTCCTGCCCCATGCGCAGTTAGTTCCCTCAGCGTTCAACCCTCACTCTCAGCCCACAGATCTTTCCACAAAGCAGAAATGTCCGTATGATTCTCTGATGTTACTGGGCACATCTGGGGGCTTGTTTTCTCAAAAGAAAATGAGATGACTCCAGTGACTATTTGGTCTTGAAATCGTTTAATTTAATTTTTTTTTTTCTCTTCATTCCCTTACTCTTTCTCCATAACAGAAATTAACATTAAAAATTCCTTCTGGCTAAATTCCCAATGCATTTTCACAGTGAGCATTTTCTGAAGTGAAAATTAGGAGCTTCCTCACAGTTTTCATCAGGGAGGTGAAACGGTGTAGCTCACAGGGGTGGAGAACTCAAGACCATTTATGAATTAATGCATGCTGGTAAGGAGGCCTGTCTGCAGCCTGATGGAGGATCCTTTACAGAAACCCAAGCATCGAAGCAATGAGTTTTATTTTCCCTTTTCATTCTGTCACGGAAACAGCGTCATTTGCTATTTGAAGAAATTAATTGGTCCCCATGGAGGACTGCACTGTCTGTGCTGTCCCTGGGGATGCTGGAACCTGGGGTGTATAGTAAGGCCTACTTCTACTCCCTCCACCTCCTCATCTCCAGCCTCCCACTCCTCCATTTTTATCTAGCTGAATCTAATGATAATGAACAGCATTGTAACCTCATAAAACCTCCGCAGTCCAGTGCAGCGGGAAAAGTCATCTGGAAAGGAGCAGACTTCTGCCCATCTCTAGGCTTATCCATCTGGTTCCCAAAGCAACCTTGAATTCTTCATTCTGATTATCTAAGCTGTTGATCTAGATAAGTCTGTTTGCCTTTAGTATCTGTCCTGTCTGTCTGTCTGTCTATTATCTGTCTATCATCTATCTTCTATCTATCTGCCATTTTATTATTTGTTGTCTTAATTAGGAAAACACGATGACCAAAAGCAACTTGGGGAGGAAATGGTTTATTTTGCTCACAGTTTCATATAACAGTTCATCATGAAAAACATCAGGACAGGAACCTGGAGACAGGAGCTGACGCAGAGGCCATGAAAGAATGCTGCTTACTGGCAGACTTCTCATAGCTTATTCAGCCTGCTTTCTTGTAGAACCCAGGACCATTGGCCCAGGGATGGCTCCACTTACAATGTACTGGCTTTCATGGAGGCATTCTCTCAGTTGAGGCTCCTTCCTCTTTCATGGCTCTAGCTTGTGTCAAGTTGACATAAAGCTAGCCAGGACATGTATTCGCTTACCAACTGCTGTGGTTTGGATAGGAATGGCCCCATAGACTCAAGTATTTGAATGCTTGTCACATAAGGATCAGCACTATTAGAAGGTGTGGCCTTGTTGGAGTAGGTGTTTTGTTGGCAGAAGTGTGTCACTATCAGGGGCGGGGGGAGGAAGAGGATTTGAGGTCTCCTATGCTCAGGCTGTGCCCAGTGTGACACACAGTTCTCTTCTGTGCCTGTGGATCAAGCTCCTTCTCAGCTCCTTCTCCAGCACCATATCTGCCTGGATGCTGCCACTCTTCCCACCATGATGATAACGGACTAAATGTCTGGTATTGTATGCTATTCCCAATTAAGTGTTTTCTTCTATAAGAGTTGCCTTGGCCATAGTGTGTCTTCACAGCAATAAAATCCTAATTAAGATACCATCTATCTATAATCTTCAATCTTTTTGCTACTTATCTATTATTTATAGATCATCTGTCTATCCAGCTTCTATCTATCTATCATCTATCTATAGATCTATCTATCTATCTATCTATCTATCTATCTATCTATCTACCTACCTACCTAATCTTACCCTTAGGATGCCAGGTATCTATGGTCTGATAACTCTGAGATTATGCATAATTTGAATTCTGCAGCAAATTACAGGAGCTACAGAAAGAAAGAAATCACATTATAATGATTAAAATTATAGTTCTTTTGGATTGGCTAGATCTCAGTTTGAGTCTTGGTTTCTCCACTTAGAGGCCAATGTGGACTTTGGGAATAATGCTGTGTCCTTGTGTCTCTGCATAGGCTGAAGAAGCATCTACAGAGCACTCAGTAAAAACCATGCAGTTTAGAAGAGCATTCTTTTCCTTTGTTTTTGCTCCAAACATTTGTTGACCTGCTACTTTGCTTCTGAAAACAGAACAAAAAAATAAATGTCAAAATGGAAGATCTGACCCTCAGCTAGGAAAGATGGAGAAGATAACCAGACATGTTTAGTGATGCCTGTTTGTGAGGAATGGGGAAAGGAGTATAAAGGGAGGGGGAGAAGGAGGGGAGGGGAAGGGGAAAGGGAGGGGGAGGGGAGGGAGGGAGGGAGGGAGAGAGAGAGAGAGAGAGAGAGAGAGAGAGAGAGAGAGAGAGAGAGATATCAGCTAGGCTTGTTGGGGTTTGAATGTGGAATGTTTCCTGGGGACTCTTGTGTGTGAACACCTGGTTCCCAGGGGAGGGGTGCTGTTTCTGGAACTGTGGAGCCTCTAGGAGGTGAGTCTTGGTGGGCAGAGAATGGGTCACTGCCTGCATCTGTCTGTCTTTGAATGGGTCTGCTGAAGCCCCATTCTCTGCTTCCTGGTTTGCCTACAAGTGAAAATCATAACACCATGGTGTCACTGGTACAGCGTAAGCCACTGCTACACCTGCTCACAATGGCAGACTGACCCCTCTGAGGCCATTCCTGAAAGGTCAACCCTCTCTCCTTCAGTTGTTGCTGTAGCATATTTTGTCAGGGAAGCAAGAAAGTCATCAATACAGAGCTCACCAGCGAAAGTTGAGGATGTTAAAGAAAACAGTGTTCAAACTGAGTACCAAAGGACAGATGGAAGCTCGCTTTCCAGGAGGTCAGAGTGGGTTATAGTCTCTTGAGAGGGATGGGGGAAGATTCTGCTTTTGCTAATTTAAGGTGGGGTCGGTGGAGGAAGTGTCCCAGTGACTCTGAGGGATGATGTTGGAGAAGATGCCTAAGAGGCTGCCTGGCCTTTCACGCTCATTGGACTTCTGCAATATGAGAAAAAGCAGAGTGTAAACGGAGAAGACGATGGCTGTCCCACCTCTGAGTGTGGGAGATAGTTGAAATAGAGAGCCAGTGGCAGCTCAACCACCCTCCTCGCTGGATCAGGCTATCACAAATGTTTCCCCACAAGTCCATGACTCAGCAGATATCGGACAAAGCAAGACCAGCAATCTGCCTCAGCCCAGGTCGGAGCATGCTTCCTACCAACGCTATTCCACTTAAACTAGTCTCCTGCAGGGTTTCAAGCTACAGCTGCCCTAGTCACTACAGCAACTCCCTTCTACCCTCAACATGGGGAACCGCTTGCTGGCATGGGGACCTGGGACACAAAGATGGGGCCTTCCAGGGAGGAAGAAAGCTGATGGCAATGCTTTTATAGAAACAAAAGCTGCGACCCATAAAGAGGGAAACTGGATCTTTAATGCACGTGAGTTCTGGGTCTGTTTTTAGGAGTGGAAACCAAGGCACCCAGCTGTGGCTTTTCCTGGCTCTTCTGACGGCAGACACCATCCAGTCAGGGCCTAGCAGGAAGAAGTTGGGCCAGAAAGGGTCTTTGTGTGTGTGTGTGTGTGTGTGTGTGTGTGTGTGTGTGTGTGTGTGTGTGTGTGTGTGTTTTCTTCAGGGTTCGGGTTCCTAGGGAACAGTAACCCCAGAGGAACCAAGTTGCGGCCAGCTGGTCCTCCTCCCATATCCTCCCATAGCACGGCCCAGCGAGCAGGGTGGAGCTGGTTTCTTTTCCAGCTTGCCCAAGGCTTGGTTCCAGCAGCACCGCTGCTTCTCCCAGCCCTAGGTACTCTCCTTCCCTCCTCCCTTAGCAACGCGAGTCTGTGGACGCCACTAAGTAGCAACCGTGAGGCTGCGGGGAGCCCGGGTGAGGAAGGGCGGAGCCCAACTCAGGTGCCCTGAGTCCCCGCCGCTGCTGCGCAAAGTCACGGCTAGCCAGCCGCATCTGCACCTGCAGCGGGGTCCGAAAAGGATTCTGCAAAAATGAGCCATTCTCACCCCGCTGGGTAAGTGACAACTGGCTTTGCCTAGCTGTGGCAGGTGGCGGCTCCAGCCAGCGGCTCTCCTCCTCCTCCTCCTTCCTGCTGCGGAGCTCTGGGGCGATAGGGAGAGGGAGGGAGAGCTGGGGGAGGGGAAAACATACACAGATTCTAGGTTGCAGCAGGATGACAGAAATCCCAGGCGTCCTATCTCCTCCCTACCAATCCTCGCTTCTTCATAACGTTCACCACTCTTGAAATTCTCAGCCTGGAAAGACAGGAAAAATGGATGTGAAAACCGCGTACAATAAGAAGGGACGGATGTCAGCTGGGATGAATGTCCCTCAGTGTGGAACACAAGTGTTTAAATGCTAAAGTAGAAGTTACTGAAATACGCATCTGTTGGGAGATTCAAGACAGAGATAAATTCTTTCTGTGGCTTGCCTACAAAGGAAAGGTTGTTTCTATGTCTAGGAAGGTCTCCTGGTAGGAGGGAGGCCCCTTATGTCAGAATGTATCTTCCCAGTTGGAGAAGCACCATAATAAGTTCTTTAGAACCACCAGGGCCCAGGAAAGTGGTATGGCTGCAAAGAGGAAGAGATCAAGGAGTGAGCTGCCCACGCACCCAGTCTCCTGTGGAAATGGCGACTCTTCAGAAGGCATATTAGCAACATTCAATACATAACAGACAGTGAACAGTCTTTGTTGGTTATTACGCAAACAAGGTCTTCATTCTCCGTGAAAGGGAGAGTATCACTTGCCTTTTGAATTAAGTGTGCGACACACATTAGATCAGCTTTTATTACCATGTATCTAGTACACAGAACACTCCCCTCCCCTCTTCGGCTTTGCAAGTAATTTGAAAATGCTTTTCAGTTACACATGTTAAGAAGCAGTGGATTGGCACAGGTCATCCTATTTAGGATCATTTGGAGTTGGTGGTGTCTGAGACACCATGTTCATTATTGCTCTCAGGACCTACAGTTGAACATGAAGATTTCTCTTTTTAATCAGTTCTCCCAGGGAAAGGACAAGAAACAGTAATGTCTGAACAGTCCAGAGTCCTGTAAGATGTCCTACTGGAAGGTTGGTTCAGAACATTTTAGAGAGTAAGGACACTGTGCTAAATTGGATTTTGGTGCTTTAATGTTTTGCTGCTGAGTTTCTGAGCAATTGTTGTTGGCCATGGGTCCCGTGGGATGGGAATAATATGTTTTCTGCAGATGCTGTTGGCACTTTGTCTGAATCCAGGAAAATGAATGTGTCAGTCACGGTCTCTTCCTATGTTTGTCAAGTTTTTGGCTAAGTTAGAATCTGATTATTCCATTTAATCATTTATGTGAAAATACAGGCAAACCTGCAGTTGCTTATTAAACTGTGCCAAGATTAAGATTTCAGAAACCGAAGTCAAAATATTCTGAAGCCCCATTAGTTCCGAGCACATGGAGAAAGGGAACAGAATAAACGCATGCGCTGTGCCGTACTGTTCAAGGGCGATGTGGGGTTGGCACAAACATCCTGCACTAAAATGCGAAGCTTTTGGCTCCAAGCCTTTTTTTTTTTTTTTTTCGAGACAGGGTTTCTCTGTGTAGCCCTGGTTGTCCTGGAACTCACTCTGTAGACCAGGCTGGCCTTGGACTCAGAAATCTGCCTGCCTCTGCCTCCCGAGTGCTGGGATTAAAGGTGTGTGCCACCATTGCCTGGCGGCTCCAAGCCTTATATGCTTTGCTTCTCTGTATCTAGGACTGGTCAGGGTGAGGGGAAGCTCAAGAGTCACTGGTTGAATGAGTCATACTGGCTGATAGGGCATGTGATCACGGAAGAAAACCCTTGTTAGAGCAGACATTAAATACTTACGTGAGCCAGGTTCTGTTCTGGCGTAAACATGAGATATCTCATTGACTACACATTCAGAGGCTCTAATGACTGAGGTTTCCACAGACAATGAAGATTAGGACTGAGAGGGTTCTAAAGGTGATACAGCTTGGAAGGGACGGGGCTGACACATGAAACCAGCGTCTCTGGTCAGCTTGTGCCCTTCAGCGTTCCACACAATAATCTAATATACATGAGCATTAATGTATAGACATTTCATTCAGGTCAGATCAACATCTGATGAATCACAGACACAGTAACCAAATATCACTGTAGAGGGTGGCAATAATTTTTTAATAGTGCCTGAGTAAGTATGTTGTGATTAGTTTATAAAAATAAATAGATGAGGGTTGCAGGGCTTACAACATTAAATCCCATCACTTGAAAAGCAAAACTAGACATGTCTCTATGATTTCAAGACCAATCTCGTGTACATAGTGAGCTCCAGGCCAGCCAGGGCTACACAATGAGACCCTCTCTCAAAACAAGGAAATAAAGAAACAAAAACAAACGGAAACAACTCGCAGAAATGTATGTAGTCTACTTGCCTTAAACTTCTCCCAGTAACAAAAGCATTCAAATTGATAAAAAGTCTCTTGCTCAGATAAAAGGGGTAATTATTTCTCTTGTTTATGTTACCATTTGGAAATAGTAAAAGTTTGAGTAGCAAATAAAAGGTTTCATCAAAGCTGAGATGCCTTCTTCATCCTTACCGAGGCAGTTTGTAATTATTACATTTCAAAGATAAAATGGTAATAAAGTGCAGTTTTATAATAAACCAGATACTGTGCATCTGAACTTTCTCCCATGTTTAGTAGCGGCTGATGCCTTCTCCTGGCTCTTCTCCCCTCAGAGTTGCTCACCTACTTAATTACATCATCAAACACTGGATAGAAAAGGCACACAGGGCCCCATGTGGGCTTTGTTCAGATGGAGTTTGGGAGTAAATAAAAATGGTCCTAAAAAGTCTTCCAAAGATAACATAGACTTCATGGTTCAGCTGCCTCTCCATTTGGTGGGTGCCAACTAGGAAACACCATTGCCAGTTCTACTGTCTGAATGAAAGTTGTTTTAGAGTGAACAGGTTTAATTCATGGCCCCTCCAGTCTACCAAGTCCCACCTACTTTGCTGTTTGTATCAGTTTGCTGGGCACTCTGCCTCAGGATGGAATGGGGACTCTTACATCCTCCAGCTTAGATGAGAATAAAACCATAGAGGCCTTCCTTCACGCTCATCACTGAATCCACAGGAATTTGGCTCCCTGTCTGAGAGATCCACTTGACTGAGAAGAGCCATCAAATATACATCTTTGAGTAAAGAGGAGAGAAAAGTTGTACTCTGTAACAAGGAAAAACGCAGAAAACGTAGCTTTAAACAGCTTTAGGGAGTTATGCAGATTCTCTGGTGACACCATAATCCATCCGTAACAACCTAGCCCTCAGCAGAAGATTCTAGTTCATCGCTCATGTCTCTCCCCCAAATCATCTCTTTAAGGCAGAATTTCAGAGTTGCTATTTTGAAATATTTGAATTTGGTAGTTTTTCTGAAGGCCAACATGCTAATTTTAGGAAACAGGTTGGTTCCACTTAAGGATTGGATTTAACAGATTCACTCCTCCTGGCTTCTCCTCTGATCTTATGCCACAATCTTAAATTTTCTTTTTACTATAGATACCATGACTCTTCCTTATGCTGAACAAACCCATTCATGCGAAGAGATGGAAATGGAGGGGCGTTTGTCCTGGTAATAATAGTGCTTTGAATTCCTTCAGAGCTCAGTATCAAAACCTCAGTCACCTGTCACCAGAAATGTTCCTTTTAATGACTCCCCAGAGTGTTCAATTGCTTCTGATGCAATGGGTTGAAAGCTATTGTATTTCTATTCAGACTAGTTGCCCAATATGGAAGGTGTTTGTTGTAGCAACACCTAGAATATACCTCAAATTGTCCCTTCATATCTCTGCTTTCCTAAGCTCCATGCTCACCAATGGGATACCAGAGAGTGCGGGGCACCTCCCTTTCATGGAAGCAGAAGGGTATTTATAATTTATAGTAGGACAGGTATGAGGGTGTAGGAATCAGTGTTATTGGGAAAATTTTTTTTTCCAGAAGGTTCCTTCTAAGAAAGCACAGGAGAACATCGAGGAGTAGATTAGACATCTATTGAAGCTAGCCTTGCTTGAGTGTCTTCAGGAAGGTCTTTTATGTTATCCTATGACTGTGTGAATCCAAGTTTGCAAACTGGTTTAGAGACCAGTGCCACCATAAGGTCTACTGGGGTCCCCTGCTCCTTTCTATTCTCTGAGCCTCTGCTTAGGAACACAGGAAGGAGAAACTGAGAATTCTTCGGGTTATTTGGCCTAAGAGCAAAGGGGGAAAGTACAGCTTTTCTGACTGGATTCTTAACTCTTAACACAGCACCAAAATAATCTAAGCCGGAGGTAACAGTACATTTGAGCCTTGAAATTTTTAACTGAGCAGCATGGTTTGAATAATTGTTGGTTTCAGGTGAATAATTCTGTTGGTGTTAACATTTTAGGATTCTGGAAAATCATTCCTAATGAAAACCTCAAATTCTGTAGTTAGTTTTGAGTCTTCTGTGACTCATTTCGATCCAGACCAAGACATATGGTGTGGAGTGAGAATCACGGCTCTTTCCTCCTTGAGTATCTGTACACCCCCCCCCCCCCCACAGATTGCAGAATACTACATGGTGTGTGATGGTTTCATAAATACCAAGTGTAAAGGGAAACTCACATTTAAGTGGCACTAAAATCAGCACAAGGAAGCAAAACACACACAGCAGCATTTACACTGCTCTGTGAGTGTCCTTGTCATTTTTCTTCAGATTGTAAATCCCCAAATGGTATGGCTGCATGCATAATTTACTACAAATAGCAGAACAGTTGGCTAAGTCAAGGAAAACTCTCAACTAGCAAAGATGTATAGTGAGCAGGCATATATTTGTACTTTGTATTCAAGTACATCATTTAAGGTAAATATATTTGAATAGTTATTATTTTTTGCATAAGTGACTAGCTGTCCAAACCGCATTGGATGATGAGGTTGCGCTGTGTCTCCAGACTTGGGTGTGCCCACACACTTTCCCCTAGTTGCTTTCTTCCTTCCCTTGGCTTGTCTGCCTTTATTGTCCAAGTGAAGCGTATGAAAAACAACCAAGTAGTGACTTATGCATAGAGCCCTGTGCTGCTTTTACAGGTTAAACAATTTTCAGAATTTGTACCTTTACCTAAAACAGTCAAGCAGAATATTCCAGCTTCTGGGAAACTGTCCTTTTATTAACTCTTTTCTTGCTCAAGTCCAGAAAGGAGACACATCCTTCACTGGCAACATTGTTCCTCCTTGGCCCAAAGTAACTCAGCTGGGAGCTTGGCTCATTGGAGTAACGTGCATTCTGCAAAAAGAGGAGAGCCTGTGACAAGCTGACCAGCATGATTTGAGTAGTCTTGCTTTACTGTGATTATGTTGGTGTTAGGATTTTAGCCTTCTAGAAAATTGTTTCCACATCATTGCTTGTATAGTGAGCCTCAAGAAATAAACATTAACAGTGAACAACCCTGGGATGTGGAGAGATAGAGTTCTGGATTCTTTCATGATTTCTCATTCTCTTGTGAGTCCTCTCTGATCCTCGATCCCTTCTCCCAATCTTCTTCCTGTGGCTGACTCTTGGTCTGCAGGAGGCTATTGTGATGTGGAGCTTCATCTCAAAGTTGCATGGCTTCCATACGATCTTCTCTTCTAGCACAGCTGCCTGCACAGATGTGGTAGGGTTCAGAGGGTTTGTCTTAGTCAGGGTTTCTATTTCTGCACAAAACATCATGACCAAGAAACAAGCTGGGGAGGAAAGGTTTTGTTCAGCTTGCACTTCCGTGTTGCTGTTCATCACCAAAGGAAGTCAGGACTGGAACTCAAGCAGGGCAGGAAGCAGGAGCTGATGCAGAGGCCATGGGGGGATGTTACTTACTGGCTTGCTTGCTTCTCCTGGCTTGCTCAGCCTGCTTCCTTATAGAGCCCAAGACTACCAGCCTACAGATGGTACCACCCACAAGGGGCCCTCCCCCCTTGATCACTAATTGAGAAAATGCCTTACAGCTGGATCTCCTGGAGGCATTTCCTCAAGGGAGGCTCCTTTCTCTGTGATAAATCCATTTTGTGTCAAGTTGACACACAAAACCAGCCAGGGCAGGGTTCCTGTGCCATTTCTGATTGGCCATCAATGGTAATATTCTGTTTGCAAGCATAGAAAATCTAGAACCAAGCTTTCTAGGTGCTCAAGGAAGACATTCTTAATATCTATGCCTTATGTGGATGTTCCCTACAGAAACTGTTCTGCTTATTCTGTTGTTGTATTCTCAGTCCTGCACATCTCAGAATGTGAGTATATTTGGAGTAGATATTTAAATAAGTAATAAGATAAGTGATATCATTGCAAAGGGCCCCAATCCAAGCTGACTTGTGTCCTTACGGTAGCTAGAGATTAAGACACAGATGTGCACACACAGAAAGAGGCTGGAAACATCACAAATATGGTGGTCATCCATGAATCATGATCTTTCCTAAATGGCCCTCAGGATCAATCGACTGTAGACACTGGCCCAAAGTCACAGTGTTTTTAGCTTCCAGAAACACAAGAAGATAAATGCATGCTGTGTAGGTGACCTGCCTGTTCTGTGATATGATTTTATGATAGTCTTAGTGGGTTAACAAACTTGTTTATAGTAACTGAAAGTTTGATTTGCCTGGTTCTGAAAAGCTGAAGTAAGTCTTTATAAGAAATACAGAGTCACAGAAAACAAATGATTGATCATTGGCAGAGTGGTAGTAATGGGTGTTTTAGTGTGTCTGAATCCCATAGACCCAGCACCTTAAAAACAACCCAAATTTATTTCACACAGTTCTGGAGGGTAGGCAGTTCAGGGTGGTGGGTGGCGTCTGCAGAGGGTCGGCTTCTTCACTCACAAGTGGCTGCCTTCTGTCTCTGTGCCCACACTGACTGCATATCAAGACTCTTACAGTGATTTCTTTTCCTTTTTTCTCTTTTTCTATGGTTCTAATCTCATTTGTGAGAGGGCTGAACTCTTTTCTAAACTCTTCCCAAAGTCCCCATTTCCTAATAGTGTCACATTGGAGGTTAGAATTTCAATTCATAAATTTGAGTGTGCATGTTAAGCCCATAGTCTATCACTTAACACACTGATATTTGAAGCCAAAAGCTCAAAAGGGAGATAAGATCCAAACCCAGCCCAAATTTTAGGAAAACTCCACTGAGACGAGCTAATGAGGATAACAGACCAGTGAACTCTGCAGGTCGTGTTAAGTCAGCTCAGTAATCAAGTTCCTCCCTATAGGGAGAATATCTTGTGTAGTGTATGGATATATCACCTGTCTATTAAAAAGCCTATGGCCTATGGCTTAGGAAGGAAGTGGAGGTGTGACATCTGGGAAGAGAAAGAATTCTGGGATAGAACCAGAGGCTGGAGAGCCACCTGGGAGGATGTGAGGAGCCAGTTGCATGGTACCTGAGCACAGGTAACCAGCCACGTGGCAAAATGTAAGTTAAAATAATTGGGTTATTTTAGTTACGATCTAGTCAGAGTAGAGCCTGCCTAGCTATATGGTCAAGGCATTTGTAAATATATTTTGGGTCTGAGTCTTATTTCTGGGAGCATGAGGCTGGGAGGATGAACCAGGACCTAACTTCAAGACTTCCCACCCCTCAGTGCCTGGTACTGAGTGGGATATAACATCGATCATTTGAAACTGGTGATCCATTTTTCTGTGACTGTTATTATTTTTCTGTCACCGTTATGAACATTTATAAATTAACAAAAATACTGAGGGCAAAATGCTAAAGCAAAAGAAGGAACAGCAGGAGCTAAACAGGCAAAATAAATTGTACAAAGCACTTTTGAAACAGCCCTACAAACTGGGTTTCAAACAGGATAGGATCACGTTGTTTTATGGTTGCTGTTAATTTGGCGTTCTCTCTGTGTGACAGGCTATAATATTTCATATCTGTGGCGATTATGCGCCTTTCGTATTGAGCAGTTCCTTCTCTCCATCGCTTGCTTTGAGATATTTACAGTAATATCATCTCTATTGTTTAGGATCCAATAAAAATAATCTGTGCTAAATTAGCAGAGCAGAATTAGAAGGAACTTCAAATTGCTGGGTACGAGGGACACAAGTGGTTTTTAATTTTCCTTCCTCCACTTGTCTGTATTTTGAAAATTTTTACACTCTGAGATGACAGGAACAAGAGAGAAAATCAACGTGTCTTTGAAACCCTCCCGTCAGTGATTACAGCCAGCATTTTGTTACATTATTTCCACTCCATGTCCCTACCACTTACCCCTGTTTTGATGAAACTATACTATTTGAAAATCTGTTTCTCAACTGATTTAAAATTACGCCAACATAGCATCCGAGTTGTCCTTCCATCTCCCACGTAAGCTGCAAGCCCTTGTGCTAAGAAGCCACATCTCTCTGTGTCTCAGGGATTTGCCACATCGATGCCCCTTTGCTTTGAAATTAGCTCAGTGTTTGCTGGAAGCTGGTGTGTTAGTTACTTCCTGAACTTCTGGGACTGGAATGTAAGGGGAGTAGAATTTATTTTGGCTCATGGTTTCGTGCTGTAGGCCACCATGAGAGAGAAATCATGGATGCTGGAGCATGAGGCATCTGGTCATATGACATCTGTGCCCAGGAAGCAGAGAGCTGTGAATGTTGGTGCTTGGCTAGGCTCACTTTCCCCTTTCTGTGGGGTCCAGCACCCCAGCTCATGGTGCTGCTGATATTTAAGGTGGGTCTTCCCATCCTTAATTAACTGAATTCCCAAACCCTCACAGGCATGCCCAGAGCTCTGTTTCCTTGGTGACTCTAAATCCTGTAAAGCTAGCACTCAAGACCAACCATCACACAGGCAAGCATTTATTACGTTCCCAGACTATAGTCACTTATTCACTCAAATACCGTTCCCCGAGCGTCTGCTGTGTGGTAATGCCACGTTCAGGAATTGGTATGGTCTAAAAACTCAGTTTTCCAGAATTCATCTGAGATCATAAAAAGACCTGAATAACAAGTTTTGGGTGTGTTTTAAAGCCAGTGGTCCTTGCTGAACCTTGCTGTCCTTGGGCAGCACAGTGATCCTGTGTTAGGAATATCTTTGACTATAAATAGGAGAAAGGAAATCAAACAGAGGCTCAGGCCATGGCAAAAGCTATGATTTGTTTTATCTGCAGAATTCACACAGGTGATTGAGGTTTTTATTACTATCAAGACTTGGATTTGGGAGCTGGAGAGATAGCTCAGCGGTTAAGAGCTCCGACTGCTCTTTTGAAGGTCATGAGTTCAAATCTCAGCCGCTACATGATGGCTCACGACCATCTGTAATGAGATCTGATGCCTTCTTCTGGTGTGTCTGAAGACAGCTACAGTGTACTTACACATAATAAATAAATCTTTAAAAAAAAAAAAAAACCAACAAAAAAAAAAGAGGGAAGCATCCTCCCTGCCAGCTCCCTTAAAAAAAATAAAATGACTTGGATTTGTTTTGCAAGTCTCTATCTCTGCAAATTTCTTTCTTTCTTTTTTCTTATTAGGACATAATTTAATTGGGACTGGCTTACAGGGTTAGAGGTTCAGTCCATTATCAAGACAGGAACATGGCAACATCCAGGCAGGCATGGTCCAGGAGAAGCTAAGAGTTCTACATCTTCATCTGAAGGCAGCTAGGAGTAGGGTCTTAAAGCCCACATTCTCAGTGACACACCTACTCCAACCAGGTCACACCTACTCCAAAAAGGCCACACCTCCAAAGAATGCCACTCCCTGGGTCAAACATATACAAACCATCACATTCCACTCCCTGGCCCCCATTGGCTTGTTCAAACACATGAGTCTATGGGAGCCATACCTAGACATAACATAATTAAAAAGTAATTTAGTCTAACTCCAAAGTCCCCAAAGCCTATAGCAGTCTCAACAATGTTAAAAGTCCAAAGTCTCTTCTGAGATTCATCCAATCACTTAACTGTAATCCTCATGGCAAGACAGGGAACCAGATGGACAAACTCTAAACATCTCCATGTCTGATGTCAAAGTGGTCTTTAGATCTCCAATCCTTTTTCATCTTTGTTGACTGCAACAAACTTCTTTCTCCTGGGCTGGTTCCACTCTTTGTTAGTAGCTTTCCTTGGCAGGTGTCCCATGGCTCTGGCATCTTTAACATCTTTGGGTCTCCAGTGCAACTTCAATGTTATGGCTTCTTCTTTCAATGTCTGGGATCCACACATGATCTTCTGGGTTCCTCCAAAGGGCTGGCATCACTTCTCCAGTTCTACCTTCTGTAGCACTCTAAGCTCAGGTTGATCCACTCCACTGCTGCTGCTGTTCTTGGTGATCATCCCATGGTACTGGCATTTCCAAAACACTGGGGTCTTCTGCTGCAACTAGGCTTCACAAATAACCTTTCAGGCTCTTTTCATGGTGCCAAGCCCCAAATCTCTGCAAATTTCTTATTATTTTTCTATGATAGTAAGATATAAAACTTAAATTCAGGCATTGCATTTTTTTTTTTTTTTTTTTTTTTTTTATAAAACCACCACAAGTAGGAAGGGAAATGATAGGCCAGGAATACATTCACGGGATACTTTCTGCATTCTTTGTGATGTGTCTCATTGACCATAACTGCACCTGTGGGTATGCTCAGATACAAGGGAGAGTAAGGAAGACTATGTGTGGTGTTCTGACTTTACTGGGGAAGGTAGGCACAGGAGAAAGGACTAGGAATGGCCTTTCCCAGACAGCTCAATGTCTACCACAGAGCTATTGTCATGGCCTGGCTGAGATTGGGCTTGGACGGTCTGAGTTCTGGACTGTCAACTTGCTACATAGGAGTCATGTGACACTAAGCAGGGTTTGTGATTGCTCTGATTCCTGCCTGTGAGAGGTTTATGTTTCTTACAAGTTGTTTTTAGGACCAATTGGGATGATAGTACCTTTAGCACAGAGCCTGGCTCATATGAAATGTTAAATACTTGGTGCTTGGTTCTTCATGTAACCATAGTGCTTGAGCAGACACAGATTTCTACAAAACGTCTAGATTTATTTCCTGAGCTGGAAGTAGCATTAAGGTAATTAAAGAACCCATCTTGGACAAGACAGTTAAGTGCGGCTGAGACATAAGTAAGAAGTCTGAGGAAGCTGTCTCTAAAGTCCTGGTGTTGCAATCATAGCTATCACCACAGCGGGAGGCAGGGAAGTAGGACATTACGTATTGATTTAGGAGTTGTGTTCTCAGGAGCAAGCATGCTGTAAGCACACATCACACACACAACCACCTGTCCTGAGTTAAATCTTCTGCTTTCATGCTGTTTTAAACATGTACCTACCATTTCTTGCCCATATTTGACACCTTAAGTAGAAAAGTGTACATTAGGGCTTTTCTTTCTTAACTGGTATTTGTTTTAAAAGTTTAAGTTAGAAATTAAATTATTATTCCTGATGAACTGTAAGTGTTGTAAGTGTAAAGCTTGGTCATTTCATTCTCTTCAAATCAGTAGTTTGGAATTTCTGTTAACTGCAGAAAATGCCCACTTCACCAAAATTCTGAGATGTTGTCTTTGTTTTTTGGTTTTGGTTAATTTTTATGAGATTTTATTTATTTATTTTAATTATTTTATTTATTTACATTCCAGCCCAATCCCCCTCCTGATTCCCCCTCCCACAATTCCTCATCCCATTCTCCCCCCCCCCCCCGATTTCCAAGAGGGTGCTCCCCCCAGGGCTCCCCCTTCCCTGGGGCCTCAAGTCTCTCAAGGATCAGGTGCATCTTCTCCCACTGAGGCCAGACCAGGCAGTCCTCTGCTACATATGTGCTGGGGGCCTCTGACCAGCCCGTGTATGCAGCCTGGTTGGTGGCTCAGACTCTGGGAGCTCCCTGGGGGCCTGGTTAGTTGAGATTACTGATCTTCTTGTGAGGTCACCCTCTCCTTGAGCTCCTTCAGTCCTTCCCCTAATTCAACCGTAGGGGTCTCTGACTTCAGTCCAATGATTGAGTGTAAGTATCTGCATCTGTCTTAGTCAGCTGCTGGTTGGGCCTCTCAGAGGACAGCCATGATAGGCTCCTGTCTGCAAGCACATCATAGCATCAGTAATAGTGTCAGGCCTTTGTGGCCCCCCATGAGATGAATCCCAAGTTGGGTTGGTCATTGGACCACCTTTCCTTCATTCTTTTCTCCATTTTTGTCCCTGAAGTTCTTTTAGACAGGAAGAATTCTGGGTCAGAAATTTTACTGTGGGTTAATAACCCAGTCCCTCCACTTGAGGCCCTGCCTATCTACTTGAAGTGGACTCTTTGAGTCCCCTCTCTTCACTGTTGGGCATTTTGGCTAAGGACACCCACATTTTTTCCTGAGAGTCTCTCAGTTCCCAGGTCTCTGGTACTTTTCCCTTCCCCCCTCCCCCCAAGACTGCCTATTTCCATTCATTCTCCTGGCCCTCTGGGCTTCTCTCCTGTTCCCCCATACCTCATCCTGTTCCCCCTTTCCCCTCTCCTTCCCCCTCCCACCCAGTTTCCTCTCTCCCTCTGCCTTCAGTGATTATTTTCTTCCCTGTTCCATGTGGGATTGAAGCAGTCTCTCTTGGGCCTTTCTGCTTGTTACATTTCTTATGGTGTGTGGGTTGTATCCTAGGTATTCCGAACTTTTTGCCTAGTATCCACTTATCAGTGAGTACAAACCATTCATGAGATATTGGCTTTGTAACATTCATCTCTACAAATTCTTCATTCCTGTCAGTTAATCTGGGGTCCTTGACTCAGGCTGGAATCTTCTAGAACAAGACACAGGGAGAGGGTGATGCTGATCCCAGGGTACTGTATGAGAAGAAGGACACTAAAATTTCAAGTTTTGGGCAGAAAGGTACATCAAAGGTCTGAGGTTTCTGGGCTCAATGCAAGAGCATGAAGCAACAGCCCAATCCCAGAGCCCTATGAGGGGAAGCAGGAAGGCTCAGGTAGGCTGTAGAGACAGAACCCTCAAGAGACTTGGGAATGGGTGGGAAGCTCCGAAAGGGCAGATTCTTTCTAGGGGGCAGGATAAGGTTTCTAACCGTCTGAAACTTGTCTTTATTTCATTTGTGTTCCTCTCTCTCTCTCTCTCTCTCTCTCTCTCTCTGTGTGTGCGTGTGTGTGTGTGTGTGTGTGTGTGTGTGTGTGTGTTTTGTGTTTCTGTGAGCAAAATACTTGAAAGAAAAACTTAGGGAAGGAAAAATTTCAATAAAAATATTGAAAGTGGGTCTATAGAGGAAAGCTAGGACAAGATACAGTTCCCAAGGACACACCCACTTCACCGCCCATGGCCTCCAAGTAGGCCCAGTTCCCAACCTCTCCCTTCCTCTACAATGTCATCACAGCATGAATCCATCAAGGAACTGATGCATCTACTTGCTCAGAGCTCTTGGGATCTGGTTGTCTCTGGAAATGTCATTACAAATGCATCCAGAAGTAGAATTTACTAATATCATGGGTGTTTCATAATTCAGTCAAGCTGATACTAAAAATGAACAACCACTATATACCTGCACACATACATACACACACACACACACACACACACACACACACACACACACACACACAAACACACTTGAGAAAGCTCGTTTTTCTGTATTCCATTTATTGTTTCCAGCCATGAGGCTGATAAATACCTCTCCTGAAGACATCTTGGCACATAATAGGGATTTGATGAATGGCAGCTACAGTGTACTCCTTTAGGTCTTTGTGGAAAGTATATATTGCCTCAGCTTTTAGGCTTTAATTCTTAAAGTATGTCAACCAAAAATAAACTAAGTATACTGCTCAAAACAAATGGAGGTGCATCCAAGGCGACAGGGAAAGAGGGTGGGGAAGGACTTCAATGCTCGCATAGTCTTCTTCATCAATTGCACTAATTTTTTTTGTGGTGTGTGTGTGTGTGTTGTATGGTACGTGTGCCCATGTGTATGTGTGTGTATGTATTATTTTATGGTATGTTTGTGCATGTATATAGAGCATGTGGGTGCACATATACACTCAAGCATCTACCCTGCTTTTTGTAAATTGTATTTACTTTATGTGCATGGGTGATTTGTCTCCCTATATGCCTGTGCACCATGTGTGTGCAGCCCACAGACACCAGAGGTGTTGGATAGCCTGGAACTACAGTTCCAGATGGTTGTGAGCTACCATATGGGGTTCTGGGAATCGAACTCAGGTCCTTCGACAGAGCAACCAATGTTCTTAACTGCTGAGCCATCTCTCCAGGCCTGCATCTAGGCTTCCTGACAATTAAAAAAAAGTCCAAGCAGGCCATGTATTTCCAAAATAAGCTTCTTTCTAATGTCAATTATAAATAAAGAGTGTTCAGATTTCTAAGCCAAGAGCACAGGAAGAAATATTTGACCTAAAATTTTAACTGCCTCGATTGACACGCACTAGTACTTCAGAGTCTGTCTGCTTTTATTACACTATGTGCTGCTGGCAACTTAAGACCATTGTCTCTGGTTCCCGGAGTGTTATGCTCCTACTAGAGTGTGTGTGTCCCTCTGTCCCTATCATCCTTTAGACAAATCCTGCTTATTCCCTCAACCTTGGCCTATCACGTAGGATTCTGTTCAGATTTTACTTCCTGGAGACTCTGAGATACCAACCAAACACATAGGGTGTTTTGAAGATACAGGAGATACAGACACAATGAGCCCTACCTGTTTTGAGCAAAGTTTACTTGATCATGCCAGATGTTACTGGATATTTAATAACTCTATTAGGTTTTTTTTTTTTTGATACTTTATTTACATTTCAAATGTTTTCCCCTTTCCAGGACTCCCCTTTGGAAACTCCCTATTCCATCCCCCCTCCCTCTGCCTCTATGAGGGTGCTTCCCCACCCACCCACCCACCCACTCCCGTCTTCCCTCCCTGGCATTCCCCTATACTGGGGCATCTAACACCCTCAGGCCCAAGGGCCTCTCCTCCCACTGATGGCCAGCAAGACCCTCCTCTGCCACATATGCAGCCAGAACCATGGGTCCCTCCATATGCATTCTTTGGTTGGTGGTCCAGTCTCTGGGAGCACCGGGGGGCCTGACCAGTTGACACTGTTGCTCCCTCCCCATGGGGATGCAAACTCCCTCAGCTCCTTCAGTCCCTTCTCCAACTCCTCCACCTGGGACCCCATGCTCAGTCCAACAGTTGCTGTGAATTGAATCATGGGTGTTCTGAACTTTTGGGCTAATATCTGTTTATCAGTGAGTATTTACTGTGTTTGTTCTTTTGTGACTGAGTTACCTCATTCAGGATGATAGTTTCAAGTTCCATCCATTTGCCTGTGAATTTCATGAAGTCACTGTTTTTAATAGCTGAGTAGTACTCCATGTGTAAATGTACCACATTTTCTGTATCCATTCCTCTGTTGAGGGACATCTTGGCTATTTCCAGCTTCTGGCTATAATAAGTATGACTGCTATGAACATAGTGGAGCATGTGTCCTTATTATATGTTGGAGCATCTTCTGGGTATATGGCCAGGAGTGGTATAGCTGGGTCCTCAGGTAGTATTATGTCCAATTTTCTGAGGGTTTGACAAACTGATTTCCAGAGTGGTTGTATCAGCTTGCAATCACACCAGCAATGGAGGAGTGTTCCTCTTTCTCCACATCATCGCCCTAACCTAAAGAAAGAGATGAACATAAACATTCAAGAAGCCTACAGAACTCCAAATAGACTAGACCAGAAAAAATTTCCTCCCATCACATAATAGTCAAAACACCAAATGCACAAAACAAGGAAAGAATATTAAAAGCAGTAAGGGAAAAAGGTCAAGTAACATATAAAGGCAGACCTATCAGAATTACACCAGACTTCTCACCAGAGAATATGAAAGCTAGAAGATCCTGGACAGATCTCATACAGATCCTAAGAGAACACAAGTGCCAGCCTAGGCTGCTATACCCAGCAAAACTCTCAATTATCATAGATGGTGAAACCAAGATATTCCATGACAAGACCAAATTACACAATATCTTTCCACAAACCCAGTCCTACAAAGGATAATAGATGGAAAATGCCAACACAAGGAGGGAAACTACACCCTAGAAAAAGCAAGAA
>CM052704.1:122865287-122925389 GCA_028551405.1 Uromys caudimaculatus
TAGAATTGAAGACCCAGAAATGAACCCATACACCTATGGTCACTTGATCTTTGACAAAAGGAGCTAAAACCATCCAATGGAAAAAAGACAGCATTTTCAACAAATGGTGCTGGCTCAACTGGAGGTCTACATGTAGAAGAATGAGAATTGATCCATTCCTATCTCTATTAGTTCTTATCATGACCCGGCCAGCTCCCCAGTAATTGAGATTTATATAATCGGTTTTTAGCATAATTACTGGGTGATTACCCCTAAACTATTTTTCTTCATTAGACTAACTAGCTGTGCTCCTTGAGTTACTTGCCAGTGGTTGTCCTGTCTGTGTTGGATTCACTCTATCAGGCCATTTCCTGGTTTTCTACCTCCTCTCCACACTGTCCCTCTGTGACCCCCAGCCCGTGAAATGAGGACCTGCCTACCTCCATTCTCACCAGTAGTAGGCTGTCAGCCAATTTTATTTATCCAACTAGAGAAAATAGGCAAGCAAAGCTTATACATCATTTGGTGTATGTGAGAATGTGCTCATCTGAACTGCATCCAGTATTTAGTATTTGAATACATAGCAGCAGCAGACCAACCTCCAACAGCCAGCACCATTTCCTTGGCTGGGTTATGTTCTCTGAAGGGCAGGTGCTGTGCTTACACAGATGTGTGACCTCAGGAGAGCACATGGTGAGACACTCTAGAGCAGGCTGGGTTTATTGTGTCAGACTTCTCCATGGCAGGTTGGGTGACTGGCCACCCACTGGTCCTTGAGACACTATGGTGGCATAGTGGTGTCCTCAGTGATTCCATGGGGGTTCTGGAATGGTGCAGTGGTGTAGAGCAGGCAAGTCAGGAGAAGGAGGGGCTGTGTCAGAAGAGGTTCTGACTAGACGGTAGAGAAGAGGGAGACCCCACTGTGCTCTCTCATCCCTAGCCTTTAGATGATCACTCTCCTCCCCAAGACAAGCCTGACTTGCCCCTTTACCCTTTCACATGGCTTGGCACTTGCCAAGTTTCCTTCTCTGAGCTCAAGTCTTGTTTAATTCCTGGTTTTAAGCCATGACCTCCTTCCAGTCATTCTTGATGTACCTGCCTTCTGGATGATTCTAACTGTGCTGTACAGACTCCTCCCAGAGCACAGGCAGGCATTAGTTGGCTCATAAGACTGTGATGTAGCTAATGTCACTACCACAACATCCATCCCTCTGGCTAAACTGGCCATTTGCTTATAATGTCATATTTAATTCTCACCAGAAGCTCCAGGTTCACAAGACAGAGTTATTCTCCCCTTGGATGATGAAACTGAGATTAATAGCATGTTGAAAGCCAAAGAGTAGAGATGGAAATAGAAAACTTATACTAAATCTTTCTGTTTCTAAGGGGCGGGAAATCTGAATAATACATGTATAACTTTGCCTCCAAAGAAAGGTTAGAAGCACCTGACTTTAAAAGAACTATACTTCCTAGTGCTTGGGAGGCGCAGCAGGCAGACCTCTGAGTTCTAGGACAGCCTGGTCTACATAGTTCCAGGATACCTAGTACTATGTAGAGGGATGCTGTCTCAGACGGACAGACATTCAGACAGACAGGAACTGGATCTTGGGAAAGGAATGTAAACTTTGTTGCAAACAAAAATAACAGGTGTTAGACACTTTTAGGACAATTTTCATTTTTCTCTTATAATATGCTTCATAATATGTTTGGAAACACAATCAACACAGCATGGTGTTTGCTGAATGCTCAGTTGCTCGTAGGATCCCCTGTTCCATGTTTAGTAGTTGCTCCTGATAGGCCAGGAGGCTGAGAGCTGTATACTATGCTTAGGTTTGCCTGAGGTCAGAGGAAGGACTCAATATTGACTGGGAACTGACTTGAAGAATTTCAGCTCTGTAGAAGTATAAAAAAATTCAAATTTCAAAATTATCTTATTGAATCCATATTTTGTTTACAAGTAAACTGAGAGTTACCAAAGGAAAATTCAACTTTATTATAAAAAATAAGGGAAGGAAAAGGAAAGAGTATTGTAATCAGCCATGACATCTGAGGGCCTCTGCATTGTACTATTTGGTGATGCCTGCCACCTTAGCTTAGAATGACCAGATTGAGATATTGCCAGTTCCATATTGGATTTCTGAAAGTATCCTTTCTGATTTGGTGTCCTGATTAGTAGTATTTCATTATTGGAGGGTACCCTCCAGACTGCAGACCTTGGCAGCATTTAAGTGTAAAGATCCCTCCCTGCGAGCGGGAACATATGGCCATCCCTGACCCAGCTGTCACCCGAGCCTCCTTTAAGGAAACACTCACTGACCATTTGTGTCTCCTCTTGCTGTCAGTATCTACAGGGTCTACCTAGACGCGAGCACCCAGTCTAAGGTCGTGTCCCTCCTGAGCAATGCTCACTGAAGCTGAGTGTGGTTGTGAGCAGAGCCTGTTCATTTCATCCAGAGGATGGGCAGCTCTGAGGAACAACACTTGTGTGGAGTTGGCCGGCTTGGTCTGTGTGCATCGCGACCTCTCGCTGTTCATTCTGCTTCTGCCCTTTTGCTTTCATGGTACCGATACCTAGGAGATATCTTGTATCCCAAGATGCGTTTCAGTATGAATGCTGCACAATTCTGAGAATATCTTTCTTCAGAACAGATAAAAATAGAAGAGAAACAGTAGGCAGCATTGCAGAAGAAGATGGAGAAGAAGGAGAAGGAGAAGGAGGAGAAGGAGAAGGAGGAGGAGGAGAAGGAGAAGGAGAAGGAGAAGGAGAAGGAGAAGGAGAAGGAGAAGGAGAAGGAGAAGGAGAAGGAGGAGAAGAACCCGGCATGCTAAATGGTCATGAGGATTGGCTTTTCAGAGAGAGAAGGGACAAAAGAAAGGACAGTTGGATTCATGCAAAACAAGCTTTGCCTAACCCCAGTCTGGATATCAAAATACGTGAGCAGGATAATGTAGAGACTTTTCAGATTCTTTTGGGAAGATAGCAGTCTTCCACCATGTTCTCTCAGAAATATGTTGACAACTAGAAATAATATGAGGTTATACAAAGAGAATGGTCTAGTTGCACACTCACAAAGAGTTGGGCGTTTTCTTCTGCCCCTGGAACACTAGGACATGAGGAAGACCAAGTCAGCACTTTCAATAAATTCTACAGAAAACATGACAGGGTACATGGCTCCCTAAGAGCAAGGAGACTGCTTTTCACCCCCAGTGTGCCTCTTACTAACAGCACGATGACCAACCTATCAGCTCTTTGAGGGAGAAATACAAAGAATTGGGGTTTAGGTGTAGCTCCCTTCCAAGGAAGATTTTCCTGCTAATGTGGAAAGTTGTATGTGGTAATTGGGGTGGGATCCTCAGGAGGAATGACTTTGTCAGGACGGCCTTGCCTGCATGGGGATTAGTTGTCTCTGGATAGTGTGTCAGTAGAGTGAGGGTGTGTGTGCACAGTGAGCTCTTCTAACCACCAGTGAGCAGTCAGCTTCTGTCACCTTCTGTGGAGAGTCTCTGGGTTCTTCTGGCCTCTGCATCCACAGCCAGCCATTTGATGCTCTGACTCTCCAAAGAAGCACACTTATTAGGTCCTTTTCAGTGAAGGATATGAAGTATGGGGGAGGGAAGGAGCTTGTGTTTGGCCACCGACCTACTGAGTAACTAAATAGCTAGGGTAAGCATGCTCTGCTTCTACAATTTGAGCAGGGGGATGTTGATTGCAAAATGATAATAACCTGCCTGTGCATTCCCTCTAACTCTGTGCAGCTGCCACAGACACCTCTGATCCTAAGAAAGTGGGCCACACTGTCTTTTTTATTATTTTATTTTTTAATTTAATTTTATTATTATAAGCAGGCATATTTTTATTATTCAATTCTTTTCTTTGAGAGAATCTTTCTCTCTCTTGAGATTTATTTTTATTTATATGTAAGGGGATTTTGCCTGTATGTATGTCTGTTCATTACACATATGAGGTGCTCTCAGAGGCTAGTAAAGGTTATCAGCTATTCTAGAACTGGAGTGAATGGATGGATGTGAGCCACCATATAGATGCTGGGAACTGAACCCTGGTCCTCTGGAAGAGCGGCCAAGGTTCTTAAGCACTGAGCCATTTCTCTGGCCCCCTCTGTTGGAGTTTTAAGTACTTATATTTTGTTAAGTCAATGCAATGCTGGTGTGCTTCCATTGCCTTTTGTAATTGTCCCTTTGCAGCCTCTGTACAAGTTGGTCATTCACTGTACAGACTCCTCAGGGTCCCTTCATCAGGCCACCTTCACAAACTCACCTCAGTTCAGCGGTGAAAGCAGAAGGGTCCTCACTCATGGGCCGGTCCTGTCAGCACATGTGAACTGACTACAGTTAGCTGTGGGAGTTACACCATAGGATGCGTGTTGTCTAGTGTGTTTACTTTGTGTACTACAAGATTTTAAGTAAGTGTTGAACAAATGCTCCTGATAAGAATGCTTGCTCCCCTCCTCTACCTTTCCATTCACTGCTTCCTTGTTGTCTCTTACTTTGAGTTCTGTTTTCTGTTAATGTATATTTTTTAAGTGGTTGCATTTTTTTTTTCTGTTTAAAGGCATAGAAAGTTTAAAGGAAAAGATCTGAGAGGCACACAGCACATCCTACTTGGAGCTGGTGTGTCCCAGGCACATTGCCACACAAAGCTTCCTATTGGTTGATCTCTGAGCACTGTCAGGCTGCCTTGCTAGATGCTGGCACCGTTAGAGACCTAGTTTTTAACTAGTCATTTTGGAGCACTATACTAAGGCTATAAATTAAATAATATTATGGTTTGCCTCTGGATGCATTGTTAGACTATGCTGGGAGAAATTGTAAATCAATATTTAGCATAATTGCTGAAACCTGGCAGGTTTGGATACAAATAAAAAATACAAGAGCCCTGGAATGGTATCGGCTCAATCACCCCTACAAAGGAGCAGGCTTCGGAGTTCTGCTCTAATTTTAGTTGGCAAGAACTTTTCTTATAAAAGGCCGGAAATTAATTGACCTCCATGTTTATTGCTCTGCATTGGATTCTCTCCAAACTTCCTCAGCAGGATGCATTTCACTCCTATCTTCAAGGAGCTTTGTTTTCTAAAGTGGTTGTGTATGCTTTGCAAAGATGCTTCCTCAACACTGTGGGTCTCATGACCACTGGAACATCCTGCTTGCTAATAAAACCAGAGGATATGCAAGAAGACGTCAAACATTTTCCTCCTGCCATGAGGCTGTTATTGCTCTGCAATGATAAAAAGAAGGCTCTGACCTTCACCTGTGACTTCTATAAATGATATGAATATGCACTCAAGGATCAGACAATGTATTTTGTTGCCATTAACTGATCTACTCATTTACTGGATGGTGCTGGGCTCCACATAAGAAGGGCTCTAGGAAGGAGTCCATAGAAATCCAGAGCCACCGAGCATTAATGTGTGACCCTTATTCTGGTAGAAAGTCAACAAGTGCTGTTCTATGGCCACTCCTGGGACAGCCTGGCTTGTTTTTACATCTTTGATTTGTGATTTGTGTTTATCCACGAATCACACTCTCTTTTAGAACTTTCTAGTCTCTGAATATAAAATGATTGGGTTAGTCAGATCCTAGGTGGCCATTTATGTATGCAAATTTTATATGCAAATGATGTCACAATACTTCAAAGTAAATACATTTTCAGACCTGAAAATAAGTCTTCCCTGGCAGGAAGTAGGCACTGATGAGTATCAGGGGAAGAAGGCAGGGTTCCCCAGGATAGGACTAGGTCTGACTTTCAGGTTTCTGGTTCTTAGCCTATATTTATTTCATCAGATTTTGCATTAAGTAGGAAGCAATATGGATTGCCCTGCTGTAAATAGTGGCAGAAAAGTTATTTGTACATCTTTAAAGTTACTGCCTGGTCTCCTATTTACTAAAATTTCTAACATTCACATAACAGTCACAAAGTTTTCGATAATAGAAAACTAAATTCTGTGGACTGGAGGTACCAGTTTGTTCTGGTTACCTAATATCACTCTCAGCTATTTAGTTTGGAGGTGATATTTCACTTTAGATACATTTACTTCTCCATTAGGAATCTTGATGAGATTTGAACCTTAGATTTGGTTGACTGAGAAAAGCATGACAAGTTCATTCATAGGGAGCTAGAATTCCAAATAGACAAAAGGAGAAACATTTGAGTCAAGGAACAGAGCCTTTCTGTCGTTAACTGCAAGGTAATGCACAGGCAGAGAAGCCAGTGCAGTCTGAGCTTTGCTGAACAAGCCTTCCCGTGCCAAGTACTTGATTCACAAGCTGCAGGCACATTGCACTGGCCTGACATGGAAGGCTGGGTAGGCAGGCACAGACACTCTTGAGCATTATCAAGCTCTACAAATTGCAGATTTAGTGTCATCTGAAATACACAGCACCTCTCAACCAGGCTTTGCCTCTTTACTAATAAAACTGTGCTTGTTCACACAAGTCTCACTTGAATCTCTTCTGCTCAGCATAAAACGCACTGGTTTTCCCAGGTTGGTAGGCAAGGCAAACCCTTCTTTTCATGGTAATGTAAAGAAATACCTTGAATGATATTTTTTAATTGAAATGCATCTGAAAATGATTCTGTACTTGTCATAATTCTTATGTTCTTGTATGAGAAATAGAGAATGGGTGAAGAGCCAGAAGAGCCCTTAGGTCAAATAATGCATGGGAAGTCAGGCAGAGTTCCATACACTTTTCCCCTGAGTTATATCGTCTATCACATAATGTATGCCATTACATGCTGGTAATCTGGATTTTCAGGAAATAAAAAGAGCCTTGATTTGAGGTATTTGTCAATTTCTGTGGTAGAAATCTACCCTCCAACTTCAGGCCACCAATATCTTGAAAATTTCTCAAAAATTTAACATATATCTCATGTGTCACTGGACTAGAGCACCTTCCAGGAAACTGATGTTACTAGTTTTTAAAATATAACTTTATATCTTTCAAAAATTTTATGAATAAATTGCCCTTTAGAATTCATCAAACAAAATGGGCCTTTGTTAAGCAAAGGCAAATTCTCAGGACTCAGTATTTACCCCTTAACCCAAATCAAAGTTATAAAAGCACTAAAAAATGGGGGAATGAAATGTCTAATGTAACACCATCCTGTTCTGACTCCATTTTGGGTTTGCTTAGGGAGTTCTCAGCCCAGTCTGCCTTGGCAACACATGAGACTTCCATGGCATGGACTATGGTCCAGATGTATTAACCAAAATAATTGACAAGTTATATCTAAAATATCTGCTATGTGCTGCCAAGAATGAATGTTTCAGGATTACTCTGACCCTCATCTAATTGTGATGTAACTTTGTGGATTTTGCTTTTAAAAATGCTGTACCCCTGATCTTGAGCACTAAGCGACTTTTCAGAGGCACAAGTCTGCTCTTGGTCTGACCATCAATAAAACAAAAACAAACAATAAACTAAACAAACGAACCAAAACCAAAGCCAAAACAAAAAACAAACAAACAAACAAAACCCAGAAAAGTTTTAATCAGGTTAGTCATCATGGTTGCCAATAGCTGTTATATGTAGATCACTATATGACGATCTCCAGTTACATCCATTTTCCAGAAAATGATAAAAATTCATTTTTCTTTACATTTGCTCTTGATGGGCATCTAGGCTGACTCTATAACTCATCAACTGTAAATAGAGCTTTGTCAAAATGGTCTGGGAATGCCCCTCCATACGGTATAGCTCGGTCATGTGGAGGTACGATTTGTCTTTTGAGTACAGCCCATACAGGTTTCCATTCCCACCAGCAGAGTATGAGGTTCTCTTCCCCTCCCCAGTATTTGTTGTTATTTGTTTTCTTGATGATGACCATTCTAACTGGGATGAGAAAGAGTCTCTAGTTTTGCAATGCGTGCCTATGTGGTCTGAGGGTGTCACACACTGTATTTCATGTTTATTGGCATTTGTACTGTTTTAGATAACTGTCCCTTTAGCCAGTTTACTAACTTGATTGTTTGTTGTTTTGCAGTTTAGTTTTTGAGTTCTTTATGTGTTCTCAATATTAATCCCCTCATGTATAACTAGCAAAACATTCTTCTATTCTGTCAGCTGTCCAAGCAATTGCTCTCTCTCCTATGCAGCTTTGAGAAATGCGATCTTAGCTGTCTTCTTGGTATCGTTTCCTTAGTGATTCAAGACATTTTCAGTAGTTCTTGTCTATGTTCATACTTTGAACCATTTCTGTTGCTGTAATGTTTCAGAGTTTCAGGTCCGATGGTTAAAGCTATTGGTGCACTTTGATTTATGAACAGGCTGAGAGGCAGGGATCTAGCTTCCTCCCCCCCCCCCCCCCATGTATGGATACTTAGTTTCCTGAAGCATTCATTGAAGAGGCCGTCTTTTCTCCAAAGAATGGAGAATGGAAAATCAGGTGTATCTGCATGGATTTGCCTCCAGTCCTCCTGTTCTGGTCACTGATGTTTGCATCTGTTTTTGAGTTAGCACCAGGCTCTGTAGCACGGCTTGAGATCATTTTTCTTTGGATCCTTGGAATAGTTGTGCTTCCCATGCAGTTTTCCCCATGTTGTTTCTTTAATTCCAGTGGAAAATGGTACTGGAAGTCAGATAAGAATCAAGGAGAATCTGTCGATCACACTTGGCAGTGTACCCATTGCCATGATACTGATCCTGCCAATCCATGACCAAAAGCCTTTGCAACTTGTGATAACTCCTCTATTTCTTTTTTTAGTGTCTTAAAATTGTCATTGTAGGGTCTTCTATTTCCTTTGTCATTTTCTTTCTAAGTATTTTTTTCAGCTATTTTGAATGATGGTTCACTGACTGTTTCATGTCAAGGTTTGTCACTGATGTATAAAAAGCTACCAGCTTTTTTTTTTTCTGGTAGAACATATGGGGTTAAATATGGATATGATTTTATTGTCTGCAAATAGGGATAATTTGATTTCCTGCTTCCTTATCTGTATTTCTTGCATTTATTATTTTTCTTATTGTTCTAGCTAATTCTTAGAGGACTATTCTGAGTAAGAGTGAAGAAAATGGAGACCTTTATCTTGCCTTAGTTTTAATAGAAATGTTTTTAGCTTTTCCCTGCTTAGCTTAATGTTGGTTATTGGTTTGTTGTATAGTCTTTATTATTTTGGGTCATGATCATTATAATCCTGTTCTCTACATGCTTCCACCATCAAAGAGTTATAGAGTTTTTCAGATTTTGTTTGTGCATGTATTGAGACAATACATGCGATTTCTATTCTTAACTCTATTAATGTTCTATATTGATTTTATTGATTTGCTTATGTTGAACCATCTCTGCATCCTGCAATGATGTCCAGATGGCCATATGAATGATCTTCTGTATGTGTGCTTGAATTCAGTTTGCAAATATTTTGTTGAGAGTTGTTACATCTATGCTCATCAGGGAAATCAATATATAATTTTATTTTTTGCTGTGCTCATACACAATTTTGCTCTCAGGTTAACACTGGTTTCATAAGATGAGTCTTTGGGTATTCCTTTTTTATTTTAAAAGATTAAATATTTATTTATCATTATTATGTTCATGCCATGGCACCATGTGAATGTAAAGTGAAAATCTGGGGGCTGTTCCCTTCTCCTAGCACATGGTCCTAGATGTTCAACTCAGGTCGTGAGGCTCACTGGCAATGCCTTTACCCACGGAGCCTCCTCATGGACACCCATTCCCACCTCTCCCTCATAATTTATGGAATGGTTTGAGAAGCATTGTTTTTACATCAGCAGTTGTCTACCAGGTTTTTCTTTTTAATTAACAGACTAATTACTTCTTTATTAATTAGCAAATAATTACTTCTTCGGTTGCATGTTTGTTATAGATCTGTTTAAGTTTTCATTTTCATTTTTAAATTTTGATTTTAAGTTTGGTAGGCCACATATGTCTATGAATTCATATATTTCATCTAAAATTTTCAATTTTTTGGAATATAGGTTTGTAGAGCATTCCTCAATACTTTACTGAATTTTGTTGGTGCCTATTGTTATATCTCATTTTTCATATCTAATTGTGTCAACTTGTATTCTCTCTCTCTGGCTACTTTGGATAAGGATTTATTGATCATAATCAGATTCTTTTAAGAACTAAATCTATTGTTTCACATTCTTCATGTTATTCATTTTCATTTCATTAATCTCTGCTCTGATCTTCATTATTCCTTTCTACCTATTGTTTTTATATTAAGTTGTTTTTTATTTCAAAGACTTTTAAATAAATTCACTGAATTACCCATTTGAGAGTTCACCAATTTTCTTTTTAATTTTAACATTTGTAGTTATCATTTCTCTTAGAACCACTTTCATCTCACGACAGGGTTCTGTTGTGTTGTTTTTTTCATTCAAATATAAGAATTTTGAAAACTTCCCTCAGAATTTCCAATAAACTGTCATTCAAGAGGAGCAGGTCACCCCATCAGTTTGTGAGCGTTCTGCATTTTTTTCTATTGACTTCTAACTTAATTCCACTGGAATAAGATGAAAATCACAATATTATTTTAATTGTTCTGTGTTTGTAAAAACTTGCCTTATGCCTTAAAATCTGTTCTATTTTATAGAAAGGACTGTGACTTGCTGAGAAGAATGTATGTTCTGCAGCACTGAAAGGAACACTAAGTACAGTTGATCTATAGTGTCAGGGAACAATTGGGTGGTTTTTATTTTTTATTTTTTATTTTTTGGTCTGAATGACCTATCTATGGGTGAAAGTGGGTTGTTGAAATCAACCCCATTACTATGTTGGGATCAGTCTGTGCCTTTACACCCAGTAGTGTTCATAAAGTTGAATGTCAATGTTTAGTACAAGTGTGTTTAGAACTATGATGTGCTTTAGATGGAGTGGCCTCTTTAGCAATATGAGGTGGCCTTCTTTATCTCAGCTGATTAATTTTGATTTGAACTTCTTTCTCTATGGCAATGATTCATAGATTTGATTTTTTAAAGAGTCCAACAAACTTGGATATTTTTGTTATTACTGTTTTTCCACTGTCTGTCTATCTATCTATCTATCTATCTATCTATCTATCTATCTATCTATCATCTATAAAATTTGTCTGCTTTATCTTTAAGCCCTGATATCCTTTCTTCCACTCAATCCACTCTATTGGTAACTGGCAAGGCTTAATGGCCTCCTCTCCCTGTCTGTGTTGACTGAATGTTTCATTTACAAAATTCCAATTTGATTTTTTCCAGGTTTTCTATGTCTTTACTAAGTGACTAAATTCCTTCCTCGTATCCTGGGTTGACGTTTTATCTCATTCGGCTATCTGTGCTCTGAGTTCATTACTTTTCGGTCTCATTTTACATTGTTGAACGTTCTTTAATAATTCCTTTGAATTCTTGTCTGGGATATCATCGAAGTTACTCTCATTGGACTCTATTTTTGTGAATTGGTAAGTTTTGAAGAAGTCATTTTCCTTAACTCTTGTTTTTTGTGTATTTCTCAAGTGAGATTTGTGCTTCTGGAATCCATGGGGCAATGATTGGAATTTTAAACATTGTTTATGTTCTTTTAGTAGACATGCTGCAGTGATTTCTTTTTTCATTGATTTATTTACTTATTCACTCTCTTTACATCCTGACTGCAACCCCCTCTCCTCCCGGTCCCACCTTCACAAACACTCCCATTACCCCCACCCCTTTTCCTCAGAGAAGGAGAACTCCCCCCATAGGGAGTTCAACCTGCCCTGGTACTTGAAGCCACAGCAGGACTAGGTTCACGCTCTCCCACTGAGGCTAGATAAGGCAGTCCAGCTATGGGAAAAGGATCCAAAGGCAGGCAACAGTTAGAGACAGCCCCTGCTTCAATTATTATGGACCCACATGAAGACCAAGCTGCACATCTGCTACAAATGTGTAGTGGGCCTAGGTCCAACCCCTGCATGCTTTTTGGTTGGTGTTTCGGTTTCTGTGAGCCCCCATGGACCCAGGTTAGTTGAATCTGAAGGCCTTTTTACAGCATCCTTGACCCCTCTGGATCTCTCAATCCTACTCCCCACTCTTCCACAAGACTTCCTGAGTGCCACCTGATGTTTGGTTGTGGGTCTCTGCATCTGTTTCCATCAGCTGCTGGGTGGAGCCTCTTGGAGGACAGTTGTGCTAGGCTCCTGTCTGCAAGCAAAGCAGAGTATTGTCAATAGTGTCAGGGGTTGGGCTATCTCACATGGGTTTGTTTTAAGTTTCTTGCTTGCATTTCTTTTCCTCTTCTCCATCTGCCTTTACGCTGGACCTGTGTTGCGTCCTCCCTTCATCTTAACTGTTCTCTCTCACAATTACTTTTCCATCTTCTGCTGTTCTCTCGATGCTACTGTAAAACTGAGAGCCTTGGTCTGCTCTTTTTCCCTCCATCCCTCAGTACCAGGCAGCTCAGTGTCCAGTGTACTGTCCTTGTTCCTTTACTTCCCATAAGTTATGGGAGTTGAGGGAGTTACTGTTTGTAATTCCTCATTATGTATTTCCATGGTGGTCTCATCCATCAGCTGTGGTGTTTATACTCCTGGAGTCTGGTGGGTGGAAATCATGCAATGGTCTTCAGCATGTGGGCTGAGAAGTAAGATGCTGTGATGCCCCAGTTCAGTAGGGAAGAGGAAATCTTAACTCTACTACAAGTCAAACTGCTGAAACACTGTAGTGTCCTGCAGTAACAGCCAGTTTACTAAAAATTGGTACAGAAAATAAGGTGCAGATGCCCTAAGTGCTTATAGGTGTATGTGTCAGGGGGTTGGAGCTGCACAGCAGGCAGAGTTCACAGCACATTGAGGTCATACTAGGTGTGTACATTGCTTACTATTCTCAGTATTGTGATAGAACATTTGGCAAAAGCCCTGTGAAGGCAAGGGTTATTTTGGGTCACAGTTGAGCATGCAGTCCACCATGGCAGGTGGTGGTCATGTGGCATCCACAGTCTGGAAGCAGAGAGATAAAAGCTGGTGCTCAACTTGCTCCATGTTTTGTAAAGTCCATGCCTCCATCTCATGGGACAGTGCCACTCGGCTTTAAGACAGGCTTTCCCACTTGAATGAACATAATCTAGAAGCTTTCTTTCAGACATGCTCAGAGGTTTATTTCCATGAGATCCTAGATCCCACCAGGTTGACTTCAAGATGAACAGGTGCTAAAGAAAAGACAGTTTGGCGCTGAAGGGCATGTGAGAGCTGGCTGGGAAAAGTTTGCATCTTATTAGTGAGCACCTACTTAGATTAGGAGTGCTGGGCCATTACAAACATTAAAGCCATTCTAATGTAGCCTCACAGGGAACTGAGGAAACACTTTATTTGAAACTGGGGGGCAAATACTCTTTGTTGTTAATTGGCAGAGCACTTGACGGACCTGTGTCTAAGCTAGTGTTTGTGGAAGTAGAAGGACAGGGGCAGAGGAAGTTAGGTTACCTGCTCCAGGGACAAGGTTGATATTGGTGGAGGTGGACCAAGCTGCATCAGAAGTCTTAACAGCTATCTACCCCTAACCCCTCCCAAAGGGAGACAGGATTGGGGGAGGGAAGTGGGTCGGGAAAGACTGCTATAGGCTGGAGAAATGAACTCCTCAGTGTGGTCCAGGAGGGGGCATTGCCTTCAGAAGAAGCTCCCAGCACTGACTGTCACCTTGTTTGGGAGGTTCCTTTTCAGAATTTGGAAGAACTGGCATGTTACTTGTTGCTCATCTCTCAGGACCCTAAATGCAGTTTCAATTAATTAATGTGTGTGAACATGCAGGCATGCATGAGATCTTGGTCATCAAGCCTGTGTGCAAGCACCTGTAAGCACTGGACCATAAAGGCACTGGACAGGACAGTGTTCTTGAGTGAACTAGACTATGGTAGAGGTAGAGAGCAAATGTGAGTTCTCATAGGCACATGTGGTCTGTACATGTACATCTCTGGCTGGCTCAGAACTCTCAAGTACAGTGGCATCTCTGCACCCTCCCTTACAGAACTATCTAAAAATATCAGCAGTCTCAATAAATGTTGGTGACTACTGATGGTGATTGTGCCTCTCCTTTGCTTCAGATTTTTATGGGACAGACTCGAGCTGTTTGGGACCAGATGGAGGAACTGTTTGGAATTGCTGAGTTTCCTTTCTATAGATCCCCGTTTGTACATCCTGCCTAGTGGGTGGTAAGGGTTCAGGGATGTGCGCTGAAAAGCTGCATCTGGGAAAGCTAGGCTCATAGTGACTCAGCATCAGGCTCTGAAGGAAGCAGAGTATGCATGGAAGCTGGGAGGCGAACCAACACAAACACAGCACTCTTGGTTTCCTCTTGGGCACTCTTTCAGTACCCGAATCCAGAGAGTGGACCTTCTGCACCAGGAACCTGGGGTTATCCATCATTAAAAAAAAAAAAACAAAAACAAAACCCCCAAACAAACAAACAAACAAACAAAAACAAGAAAGCTAGACTGGTCTGGGCAGTGATTGGTAGGCTCTGGGTGAATGGCCTGACCTTTTAGTGAAGTGATTAAAATGGGGTCAGTGATGGACAGTGAGTGAGCAAGAGAGATCACAGGTCAGCAACAGTCTGACGTTGAAGGTCTACCGGTGGGATATCCTGCACACACACTCCTCTAGAAGGAGCTGAGAGAACAGAGGAAGATTATAATTGGGTGGTAACAAAGGTGACTGGGCATTGGTATTAGAACCTAAATATTTAACAGGTTATGAAGCCTGAATTAGAAGAAGGGCTGCTTTGTTCATCAGTAGTGAGGGTGAGGCCCTTGTCTTCCCAACTTTTTAACTTCACTTTATTTAATCAATGTTTCAATACTCCCAACTACTACAAAAGTATTGGTTTTTATTATTATTTTTAAACATGGACCTGCAAGACAGACAAAAGACTGTATATGAGATTCCTGTAATGATTTATCTTAAGAATCTGTGAACTGTGCAATCGGGATTGTTAGGACTAAGAGGCACCTGCTCACCTTTTGGAAATGAAGAGCTGAAAAGATTCTGAGATTCAGAAAGAGTAAGGGATATGAGGCTGACCTTTCAGAGACAGGAAACCTTTGATGAACTGTAGGACACCAAGACAGTTCATTTAAAAGATGGCTTCAAAGTATCATCTCAGGCTGGTTTTGTGTGTGCCTCCGTGAGACTCAGGTTGTCTTTTTACATAAACCCAGGGAAAGAATGGTTTCTGCAGTTGTCATGTCTGCAGCCTTCATGTGGTACCTTGCCTTTGTTACAGCATTTCAGTCTTTTTTTGTGGGCAAAATTAAACTTTGCTGACCATTTGGCAGCATGGAACTTTTCTAAGGTGGGCTGTTAAGAAGAAGAGAGACAGGAAAAGGTCACCAATTTAATCTCCACATAACTAAGGTCTTGCAAACAGCTAAATAAAACTCCTGTTAACATTCTCTCCAGTCTACGAGTCCCTACTCTAGTGTCAGAAGAAGTTAAGACACAGCTCTTCAGGTGTTCAGAGTGCAAATCCTTGCTGCATTTTATGCATTTTTAAAGGACAGGATTGTGGTGAGGTATGATGTATACACATACACACACATATGTATACACATATATATGTATATGTGTCTGCATGTACATGCACATAAATATGTGAACACTTTTAAAGGTGAATGACAAATTAGGTTTAAAGAGCAAAAGTAGTATCCAGTTTCCAACCATGAACTGTAGACTAAGTGTAAGCATGTATTAAAGTGTAGTATGTAGCCAAAAATTCAGTTTGTTTAAGTTGAGGGAGTCTTATTAGATAGGTCTGGCTGGCCTCCGACTGAAATCTTCCTGCTTCTGTGTCACGAGCAGAATATTGGGATTTTAGATGTGTGTCACTACATTTGGCTTCCTTTAATTTTTAAAATGTCCTAAAAATCTGAGATATTCCATACATTAAAGTTTTGGTACTAGACACTGGGTTAATAGAATTGTCTATACGAATATGTGCAAGTTGAGAAGTTAAAAACGTTAAGGCATAAGTTAGGACTTCATATCAATAAGAGAAACCCCACAGAAAATAGTATCTTTATTTCTTCAGGACACTTACAGTTTAAGATCACAGCAGACAACATCAGGAGGGGTGTTTAGAATCAAGGGGTGCACTTGGTCTTTAGGGGCAGCAGGGGAGGAGGGCACGAGGAATCCTATACTGTGGAATGAGATATGTAACACGGGGCTTCCTGCTTGGAGGAAGGGTCACATCGAAGCCAGGGACACACCAGGGGTGCTTTCTGAGGATGCAGTTGAGTGTCAGCGATTCTCAGCGCTCTGACAGATGGAGCATGGTCTCCCAAAGTGTGTCCTGCTGGAGGGAGAGAAGCATGGGGTGTGAGGTGTCTGGGTTTAGGGTGCACAGGAGAGGCTAGGGAATGCTGAAGAAGCTGTTGCTTCCCCGTGATGCCCCATTGCTAAGCTTTCTCTGACCTTTCACCCACATTTTAATTGCTCATTTCTGGTTTTCATTTTTGTGTAATCCAAACCAAGAGGATTCCCTGCCTCTTACTATAAGACCTGGAACAGATAGGCTCTCAGCTGGCTGTTAAACCTGTCTTCAAATGCATCGCTGGCTGTCAGCTGTTAAATCTGTCTACAAATGCATCGCGGGAGAGTGCTTGCTTAGGCAATGTTGCCAAGAATGGCCTTGGTTGTGAAGCAACCCTCATAAAACCTTAATGGTTTCTCCTTTCTGTTTCAGATTACTTGCAACATATAATAGCCTCACGGATAAACACCTGGCTGGGTATTTTAACAATACCAGGATCAGGCGGCACCTCCTAAGATCCGGGCTGGTAAGACTGCTTTGAGTTCTGCTCACTTTCTTGTTTAATTAAGTGCAAAAAATATCCAACCTTTCTTCAGATTTCCTTTGAGCCTGTGACAGAATCTTTTTCTCCCTACTAATTCAGAAAAATTACTTCCTTTTTAACTTCTGATTTATTTATTTGGAGCTCTTTCTAAACAAAGGAGAGAGGTTACAGTGGCTACTAAGGAAACATAAATTATTGAAGAAAAGTCCCTGTGAGATTTCAACAGCATAGTTGACTTGCTTATTTATTCATTCATTCAGCACACAGTCTACGGACCAGACACTGTTAAAGAGCAAGGGTAGAGAAGACTATTGTTTCAGAAAAAAGTATTGTTTTTAATACTCATAGAATACAGTGTGGCAAACACAAACAGTTTACTTCCTTTTCTGTGTGTGTGTGTGTGTGTGTGTGTGTGTGTGTGTGTGTGTTTAACTTTCATTTCCCTGTGACGGTTTGTTGATACCCCAGTGCATCAGCTTCAAAGCCCTTCTCTCCACACAATTTCCCCTCCTTTAAATGTGTGTACAGTGGAAAAATCTAACTCAAAAAACCCTATAGTTTTCCACTGAAAGAGAAGGGGAGTGGCTCTAACCTGCGTTGGCTGTTTGCTTTCTTAAAGTACAGCCTCGTTTTGATGTTGAAAGAACTGTATTGTGTTTTTAATTGTTGTTTGTGTACTTGGCAGTGGCTAGGTGGAGCTCAGGAGAAAGTCCTTCACTGCCTCCTGGGGCATTGTTATCAGAAGGGTCCAGTGAATCCTGGCTCTGCCACAAGACTTCCAAGTACAGCACTTGCAGCCCAACTTCCTCAATTGTGAAATGAAGGCAACCCCCCACCCCACCACACACCCACACACCCAGACACCCACACTCCCACACACCACCACCACCACACCTGTTGCTGTTAGGGACCTGCAATGAGTCACCCTGTAATCTGTGTGAGTATGAACACTGTGGGCTTGATGCTAGTTAGGCAGGACTCTGTGTTTACTTAACACCATCCTTAAGCATGTAGTGAACGTTTGTTCTAAGTATGACAAGTCAGGTAAGAACAGGGTGGCTCCTTTCTCTAAAGTAATGGATCCAGGAAGAGGCCTGCAGCCTGCCTTGTTCACATCACATGGAAACTCCTTAGAAGATGTGAGTTTGAAATCGCCCCAGACCTGTGGGATTTGCTGTTTCTCAACCCCTCTGTGGGATCCCAGAGACATAAGCCAACTGCCAAGGGTATACAGTAATACCAGTCAGGATGGCCAAACTTTAGACACCTCCCAGTTCTTGTAAAAGTGGTGATCTGGATGGATATGTTCAGTGTTATGATCGACGAGAATGGTCGGTGGGGATCGAGCGTCTCCAGAAGCCACACCAGGCCCAACAGTTCCACGTGGGGGGGTTATTGGAAGAGGGGGGCAAGGTAGCGGCGAGACGAGAAAGGGAAAAGAGAAAGGGAAAAGAGAGAGGGAAAAAAGAAAGATCAGAGGGGTCTTCCATTTATATATAGAGAGTGACTTAGCCACAGGTAAAGGTGGGGGTGGGCCAAGTGGATTCTGGGAATATAGTGGCAACAGGTGAGCTATCGCCTGGGTGTGATGTCACCGGTTTGGCGTCCCAATGCCAACATACCTCCCTTCTTATTATTATAAAAAGAAGGAGAAAAAAGGGAGGGGGAAGCCGATGGTGAAAAGGGAATCATGGCATCATGTCTCTTAAACTGTTTCCTGCTGTGTAGGGGTGTTGTTAATTTTGGGGTGTAGCTAACTTTCACCATCGAGATCCACCTGGTAAACGTTTGCATCAGGTTTCTCTGTGGACAGCAGCTCTTCTGTGGGCAGCGGCTGGTAATCCTGTAACAGGAACTGATTAATAGTTTAGTTAGAAATTTTCTGCATTTGTCATTGAAGGAATGTAGAAACAAGATTAATGAGGCAGGGGGCAAATAATAACACCAGGAAGATGACTAGGAAAGGAGTTATGAAAGGGAGTATCCAGTTCCATATAGGGTTTTCGAAAATCCTAGAACTGGGGTCTCGCATTCCCTAAAATTCCGTATGTCTGACTGTAGCTCCTGGATTTTATTTCTCACTATCCTGGATTGGTTGACACAGAAACAGCATTCTTCTTGGAGGAACAGGCAAAGACCACCTTCTTTAGCTGTTAGGACAACTAGCCCCCATCAGTTCTGAAGCATCACAGCTGCCAAAGCACCATAGCTGCCCTCTTATGTTGGGTGGCTATCATATCTACAACTGGGATTGGCAGGGGCTCGTTTCCCTGGATTACTACCAGTCCAGGGAAAAGGAGTACCAACATGCAAACTCCTGACCAGCTGGTGGGTAGGTGATGATATACCTCGGTGCCACAAAGAATTGACGTGTTCTGGATTGCAGGGCATTGTGGCAGAGATGGTATATCAAGGGTTATGGTTTTATTGCACTCTAGGGCACTTAGTGTTCCTACAGAACGTGTCCCGGAGGTCTTAAAACAATTTGCCAGGCCAAAGAGAGGAATAGAGGTTAGGTATGGAGTCATGGCAACATTGGAGTTGGAGCAGCTGACAAAAGGTGAGGTAAAGTTACTTGACAGTATCACTGGAGAGGCTGTAAGTGGCAATTGCGAGTTAATTCCAGGGGGTACGCATAGCCAGCAGTCTTTAAAATGACCAGGCCTGCCTAGTGACATTAAGGAGTTGGTACACCGAGGTCAAGGTCTGAAGCAAAAGGCGAAATGACAAGTTAGTGCCATTTATGAGGGGTGATGTCAAAGAGGTAAGGACCTCGGAGGAGTGTTTAATTACTTCCCCTACTTTTTTAATGTCTAGAGGTTGAGCAATTGAGACATATTTTCTCTGGATACAGATGGTACTTACTGGGGAGCTGGGTTGATTCTTATAGTAGAGCTTACCAACAACTCCTGTCTCCCACCTGTAATCCCATGGGTCTTAAATGTAGAAAAAGAGCATCTTGCGTTGTTAATAGAAGAAGTGATTGGTCTGTGATCCTAACATATGTATCTGACAAAACCAGTATGGACAGCCCCCATATTCGTCTGACCATTTTCTACAATAATCTTTTGTCTGGTCAAAGAGACAGCAAGCATAGAGATCATAATATTTAGATGGGATAACAGATGCAGGGATGATAGCAATTTGGATTGGCTCCTGGCATCCGGCTATGGAGCAGTTTCCAGACCCTATTTGGAAAGACTGTTTGTTATCTGTGGGGTTTCTTGAACTTCGAATTCCAGATGTAAGGGCTACCCTGGATGGAAATGAAAAGCAGGGAGAAGTCGAGAAGCCCATGTCTAATCCAGTGAGGTCGAGCTTGGCTGCCGGAGTGGAGTCTCATTTTCTGGGATTGGGGACAAGGTGGGTGGTCTCGACGTCCTCTGGAGCTTAATGGAGCACGGTCCTGGTAGAGTCCAGTAACTGGATGACAATGAGAGAATGATGTTTAGCAACAGAGGGGTTCTGGACGTCCCAAACTCAGGGGTTCACCTGCGAAGCTGGTAAAGGAAACAACATGTTAGTGTTAGTAGGGCGACTAGCAAGAAGAAGGAACAGAGGAACTACTGGCGAGCTTGGGTTTAGGTGAATGCGTGGAGCAAAGGAAATAGAAGCTCCCAACTTAGCTAAAAGATCCCTTCCCAGTAAGGGGACAGGACATGTCGGCACTACCAAAAAGGAATGGGTAAGGGCTACACTCCTAAAAATGCAACTAAGTGGTGGGGTCTGATGAGGGAGATAAGGTTGTCCTCCTACCCTGTCAATAGGAAAACTCGAGGTGAAATGGGTCCCCTAAACTCCGTCAGGACTGAGTAAGTGGCCCCAGTGTCCAAGAGAAAGGAGATGGGCCGCCCACATACCATGATAGCTACCCGGGGCTCCCTGTTGGTGATAGGCTTGGTCGGGTCAAGAGAGCTCGGGCCCCTTCAATCATCCATAGTCAAACCTAGGAGGTCAGCTGAAGGGTTACCTGGGAGTGTCGTCCCTCTGTTCCTCATCACATGAGGGCAGTCAACAGCCCAATGTCCCTCCTGATGGCACCTAGTACATGGTCCCCTTGGCTTGTTGGGGTTGGGGCAGGCCTCGCCCAGTGACCTTGTTGACCACATTTATAGCAGGGGCCTGGTGGACTCTGAACCTTATAAGACCAGGAGTCCGAGTTAGCAGCTGAGGCTGGTCAGACAGCCTTTGCCAGCATGTGGTACTTTTGTTTTTTGACTTTCTCATCCCTCTCATGGTATACCTTGAAGGCCAGCGCCAAGACTTCTGCCTGTGGAGTCAGGGCCCCCCCCTCCAACTGCCTAAGTTTAGCTTTTATGTTGGGGTAGCTCTGGAAAAAAAAGTAGGTCATCAGAAGTTGCTTACCTTCTGGGCTTTCGGGATCTAAATTAGTGTATTGCAGTAGAGTCTTTGTGAGGCGTTCTAAAAATTGGGATGGGTTCTCCTGTTTGTCCTGGACAACCTCTTGGAGTTTTTCAAAATTTACTGGGTTTAAGGCTGCCTTTCTTAGGCCCACCAGAAGGCATGTAATAAACCTGTCTCTGGCTAAGATACCACCTGCGGAATTGTAATTCCATTGAGGATCCTGGTCAGGCACTGCCTCAGATCCGATTGGATTTATTGCATCTGTTTCGTGAATTTCATCTGCATGCACTTTTGCCGCTTCTCAAACTTGCCTGCATTCTTCAGGAAGTAAATTATTGGTAAGAATCATATGAACATCATGGGAAGTCAAGCTATAAGATTGAGCGATGTACTGGAACTCCTTAATAAAGCTGGAAGAGTTAGAAGTATACAAACCCAGTCTTTTTTCTATTTGAGAAAGTTCACTCAGTAAGAACGGGACATGTACTGTGACCAGACCATCAACTCCAGCCACTTCCCTTAGAGGAAGGACTGGTGCTGGGTCAGGTGTCTCTGGAGGAGAAGGAATTGGGGATTTGGCTGTGGCCTTAGAATGCATGATAGGAGGAGTGAAGGTCGGTGCCAATGCAGGGTGATTGGAGCTGGCACAGAAGGAGAGGAGGAGTCTGGAGAGGTAGAGCTAGTAGGCCCTGGAGTATCCTGGTGAGAAGGAGAAACTGAGGCAGCAGTTTGGGTTTTAGGCAGTGAGGAAGACGGCGTGGAAGCAAGTCTGCAGCAGAAGGGGGGAAGTTCGTTAGTTGGGTCTAGGGTTGTGAAGTCATCTAGCGGTGGATGAATAGGTTTCATAGCTAAGAGAAGTTGGGATGGAGAACAAGCAGAACACATAGAGGGCTGAGAGCGAAGATAGATAAAAACTTGAACATATGGGATTTCCTTCCATTTACCAGACTGTTGGCAGTATGTATGGAGATCTCTCAAAATGATCATGTCTAATGTGCCATTAGCTGGCCATTTGGAACTATTTTCTAAAGAATACTGAATCCAAACCTTATTGCAGAGGTGTATCAATTTTGAGGGCCTCAAATCATGCGTTAATTTAAGAGATTTGAGGTTTGCGAGGAGACATCCCAGTGGGGTTCCTGGAGGTACGTTCAAAGACCAATTAGTACCCATTGGGTGTTGGGGGTGTTATTGAACTATTTGTGCCTGCATCCCAGAGAATAAGTTCAGTAATCAGAGGCCAGCTAAGCTAGAAATTCAAGTCGTCACAAGAATCCTAGGAGCCGTGGTTGGCAATTTCCCAGAAATTGCCAGAAAGCAATTCAACCTAGTACTAGGATTTTTTAATGGCTGAGGCGGGGTATGAACTGGTTTCGAGAGGGGAGGACACCCAAGGGCTAGGTCCTTACTTGCAGGTCAGCTAGGAGGCCAGTCATGGAGACTGGGGCAATGGAAAGCCAACCCCTCAGCCCAGAAAGAGTTGGCTAGACACTATCTGAGCAAAAAAAGGGTCCTCCCAGCGATTGGAGAAACTCCTTACCAGTCAAAATGCCAGTGAGATATCAGGAGGCGTGGAACTGTTTGTTTGGTGGAAGTTTGTGAGTCTGGCGGCGGGGCGCGGCAGTGGCAGAGGTGTGGTGGATGAGAGCGTGTGCCAGTAGAAGAAGTCTACCTGGTGTATCAGCAGCTTGCAGGCGGTGATGGCAGTAGTGATGGCAGTAGTGGCAGTCCACGTGGGTGGCTGGAAGGTGGCTTAAGATGGCGACTGGGCCCTGCCCCAACCCTGCAGCAACCTGAGTTGAAATTCCTGGGTTTTGGCACCAATCTTGTAAAACTGACGATCTAGATGGGTATGTGCTGCAAGGATCTTGTGGCTCCAGAAACCACCCCAGGCCAAACAGTTCCACGTGGGGAGTTTATTGGAAGGGGGGCAAGGTAGCGGCAAGAAGAGAAAAGGAAAAGAGAGAGGGAAAAGGGAAAGATCAGAGGGGTCTTCTGTTTATATAGAGTGATGTAGCTGCAGGTAAAGGTGGGCAGTGGGCCAAGTGGATTCTGGGAATATGGTGGCTGTTGCCTTGGCAACAGGTGGGCGGGCCGCACTGTTGCCTGGGTGTGACGTCACCAGTTTGGCAGTCCTGATGCCAACACCAGTGACATGAAGTCAGTGGGCAGTACATTCTAGATATCTTAAGTGGGTTATCTGAAGTAATAGGAAGCAACAACAATATGAAAATTACGTCTAAAATTGAAGAAGGAAATTAAGATGAATGTGGGATCTGGAAAGATGGCTCCCTGTTACGAGCATGCACCTGAACACACAGAGCAGCTTATAACTTCCAGCAACTTCAGCTCCAGGGCATTCAACACCTGTGGCCTCAGCTGGTATCTGCACTTGCATGCACATAGGCACACGTGCACACCTGATCATGTGCGTGCGTGCACGCACGGACACACACACACACACACAAACTTAAACATGAGAAAGGGAATGTAAAGGTGACTTGTATTTAAACTTAACAGGAGCATGTTGATGGGGGGGTGGAAAAGAAACAGGCATGAGAAGGACAGCAGCCTCTTACAGGGAGCTCAGAGGACAATAGTAGATGGTGCCAAGGGACAGAGTCAAAAGAAGCAATGAGTAAGGAGCAGAAGTTCACACTTGGGGACACACAGTGGCAGTGATCCCTGCTGTGACCAAAATCAAAAAAAGCCTATCTACACTTCCATGTAATCCGTAAAATTCTAAATCATAGCAAATTAGATTATGTTCCGGGCTGCAAAGTGGAGGAAGGAAAAGCAGGGAGCAAAGAAAGTAATGAAACCAATTATTTCTCAAGACAAACCAAAGGCTTCCTCAGTGGCTTGCCTGCCTAGCCCCTGCCAGGGTTTCTGTGAGCCCTGCAGGCCTACTCTTGTGCACTCTTTCAAGGTAGCACCTCCTCTTCCCAGGGTGCTTTCAGGAGACTGAAAAGAACACCTGGGTTCCATCACTGGAAAATTGCTACTCTAATGAAAACCTTGTTTTAAACATCAAGTGTACCACCTGTGTGTGTTTTCACACTGACAGGTAAGGGAGACTTCCTTTTTCCTTTCTGCTTGATGAAATATTCATTAAAAGTGGAAGTTCATTAGTGACAATGGTATTCTTAGGCTTTGAAAAGGCCATTTTCTTCTCTCTCTCTCTCCCTCTCCCCCCCCCTCCTCTCCCTCCCCCATCTCTTTGTTTCTCTCTCTTCTCTCCCCCCTTCCCTCTCTCCCTTCTCTCTTTGCCTTTCTTGGTACCTAACTACACATTTTGCTACTTTGTATTTCTTTGTGCATTTTACTTATCTATTCACACTTTTTATTCTCTCACCACAGATCACGAGAAGTGGGAGGATACTTTCTGAAAAGGAATACAAAGTTAACACCATGAAGCAGGATCACCAAAAGTACATCCGAGAGTGCTTAGCCCGGGCCATTTTCCACAAGGTCCTTGACATGGAGGTGCGGGCATTCCCTCCCTGTGTATGACTAATGATTGGGTAACTCTTCCTAAACTTCACAAAAAAGGAAATGGACCAAAGGAAATTGGTCCGTTCCTCAGTAGCTAGGAGCCCAGACTCTCGTTTCTCCTCCTTTTTAGTTCAGAAGAAATATGAACATGATTATAAAGTTTGTGATATTTAATTTTCTAAATGTAGATTCTTTTAATCCACAATGGCTACCCAGTCCTCACCATCTGTACCTTAATTTCCATTTGCTAAAAAAAGTGACATCTGTTTAAATATCAGTAATTCCAGTGCCATGAATTATCCCAGACCTGTTATTCTTCTAAGGCTCCGTAGCTCAGCCGTATGTTAAGTTTCACAGAATAGGCATTGAAACATCTGCTGTCCCTCCTACTTTAGGACACATTGGTCAGCACGGATTTACAGGCTGAGCATCAACACATTTTGTGGAATCTGACATTGCACTTTTAGTGGGATATGAAGCTAACCTGATAAATTTTTGCAGCTTTGCTCCACAAAACTGTAGTTTCAATCAACAAACACCATTTAGTCTTTGTGAAAAAGGACACCACTCCTTGGCTCACCCACCAGCAGTAAATCAGAGAAGCGGCTTGGAATGTCTCTGACTTGTGGGTGCATTAACAATTTTGAACAAATGCAGAACTATCAGTAAACCAGCAACAAGTTTATTACCAGTGCAAATATTCGTTATTATGAGGACTACATCATTACATCAATCAGGTGGAATGCTCACTTAAGATGCATATTGCACACACACAGTTTCTGCCTGCTTAGCAATTCATTTTTTAAATTTCAGATCGTGTCTACACATTACCTAGACTCATTGTTGACAGCCCCAAATTTGCTGATTACAAAAGCACCAGTGGGAATGGTACAATCCTGCTAAAATATAAATAGTGTGGTATTAAATTAACCCCACTTAATTTCTAGCTTTAGAAGTGTTGAGTTCAATGTTGGCCAGATCCTTAGAGTCTGTAGGTATGTCAGATATATCAGAACTGTCACATATATTTTCAGTTGCATCTCATATACTAATTAATAACATATAATTACCTTAAAAAGAATGTATAGTAAGTATAGTATGGAGCTTGACCTTCTCTAATCTGAAAATCAGAAATATGGGGTTGTGAAGACAGTTCAAAGGGTAAGAACACTTACTCGACAAGCTGAAAGTCCTGAGTTCAAATCCTCAGCACCTATGGAAAATGGACAGTGTGGTCACACATGTGCCTGTAATTCCATTCCAGGGACAGGAAGACTGCTGTGACTTGCTGTCAGCCTAGTTCTCGGTTCAGTGAGAGATCCTGTCCTAAGGGAGTAGCCCGGAGCAGGACAGCTGGTGTATTCCTCTGGTCTCTGCATGCACACCCAAGACATTCAGTTCACACACACAACCCACCTGCATAGTTAGAAAGATAAATATGAAATGCCCAGAACTCGAAAGTATTGTAAGCATGGTGTTTGTGTTTAAGGGTTTCTGCTTTCAGAGGACTCTGCATGTTCAGATTAGGAATGTTTAATCATTAGAGTCTGCAGATATCCACAAACATGAAAAACAGTGAAATGAGAAATGTTTCAGAAGATATACCCAGTCTTCTAATATACCAGAACAACTAGCATTGTCTCCATGCTGACATAGTACCTCCCATTGCCTGAAAACTGCTACAGTTTTTCCTGACATTGCTGTAAGTGTTCATGTATTCACTCATGCAACAGTAGCTAACTCACTGTGTGCCAAGAAGGGACCCTGTCCTGTGGCTGCAAGACACTGTTTATTGAAATACTGCACAGCGATTGCATAGAAGAGGGAAGTGACAAACTGGATCCTGCAAACAAGGAGGTGTTCTGCGGGCTTCGAGCAAGGGGCACAAAAAGCTCCTGCTTCTGGGAAACACACCTTGAAGAGTAAGCCAGGAGCTCAGAAGAGGAATTCCAGAGAAGGAAGACAGCCATGTGCAGGATCCTGTGAATGGAAAGAAAGCCCAAAGACCACTGGGGGGGGGGCGGGGCTGCTTGGCAGGAGGAAGTGACATCATCTGAGAAGTTGCAGCTTTGTTTCTGGAAAGTCTTGAATTCTCAAGGCAGGTTGCTGTGTAGGTGCTGAGGCCATGAGATGTTTTTTACAGCAGTGGAGTGAAAGATGAGCAGAGCCCTTTGAGATGTTGCTGCTGGAGATGCAGAGGATGGATTAATGGTCTGGAAATGATTGGAGGTGGGAGTTCAATTAGGAATCTGTTGCCGAAGGGTGCTGCTAACAGCGCCAGAGAGAGGGCAGGCGGGAGAGGCAGCTGTCTATGGGGACAATTGAGAAGGAGAAAGCTGTTGAGAGAAGTCGCTGTCTCAAGCAGGGGAGATGGAGAGAGCATTAGGGACTGAATGGGAAGGTGCACAGGATGGAAGGAACAGGAAGTGGGAAAAGAAACTCCTCAATGGTGAGACTCAGGCCTGAGAGAATGCTGTCCAGGGGCTCGAGAGCTCACCAGCTATAGAATGTCTCCACGCGGTCTGGACCCAGGAGGCCACAACACTGGAGGACTTGGGGAAAGTTTCAGCCATGGTGATGAGCCGAGAGCGGCTGACTGTAGAGAGTTGGGGACAAATGGAAGTTGGAAACAGATTGATAGTCAATATAAGAAAGTTTGTTGCTGAATGGGTGAAAGATCAGAGCAGGAGGGAGAAGAACTAGAGTCAGGAGATGATTGATGACACCCAGGACAGGAGTGATGGAATCGGCAGGGACCAAGACCAGAGAAAGGTTTTCTCCGAAGGCACAATGAAACAACAAAACAACTCACTGATTTCAAGTCTGATTGGAAGACCATTTTTATTTAGGTATATTTTAAATCACCAACTATTATATGAAAATAATTAGAAAACAGACAAATCATAAAGCAAAAATAATTGCATAAAGTTTTTATTTTCAGGAATGGCTATTATTCTACATTTCTTTTTAGTATCTTCTGGTCATATTTATACATCAATAAAGCGATGATATGGCCAAGTGTGGTAGCTTGTGCTTACAATCTTAAGATTCGGGAAGTCTAGGTGGGAGGATTGCCACAATTTTGAAGCCAACTTGGGCCACGTAGTAAGTTCCAGGTCATCTTGAGCTAAGTTCCAAGATTCTCTCTCAAAGAACAATGAACAATGGATTTCAAATTCGGTTCAGCAGGTATGAGCCACTGGCTGCCCTTGCAGAGGACCAGAGTTAAGGTCCCAGAGGACCGTGCTGCGTATGACTGCTTCTAACTCCAGCTCCAAGAAGCAGCCCCTCCACCACCATGTCCACAGACACATAAATAAACATAAAATCATCCTTTGTGTGCACAGCAAAGAAAATTATCATGATACATTGTGACATTTGAACAATCAAACAGGAAACAGGAAGTGAGACCTAGACACAAACATGGGACTATGTGCCTCAGCGTCTTTGGTTATGAAATGGTGATGGCCTTGGAACTAGAGACATAGAAAGAAAGCAGCTCCTTACTCCAGGGACGCTCTGGCAAACTGCTCCACCAGTCCCTAGATTCTTACGCATTCAGTATCTTGCTTCCTCTTGTATTACTTTCATTTTCCATTAAAAAATAAATCAAAATTTACATTCTGTTCCAGCTCATGGATATGCCAAACATTTAACCATTTCCCCCCCCCAAATTTACACAACTGTTGCACTATTCAAAGAGAAAAAGGGGTGGAACCCCTTTCAGATAGTATCCTTTTGTGCAAAAATCTTAGAAGCCATTACTCAGTTTTCTTCTTCAGTCTAGGAACAAAGTTTATGGTTAAAGGGCACGAATACTTTTAGCGAAGATGTGTTTGTAATTGGCCTCCCAAAGAGTGGTGGCAATTGATGTTCCCACCTGCACACTTAGGCAGGTGGTTCTTCTCCATCTAAATGACAAGAGGGGTAATTGAAAACAGAGCTACCTCTGTTGGGATTATTTTCCTCTAAAATATTCTTGGCTCTAACTAGCATGGTTCTGTCCTCCACAGCGCTACCACCAGCTGGAAATAAAACGGAAACTGGATACCTTGGCTAGGAAAGAACGGATTCAGAGGTTGAAGGTAAACTCTTTAACCGTTTAATGTCATGGCATCATTCGAACTCCTGGGCAGTTATCATGGAAAGTCTAGAGGCCCCCTACTTTTGGACAGCACACATAGCTGAGATCAAGCAAATGGTTCTACGAAGCTTGACTCTCACTGCCATCAGTACAGATCCTGATGAAAACAGGCACTGCTCCTGAGAAATGCATTTCAGCGAGGCGAAAACGTTCAAAGACAAACTTGAGAATAGTCAGATTTGATGTCTGGCTTTTGTGTTTTCTTGTGGCAGAGGCCAAAGGATATTCATGAGTCGTAAGAAAATAAAAGAGCTGGTAATGTTCCAGCTTGAAGGAAAATAAAACATCGGAAGAATTATACAATCACACATTTTCGTTCCAATGTCACCCTTGAAAGCGATGGTGGGAACAAGCTTCCTCAGTAGAAGGAAGCACAAACAGATCTAACATTTTGTGCTAGGTATTTTTAAATCCCTTGGTTGCTCTCTATTTTTGTTCTTTGCAGTGAACTTAGGAAATACTTCAATTTGAATCAGGGGATGAGAGATTCAATTAGGGCATGTTTGAAAAGTTTCAGTTTAGGATGGCAGATTTATTTGATTTCTTGAGCTATTTGAAATCATGGGCTGCTTGTTCTTCATTTGCTATAGTATTACACATGTGGAGCCCAAAACACGTTTCACAAGCTGATAAGAATGTGTAAAGCGCTCATAGGGCAGCCTGCCCTGAAAGAGGAAAATATTCCTCTCTGGGTTGATGGGCTCAAATATACTTTATCAGAGACCAAGGGTAATCTTGTTACTAATGTGTTACTGATGTGTTAAATGACAGGAGGTGGGTCCCTTCTCAGGGATCAGGGGAGCTGAGGTGCAGTCTCCAGGTTCATTCAGCTTGTTTGGCCATACCTTGCATCATGTTCTCATACTTTCTGTGGATGCAAGGACGACTGAAAATACTGATTTCCAGTGCCTAAAACAGGGTGTGCTGTGTGTCTGTGATTCGTCTGTCCTGTGCAATGGCAGGTGGGAGGCAGTAGGCACACAGAAAGAGAAGGGTTCTGGGAAAGTGCTAAAGACACTCCAGTTGCTCCCATCTGACCCCTGCTTGTCAAAACTCACTGCATATTTGCAATTGGCAAAGGCATGTTTTAGGCCCCTTCTATTTAGTAAAAGGAACTGTATTGCTTAATGGCATTATTGAATTACTGTTTTTATAAAAAAAATTCTTTTCTAGTAGTGTGTACTGGTCAGCGTAGTGAAGTGCAAAGGGCATTTTGTTGGCACAACAAATGTTATCCTGGGCTGGAGAGGTGGCTCAGTCGTTAAGAACACTGACTGCTCTTCCAGAGGTTCTGAGTTCAATTATCATCAACTACATGGTGGTTCACAACCATCTGTAATGGGATCCGATGCCCTCTTCTGGTGTGTCTGAAGAGAGTGACAGTGTACTCACATACATAAAATAAATAAACAAATCTTTAAAAACAAACAAACAAACAAACAAACAAACAAACCAAAAAAACCCCAAACATTATCATTAAATAGAATGACTCCTTTGTGTGTGCAGGTGGAGAGGATTCCATTTTCTGTCACTTACTACCTACCACACCCTGCCTCCAACAGGGCTATAGAAACATTGCTAGCTTCCATATCAGGATACAGAGCAGCAGTCTTAGTGGGGAGGGCTTTGATCTCACAGTATGAATATTTGTTGGGCACTAAGCTAACCGGATCAACTATATGTCAACTTCAAAATTTTTTTTCTCATTCCAGGGAGAACACACAAGACGATTTATTGAAGATAACATGCCCATTCTGACTCCCCATCCTCCAGCTGGCCCAAAAACTAATCGTGGCCATAGCGTTTTGGCTGAGGAAGGACGTTCTAGTCCATTAACACTGGTGAGCCCTATTAAGCACTCTGTCCCAGCTAATTAATTTATGATTTCTCATTAATATGAGAAAGAAGGCTCTCTGGGAAGCATGTCTGCACAACACTATGGAAGTGAAGACACAGAGAAAGGAAGCAATCGGAAACTACTACAGTATCCTCATTACTCAATATTAAAAGTCAACATTACAAGTCCCCACTCCAATCAAAATTGCTATGGACCAATCCCTGTACTTGCAGCTACCTCACCAGTTTCTGAAGTGGAGATGACTTGTGGTTATGTAGGTACCCAGATACCACCCCTGGTGTCACTTTACCTACCCCTCCTGATATCTAAGATCACACACGACAACTTCAAGTTATCTCTCTCAGTATTTACCCTTCAGCCCTTGGCAATGTGGCAGGATTGAGCCCCTGACTGTGTCTTCTGGGTATTATTCTGACATATGGGTATTATTCTTGCTATTCCTTTATCTGCACAGATTCAGCAGGGTTAGGCTGCGTGTTGGCGACATTCTACCATTTCAGTTTATCAAAAGTAGCTGCTTCTACTTTGAGATAATTGAATGTACTGAAATCCCATCTGAAAAAGTCATACACTGATATTTTAACCTAGCATGATTCGTCTCTGGCCAAGAGGTGATATTTGCTGGATAGAAAGCAGAGTTTTTCAAAACAACACAGATTCAGGAAAGGTTTGGAAAAAATGTTTGTTGGATGCTGGTGGTTGAAGCTGGGTTAGACACCCTGTGACATCTTTACCCTTGGTTTGCATAACTGGATGTTTTCCTTGCAAGTCTGGTCATTTTTATTTGTGTTATACAATATTTGTAGAGAGATTACAAAGCCTTCACACACACAGTTGAGGTAAGTTTGTCACCTTTGGCATTAAGCTTCAACGTTCTGCCAAAGGTGAACATATCTTGACCTGTCTTGGTTGAACAGCCCAAGTTCTGAGAAGCCCCAATCCTCTATGGGCTATGCCTCCTCCTCCTCCAGGTCTTATTTGAATGTAGACTTTACACACAAATATGTCTTTGTTAGATAGAAATTCATTAGCCTCTCTCAACCTTTCCCTGGAAGAAACAAAGGCAATAGTGCTATTTTCTGTCCTCCTGCCTGGTTCAGAGAGAAAAACCCCCGTACGCCCTGTCCCCCCAGTTTTCTATATGGACCACCCTCTGGAGATAATCTGTGGTTCACTGTGCAAAAATGAGGGGATCCTTTAAAAACCAGAGGCTACACTACTGTTGCAAGAAATATTAAAAAGGACTATATCAGCATATTCCTGAGCTATGCCCTGGTTCTCTCAGCCCTGGTGGGCTGGCCAGCCATGTACAGGCGAGCGCAATGGCTGAGTTGCTTTTATCTTGTGGATCTCTGACTCAGAGCTTCACAATCTCTCTACCCAGCTTGCTAGGTCCCCACTGGCAGGTTCCTACCAAACCAGCCCCAAGCTTCAATACCCCCACGGCCTCTGTGGTGCACATCAGGCAAACCCACACTTTGCCACTCTCTGGAACCCAGATGAGCCACCACGTGAAAGAAAACATAACACAAACTTAGTTCAGAAACAATGGTAACTCAATCTCTGGGCACAACAGCTAAAACCTAATCTTGTAAGCCTTATCAAAATGTGATTACTCTGGTGGTGAATCCTTGCGGATCCACCATGATACCAGGAGAGCCTAGTAACTACATCTTACCTATCTGCTGTCCCCATTCCAACAGGACCTCTCTCCTCCTCTTCTCTTCCTCCTTCCAAGTTGGAAATCTCTCCTCCTTGGAAGTCCCTCCTCCTTACCCAGTGATTAGCTCCTTTATTCATTAGGGGATTGGTTCCCAAGAAGTCACATGAGTATGTAACTCACCCCTTGTCTGAAGCCCCTCCTAGGAGGGCAGAATTAGCAGAATACAAACAGCCCCAGGGCTATCCACAACACACTACTACAAGCCTGACCCTTGAACACGAGGGTAGTAGCCACTGAGTCACATGCTGAGTGTCCTGTGCCCCTTAGGATAGCTCTGTGATTTGGAGTTTAATTTCCCACTTTACAGAAATTCAGGTCTCCCTTTGGTTTGTCCATCCTATCCTGGACACACCCTCTCTCAGTTTCAGCCCAATTACCCTAGCTGGAGACAGGAAGCGTGGGACATCACTATTTTCCTGAACCTCTCTGACTAAGAGAAGCTTTCAATACCAGTTCCTGCAGTTTGATGCTAATTGCGCTAAGGTTTGGAACACTGTGCAAGCATTTAGCTAAGTTACCTTCTTTAAAACCAAGGAAATTCATCTCAACAGATTCTGCACATCTTTGAGAAATTCACCCTACCCCTGTGATCCTCTTGAGAATTAGCAAAGCTTGGCTAAGCTGAGTAATTACCAGGTAGCCAATTTCAACTCACATTTTGGCATAGCTTTGAGCACATTCAGACAGTGCCGTATTTATTATAGAGAAATATATTTACCCATTGTAAAATGCAGCAAGCTTAAGGTAGCCTTTGATACGAACTGCCAGAGTTTGGGGCTCACAGCTGCTACTTAATGGGACAGATTTGTTTTTAGAGATAAATGTGATCAGTTGAGCATTTGACTGCCACATCCATCTAACCGGATGATATTTGTATGCAAATGCACAGAAGTAAAATTAAGAGCACAGCCACTGAAAGTTGGTATTCTGGTTTGCAATAGCCTGCTCTCCTGGATCTCTACACAAGATTTTCATGTTTGGGATTATCAGACAGCCTCAAGAGAAAATTGGGTCCAGTCAAGTCCACAAGAGCTTTTGGGTGATTTGAGTCTTTTATTCAGAAATGTCATTTAGTTTCTGTACATGGATTTTAAGATCTCTCTCTATAGTCTTATCTCTTGTTTTCTCTGACTCATGTGTTACTCCAGTTGATCCACGTGTTTGTTGTGGTTCAGGTTTGTATTCATTACTTTGTTACTGAGACAAAATGCCTTCAAGAAATGACTACCTTCAAGCTGCCTGGCTTATAGATTGAGGGGAGAGAGTCCACATGTTGGAGAAGACCAGCAGCAGGCAGCACTACTGTGCAGGGGGTGTGGAGCTGGGACTCTTCTCACATCTTGTCAGAACAGGAAGCAGAGACAGGGATGGAAGCAGGGTGTTCTATAAACACTGAGGCCTGCCTTTCAGAGAGAATCGTCTTCCAGCCAGCCTCTGCCTAGCAAAGGACCCACAGACTCCCAGAAAAGGAACTCCAGTTTTGGACCAAGTGTTGAAATAGCCAGTGGGAGGCATTTCATAGTCACACCATAAGAGACCCAAGTAACAATGGCTTACCCATGGGGTTTCAACCCCACCCCAGCCCATGCCCATGAGTCTTAGGTGACTCTATGAAGTCATCAAACACCTGGATTCCTCTGTGTTACTCACCCACCCAACTTGGGGTGCCTGCTTCATCCACAGCAGCCAGGCTGTGTATCACCATGTGGATGCTCCAGCCTGAGGGAAGGGGTCAGCGGGAAAGTAAGGACGTGCTCCCCTTTGCTACGAATGTGAACTGCAAGTTGCATGAGTTAATTTTGTTGACATTTTAGTAGCCTCAAGTGAGAGGCCATCTCCTTACAGCGTTGTAGGGAAGTTTGGGGAACATACTTTGAGTTCCCTTTGTGTGTGCCAGCCATGTTCACAATGAAAATTCTGTTACTGGAGAAGAAAGGAGAGCAAATATTGTACAGGGTGGTCTCTGCTGCTCTTCTGTGATCCTGGCTCAGAACTGGCTCTTACTTGGATTTTCAAATGACCATCTTCCTTATCATTTGGCTAGAATTTTACCTGCTTCTGTGAGAACTTAGTTTTTCTTAGCCTCCTTGGTTCACTGTAACTATTCTGAGAGCATTATTCTAAGTCATGCTCTCTGGCATTAATCAGCCTGATTGACTAATAGAATCTTTGGATGTTACATACTGCTTTTTATCTCTTCACTTGGCGTAGGTTAGAGGTTCAGTATTGCCAACTGTTGAAATCAAAAGTTTTAGCAGTGTGTGCATGCATGCTTCTTGAAATGTTATGAGAACCAGTGCTTGGGAGTCTCTGGCTGCCAGTTTTTTCATGTGTTTATTTATGCACGCCTTTTGCAGAATGGAATATTTGTGACTCACCACCCTTTAAAGTCAATGTACAAAATTCTATTCATGAATCATTTATATATCATCTATCTCACACCACTTTGCCCAAATATACATGCCCTATTTTTGGCATGTTTTCTACTGTCTTAGTAGAACAGGACAACTGGGCCAAAGCTTCATTTTTTTCTCCACTTTGACGCAGTGCAAATCTTTATACTAAACTTACAATATTCTCTTGATGATCCCAAAGGCACTTATAATGTTCCACGCCGGCACTTTTTGTATTCGCTGCAGTACATTCTTGATTGGAAAGTGTCTCTGTTGGGGGCTCAGCAGGAAACAGATGGCTCATACAAATAGAGTAATTACAAAGTTGTTTAATAAAGAAACTATTTAGGAAGATACAGCAGGGTGAAGAAAAGCCAACTAGGGATGGTAAGCCTGCTGGGGTCAGCACAATGGGAAGCCACAGTCCCTAGATTGAAGAAGAGTCTGGGTGGGAAGGGGCAGGTTCTAGAAGCAGTAGGTAGGTCCCATAGCTGGAAAAGGCTTCTCCACAGAAGCATAAGTACTTAGGTGGTAGGAACCATTTCTGCCCTGCAGGATTATGGAAATAAAGGCCTCCATTTCATCCTCCCATCTCTGATATCATTCCTCTCCTTGGTAGAACCTAATTGCAGTCCTGAGGTCAGTTAGTAAGTTCTTTAAGAAATCACTTCCAGCACCCAGAGCTCCTCAGACAGTGCAGATAGACAGGAGGCCTAGAAGAACAGATGGAAGACTCTCAGTGTGGAAACATCCATTTTTATATATAGTGCATCCCAGTGTTGCCAGCTATACTGTTTCATTTGTTTCCTTACATTTTGAGGAAGCAGTTGAAGATACGTAATTGGTGGTACATTATAACCAAGCACCTGCCTTTCCTGGTGTCTGCTTTTACTTTGGGTGCCAACCTTGCCGTGTAATGAATTCAGAGTAGATTTATATTGAAAACATTGAAACTGAAGTGAGTCTGTTCCAATAATAGCCTTTCAGTTCTCTGAAATAGGACATTATTTAACTTAACCTTTAATTGAGCAAAGCCGTCTCTTTGCCCATATTCAGCACAATGAAGAATTTACGGTATGAGCAAAAATATAGGACTATAATAGAGGCCATCTCTTTTGTCTAGAAGGCACCATCCCTGTGGCATTCGGTTATGTGGAGGACTTCAACGCCATATGTTTTAACAAATACTTTGGGGTCAGAGGGTGTTTATAATGGAAGGATATAATTAAAGTTTAATCTGTTCAGTAAAAAGGCACCATTAATTACTCTGGACAATTTGTTGTATTATTAATTGGTTCTGGAAACATGTCAAGGTACTAATTTAAGTGGAATTTCCCCCCATCATCATCTAGACAGCCCCTCGACCATATACTGCCCCGGGAAGTATGCAGCCTCCAGTTCGTCTTCAGCCTCTTCTCAGTAATCGCCAAACGAGAAATGGTTCAAAGATAACTTCAGGGTCCAAACCCAAAACCTCATTGCTGGAGGGCGAAGCTCCATTTCCTCTTGGGGTAAATGCTATTTTCCTTAAGAAACATCTGTTTTTAAATTATTGATTAAAATCATGTACTATCAAAGTTTTTAAGATGCTGTATTTTCATCCACACAGTGAAACTTACACGTATGCTCACTAAGCACTTGGGATGTACTTGTGATTAACTGTATATTTCTGAGACTGGAAGGCCTACTTTTCATGTAATTGTACAGAATCTGCAAGGGATGGAATTTTAATTCCATCCAGTGCTTAGCTCACTATGAGAAAGCCAAATGAAAAACAAAGATGCTCTGTCCCCAATCACACATGACTATCCCCCAAAATGATCCTGTGTGGACTCCTTCCAGATTTTAGCACATGAGAACCAGACAATGGGACTCTGCATGGCTGGCCCGTGTTTGTGTGAGGACTCTCTTTCCTATCAGTGTGTGAAGTTACTTGGAGGTTGAGTTATAGGAAAGTTAAGGAAGGAAAGTCTATCTTTTAAATGTGCTGAAGTCATCAACCTAGGAGTTTGACCCTGCATCCCTTTCAAGGTTCTTTCTTAGGTAATCTTCTCTCATTAGAGTATGAGTCGGCTAGGTATGGTTACTATAAAACAGAATCGACCTAAGCAGGGGGGAATAGGCCAGGCCACTCCCAACATGGGGAGAGACTGTGTTTCTAACCTGCAGAAACATTTGCTAACTTAAGAATTTGTGTCATGAATATAATTGTCATTACATGAAAGGGATGGATGTGTTTCATTCCTTTCTATGAAATACTACTCGTGAACCTGAGACACTTTGCCCTCACTTAGACAAATGCCCTTCATGCAGATGAAGTGACTTCATTTCATACTAAATATTCAGATGCAACCATGGCATCTCAGTCCATCGAATGTGGTTTTAGCTCAGGAGAATGTTTTACATACCTTATTCAGTTAATTTCCTGGTAGCTTCTTAAAAACCAAAAGAAGTTAATTGGGAAGTGATGGCCCTTTCTTTCTTTCTTTCTTTCTTTCTTTCTTTCTTTCTTTCTTTCTTTCTTTCTTTCTTTCTTTCTTTCTTTCTTTCTTTTCTTTCCTTCCTTCTTTCCTTCCTTCCTTCCTTCCTTCCTTCCTTCCTTCCTTCCTTCCTTCCTTCCTTCCTTCCTTCCTTCCTTTTCTTTCTTTCTTTCTTTTTTCTTTTGAGAAACTTGGAGTGAGGCAGTCTCCTGGGTCTTAGATCTAGGGTACACTTGAAGGCCCATACTTGGAAGGCCATTTCAGCCACTGTCCAGGAGTAGCCAGGTCCTGTGAGACTTCAGTCTACTTAAAATAATACACAAGCAAAATCCTTTGTCACTTTATGTTAATCTAAAATCGATTTGTTTTGATCAGGGACAATTAATCCACCAAGAGTTATCAAAGGTCAAACCTTATAGCAACAAAGTTTTCTCCCTGGTTGGCAGAGCTGCCTGGGAGACAGACTCACCATAAGAAGGTTGCCTGGTGATCATAGAATCAGAATGGGGCTATGACTCAAGGCAGTGTTCCTGGGTCAGGTTAAGGCTTCCTGAGGTGCCCATCTCATCTCAGGAATGGGCTTGCCAAAAGTACCAGAAAACTCACAGGTCTTTGCCTAAAACTCTCTCTGTCCTCCAGGGTTAGCTTTGCTGTTAGGTTTGGGCATCCGCAAAGCCTGCTGGGTAGAACTTCCTTCCCCATAGACAGTGCTTCAATGGGTCCTCTCCATGTTTGCCAAGGTGATTACATTCTTTCTAAGCTTCTATAGTTCTGAGTTCTATTTCAGTAACTTTTTTTTCCCTAGACATAATAAGATCACTAGGGAAATGACAGTCTTTGACATCTAGGGACTGAACTTTTCACCTTTCAATGATTTTCCTCCAAATTTACTCTGAGACACTGTCTATAAGTAATATCTACATGTACACATTGTGACCCAATATATAATCTCAACTTCCTGCTTACAAGTTTTGAGAATGTGGGTTATTTCTGAAGGAAAGTCATTGAGTAGCTCACACACACCAAGAAGATGATTATTAGCTTCATGTTAGTTTCAATTAGCTATATTCAATGAATATTTTGAGCACTTATGACAGGCTAGGTTCTGATGTAAGAATGAGTGTTATTATTGATTACCAAGGAAGATAGAAGTCACTTACTGAAGCTTACAGTGTAATATGCATAAGCAAAATATACTATGAAAAGACATGCTTTTATTAGTGATATTGATGGTGAAAGGGTTGACTATCAGACAAAGTCCTTATGAAAGACAGTGGTCTGTATTGTTGCTAAGTATGCAGTGAGCATCAGGTCGGCCCTCTTGCTTTACTGAAAGACTGAAGAGCATAGAGGTATAAGGATTGGAAGTACTGCAGAGAACCAGGTTAAACTTGTCAGAGCAGCTGGAGTGAGCATCTTTTGGAAAAAGTGGCCTAGTCAACAACAGGTTGGTTTTGATGCCTTTAAGTAAAACTAATCATTTGGCAAGTTTTTCAAATATTCAGAGGGAGTCTCTCCTGTCAGGAGACATCAGCAGCACAAGTGTCTTCAAGGCCCTGCCTCAGGGTCTCCCACCATCTTAACCTGTAGGAATCTACCCCACGAACACACACATAAGCACAAAGAAAGAGTTTAGTTTGCTTTGAGCTGTCATATTTACAGTAGAGTACGAGTGAGAAAAACTACATAATACAGTATAGTTTAAATGCTTAAGAACTTAAAAGTGTGGTAAAATTATATGTAATGGTTTAGAAAATGATTCAATACACCATGTTAAAAATTTAAAAAAAGATTATTTAAAAAATATTATTAAAATCATTTCCAACACAGGACAAATAGCTGATACCTAGTTATGCTATTTATTTTTAAAAGCAATTAAAAATTGTCCAAATTTCCAATGTTCTAGATTAATTAATTTTAATATTTGTATTATGTTCACTTAATTTGGTTTGATATTCTATGCTCGGTCTATTGGAGAAATAAATTGAAAACAAAGTAAGATTACTAATAACCGAATCGTAGAGTCTGCTTACACAAAAGTGTTGGTTTTATTCAAGATTTGAGCAATATATACTTTTACTTAATCTACTTTTATTGGCTTAATAATTAGTGCCCTTTATTATTAAGCATCTCAAAATATAGACTAAACTAGTTAAAATGAGTTATGAATACAAAAATGAAATGTAATGTCAATTTATATTGTATGAATATAAAGAATTTTTAATGTAAATTGGTGTTAAAATGGATAAAAACATCTAAGTCTCTTAAAATTTGGAAATTTACTTCAGAAACACAAAAAAGAATTTGTAAAAATGTTTAGACTCAAATCTATCTGATAAATATTTTTGTTTATACTTTTAAAGATTTTAAATGACTAGGGTAAGGTATCTTCATTAAACTCTCAAGCAAAATAAAGATATGTATCCCAAAGATAAATTAATTTTTAAAAATGTCTACTTGTTAATGCTTTTTCAATCAAGCTCTACATGTAAATTACTTAAAAGAAATAATGCCTGTGCTATTATGTAAGAATAGACCCATATTTCTATACCCAGGTGAGAATATATAATGTAATCAAAGAATCAAAGCAAATTTAATGGACCATTTTTCTATTTATGGATTTTTAGGGTGCTAAAGTTTTTATGACTCAGCTGATATATATACACACACACACACACACTTACACATGTGTATTTGTATGCCCAAATGCACATTTATGACAGAGTGTTAATACTTGTGTAATTATCTATATAGGATTTATTGCAAGATTTGTAGGTCAAAGAGTTTTTTTGAAATTTGGTGGATGTTTTTGATTGTCCTTCACAAAGTTTGAAGATTTCAAGCAAGCATACTCACTGGGGTTTGATTCCAGACTTGCTTCTTCTGCCTGTTCAAGCCTCAGGATATAAAAGACCAGAATGTCCCTATTGCCTAGTGCACTGGCCAGCCCTACTTCAGGGTCCAACCCTGCAGACCTTCCAGTGGGAAATTAACTAAATTAACTATCTCTATATCTTCTATTAAAACCATATATTCACACAAGGTTAGACATATGTGCTTATTGAATTTCCAGTAGATACAAACTTATAGGCACGAGCATGTGTTTTAGGTTGGGGTGTTGTTCTCAGCTGGGTTTGTGACAATCATCCAAACTTGCCTTTGATTGGGTTGCACTGGGGCTCTGCTTGTGTGCCATTGGGTGTAATTACATTGGGTGTAATGGGGTGTCATGATGTATAATTACAGGGCAAGAAGGCAATGATGAAGTTCAGGAACTACATGGACAATTCCCAGAAGGAAGATCTCTACCAACTTCCACACATTAACAGTTACCAGACACCTGTTCCCCCAACACCCCATTCCCAATCAGGAAAGAGCTTCAGGGAGAGCAGGTTGGAGTCTTGGAGGAGGAAGAAGCTGCGTCCCATCACGGCTCCCAATGGCCTAGAGCCTCTCTTTGGCAAGGTGATTATGGTCAACACTTTCTTTTAGTACCTTAACGCTAATGACGTCACACGAGCTGAGTTCTAGATCTGTGGTGGAAGAATTTTCTAGAACCACGTATAAAAATGTATTACATAAACACAGTATTTTTCTAAGTACATCTGTAAAGAACACGCAAGTCAAAGGAAACATCTGAGTAATTAGGAAAACAACTCAATTACCCTAAGTGATGATAGATTACTCATGAACTCTAGTAGTCAGATTTCAGTGTAGACTCCAACTTCATTTCCCTTAAGTTGATCATTCAGAGTATCTTCGCATTCATTCATGAAAATTCATGAGTTTAAACATAGCTAGAGAGTGTAATATAAACCAAATTTTATTTTTAATGGTTTGTTGCAAATTAGCAAATATTGCTAACCAACGTTTTCACTGTTCTTTGGAAATACTGTGGCTTGTCACACACATGCCCCCAAAGCATTATTAGAGCATGATCATGTAAACCTAGCTGAACTTTCCATAGCTTCAGTCCAGCAAGAGGGCAAAGGACTTCTTTTTCCTAGTGCAGCAGATAGCCACATTTATTACACACACCTCCTGTGACTCTTAGCAGATAATGGAGTTGGCATTTTCCCCAGTGAACAAGTAGTGAGGTCCCCAAAACACGACTCTGCATCCCACCCCTTCAAGGCAGCCTTGCCTCAAGCACCCTTCTCAAGGCCTGTCTGTCTGTATCTTACTCTAGTATCTGCCCTCCCCTCTAACCCTCTAAAAGGCCAGGAAGTGTTTTTCCTGCCCGTTCAAATTTCCTCCCTTCACTCTGATTTTCCTCAGTTCTCTCCCTTTGCTACTGCCTCTGGCGGAGCCCCTCCCTTCCCTGAAGACTTCTTTGGTCTGGGTGCCTGATCTTGACCTGACTCTGCCTTCCCCGGTTGGCCTCTTCAGCCTGTCACATTATCTCTGCTTCTTGACAGATTGCAGGCTTTATATAGAGTTATCAAATCCTTTCTATGGGACAGCACCTTAGACTAGTTTTCTCTTTCCTTTTACATGTTCAAAAATTTATTCTTTGAAAATTTCACAGGAAATTTTATACCTTCAACTACCTATCTCCAACTGCCTCTGAAATCCATCAACAGACATCCGCTCCCAACTTCATGCCTATTATAAGTATAATAATAATTATTATTAATCTCCCTGAGTCTATTAGTGATGATCCTTTACAAATGAGCATGGGGCCACCACTGGGGTGTGGACAACCTATCAGTGAGAATACCCCTCCCCCAAGTGACTGTCCTCCCTTAACAGCTACCAATTGCAAAAGGCCTCTCAGCTAGGAGCTGGGCCTCAGGAGCTCACCCCCAGCCTGCACTGCAGTAGAGATCAGCAACCACAGGTGGTGTGCGCAGCCGTCATGTCGTCATGTCAAGTTCCAAACTCAGCTCTTCACAGCTCTCTTCCCCAACCTCCATCTCTTACATTGCTTCTGCTCCCTCTTCCTCAGTGTTCCCATGAGCCTTGGACATAAGGTTGCGAATGTACAGAGCTCATTTTGCTTTATTGTTTCCAGAATTTCACTGGTGTCTGCTGTAATGTCTCCTTTAGGATCTTTCAATCTTGTTGTTTTTTTTTTAAGAACTGACTCTTGGTTTCATTGACTCTTTGTGGCTTTCAACTTTTTATTTCACTGATTTTGGTTATCTCTTCCTATTTATTGGTTTTTGTTTTTTTTTTTTTTTTGGATTTGTTTTTGTTCTTGTTTTTCAAGGCCTTAAGGTATGTCCTTAAGTTACTGAGATATCTCGAGTCTTTTGATGTAGGCCCTTGACACTATGGACTTTTTTTCTTAAGACTGTCTCAAATGTGTCTAATAGATTTTTGTTATGTTGTATTTTCATGTACCCAATTCTAGAGATTTTTTATTTTCTTTTTAATTTCTTCATGATTCTGTAGTGTGTGTTTAGTATCCACATGTTTGGGTCCCTAATATACTTTCTGTAGTTTATATTGTTGATATGTATCTTAGTTCCATTGTGGTCAAATAGAATAGGCTAATTTAATTTTCCTATATTTTTTGAGACTTCCTTTGTATCCCAAATACATGACCAATTTTGGAGAAAGTTTTCCTGTGCTGCTAAGAAGAATGTGTGTTGTTTAGTGTTTGAATGGAATGTTCTATAGGTGTCTTTTAGGTCCATTTGATTTATGATGTCATTTAACTCCGATGTTTCTCTCTTTGGATGACCTGTCTAGTGGTGAGAGCGAGGTATTGAAATTATTATCATTATGTTAGGGTTAATATTTGGTTTTACATCAAGTAGTATTATTTTATAAAGTTGGGTGTATCTGTGTTTTGTATATACATATTTATAATTACAGTACTTCTCTCACAGATTGTTCTTTATTGAAGTACCTTACTGAGGAGCTGAAGCCAATTGATATTCAGAATTATTAGTGTCTAACAAATTGCTTTCTGTCATTAGATATTTTAAAGACATTGCTTGGTCTCTCAATTACTGAGTTTACTGATGATTCACACTCTGTAAATTGTGAGTTTGTTAGCTTCTTGTGATTGTTCAGGTTTCATTTGTGAATGTCCAGGAGCTTTTGTAGTCTTTTAGGACTCTTTGGCTTTAGTGATGAAATTCTGTATCACTGAAAAATAATCCTTCACACTACTCATTACTTTTTGTGTTAAAATATTCTTTCTCTAATACATAAAGAGAAAGAATATATATTATTCATATATGTATAATTATATATGTATTATTCATATACATTTTATTACTTTTAGCCTTTGGATTTTTAGGCATGAACTCTGGGCTTTCACTGTGCTAATGGAGGAGGCTGATGGTTTGTGTTGAATTCAGTCTGGATATCTGCTCCCTTAGTGAGCTTAGCCCTGGCACATTCCTCTTTCCCTCTTCTTCAAAGCTTTGCTCTTGTCTTACAACACACATCTTCCCAGGCCTCTTCTCTCTTCTCTTTATTTTATCTCCACCTCTCAACCTGAGTGTCACCGTGACTTCAACCTTGACGCTTGCTTTTCTGTTGAGATATATCATCTTCCCATGTGGTTTGACAGTTTGTCCTTTCAGGTCAATAGAGACTGAGATGCAGAAATATCATAGTAAGAAGTTATATTTATTTATCCATTGATGAGCAAGGTCTCAGTTCCACCTTCACCCGGACTCCTCCCCCACCTCTGCCAAGCCAGCCTGAATTACTAGTTTCAGCTGACTCACACTTCATTCCATGTTTTTTTATCATCTCCTCAGGAAATATACTTACCTTCAAACCAGCTATTGTCTTTTCTTCATTTGATTGTCTGTTCATATATATGTGCTCTGTGAACTTTTAGCAAAATATAAAAAATTATGTTTAAAGGCAATACTAATGAGACATGTTATTTAGTGGTCCTTAGAATGTGGCCTTTAACATACTGTATACACAAAAACCCTAAAAGACAACAATATCACTTTAGAGATTAAGCAAATCAAGTTAAATAACTGACCTGTGATCACAGAACTCATTAACGCCATCTTTAGTCTGCGTCCAAGCAAGCTGACCTGTTTTTGTAATACTCAAACTCAAAAGTGATTAATTTATTTTCTCTCAACTCTTGAAATGAACTGTAATTGATCAGCTGGTTCTTTTTCTAAACAGAGAAGCCAATGAGACTTCTATATCGTAACTCCAGGTCCTTGGCATACATGGTCACCTATCCTTGCAGGGATGTCAGGAGGAGTCCATGTATCTACACACCTCTCAGAGAGAATGAACTAAGAAAGGGTCTGCTGTCTTTCCTCACTTGTAAAGATGAGATGGGTCACTTCAAAACTGTCACTGTGTCACAATATCAACTCCAAATAAAACATTAATGGTCATTCAGTTCATTTGTTTGAATTTTTGTTTGATAACTAGCAGAGTCAAAAGTACTTCCTTCTTAGCAGAGAGAGAGAGAGAGGAGAGAAAGAACTTAAAGTGGGAAATAACAAATTTTGTTCAAATCTTTATCATTTACAAAAAAATCAAAGCCAAAATCTGCATGCTAGAGACCTGGAGAGGAACGTATTTTGTAATGCTTTTGAATTGTTGGACATTGTATATAATGACGCTTTATAAATATTTTGTTATAAAGTGCTTAGACTTATATCTCTGTTCTTTTTATTATAAAGTCCTGTGGGAGCAGGGAGTCTCATGGGGAGAGACACTTAGTCTCTGTGTCTGTGTGTCCTCTATTCTAGGATCCGGGAAGGATTTATAAAACAGCCCCGCACAGCAATGCAGTCATCACAATGGTCTATTTTGGGAAAAATGTGCACCTATCTTATGATGACATAGACTTCCGAGATGAAATCAAGATTTACCAGCAGCACTGTGGAGGAGAGAACCTTTGTGTCTACAAAGGGAAACTGCTTGAGAAAGGTACAAATGAACGTGGGAAAAAACAAAGCCTGGGTTGATGTTCCAGATAAGCTGATGTTGACATAATATCAAAATGACTTTAACCACTTTGTGAAATTATGCACATCCAGGGAATTATAAACCAGCTGCCTAAGAGTAAATCTAGATTCACAGCTCCTTGATTGAAACTGGAGCAGCAATTGCACTTGCAGATTGTAGGAGAAAGAATTTGGAGTGATTTAACCTGGTAACAGATTGATTTTTTGAGACAGATATATATATATATATATGATCATTAAATGTTTCAGAAATATGCTGTCTCAAAAATTGCAAGTTAACTATTTGGCTTGCCATAGTGAATGATATCACAGGTTATCACAAGAGAAAAATTACAGGTTGGCAATTTGTTAGAATATATGGAGACAAAAATTGAAGATTCAATAGATTCCATGAGAAGTCACACCTAAATAATGATGTAAAAACATTGTTTAAATGCCCTGTTTAGTAATTTGTATTTTCCTTTGATCCTAAGTCCTAAGTCGGAATAAGGGATTTTTATTAGTACGTATTTCCACTCACAGTATTGTAGTGTTTCCTTCAATATTTAGTTTAGTGGGGTTGCACAGAAAGGAGGTATATTTACAAAACTATGTTCTTTTCTTGTTTGCATAGGAAATTCTCTTTAGGAAGCTCTGGTAGTTTCCATAACTATATAGGAAATCAAACAGACTGAGGAGCTGAGAAAGGATGCCATCGGTACACATGGAATTAGTTTTTCCTTTGAAATTTCTTTCACCAGTCAAAAAGAGTGACTCTAATAAAAACAGCCACAATTATAACAACAGATTTGGGGATTACATGTATTAAGCCTCCCAAATACAAACAAGATGTTGGAACTCTAGCTTTAAGTTAAAGTAAATTAAAACATGGGTCTCAGTTTGTGGGGAACTACTATCATTTTTACAAACTTTCGGAAATGTGGGAATTTACTCTGGTGTTTCTCACTCACATCCCAGAGTTCTTTTGCATCTCTTTGTAGATGAGGGAGGGGAGGGGCTCCTGAGCTGGGGCAGCTTCTGAAGGATATTCCAGTAGCTCTGGTCGGGGTGGGGGTGGGGTGTGGGGGGGTGGGATCTATGGTTCAATGCTACCTCAGCTCTCAGTAGCCAAAGTGCCAACCTTTTCCTGAAGGGAAAGGTGTGACTTCCAATGATCTCTGCATACAGGATCACAGGCACACACCCTTATCTTAACCCAAGTAGCTCAGATTTTTTTTTTTTTTTTAAATTTGTTGTCTGGGTGTTAATTTGTGAGGATCAATGAAAGTAGCTATCATGTAAAATTAGAATGCTTATGTTTAGGTATCTATGTATAAACTATTTTCTGGGTTCTGTATCACACTCGATTCAACAGCATGTATACAGAACAGCTATTTAGTGGAGAACGTGACTTTCACAAATGAAGTCTTACCTTGATGGTCTAGAAAACAAGACATAGGGTGGACCAAGGATGCAGACTCCAAAGCTGGCTGAGGAGGGTGCTGCTGGGTAGGGGTTATTTTGTGTATACCCTGATCCTGGGTCTCTGTGTTGAGACACTGGATAATCTTGCATAACAGCTTGTAATGGGGACTTAAACAGTGGATTCTGTCCCTATTGTAATATATCATGATCAGTAGGAGAGAATTGTTCAAGACTACAGAGTGGCTTTTTAGGAGCTACCATGAAGTCTGGCAGCCAGAGGGATTTATCCCAGATATCAAAGACCTGCCTTCAGTGGTATGTGATTCTATGAAATGTGGATAGGTTTTAAATTTCTGTGGAGAATAAATAATACTTTTGGAATAGCTCACTCACTAAAATGTGACATTTTTCTTGCTTCTCGAAAATTAAGAATAACAATAAAGATGATGGAAGAATGGGGCTAAGAGCATCCTTCTAGTCCCACAGTAATTCCCACTGCTTATTGTAGTTAAGTTTATAGTCAGAGCCACGATGAGCTGCTTTAGTGCACCCACGGAGAGCCTGGGCTGTTTTTACTTCTCATAAAGACTGAAGTATCTTCCAGGCACTCTGACTTGCCCTGTGTATCCTTTCAAACAAAAGAAGCTTTAGCCTGTGGTCTCATGTAGGGCAAAGAAGCTGTAATTGATTTTCTGGCCTTCTGATAGTCTCCACCTCTTGACCCCATTTTCTTAGGGTTCACAAACCAATGCCACCTTTCTCTTCCCAACATGCCTCCTTCTCTCTATAACAAGCCTCTTTCCCAAATGGAGGGTCCTCTTTCTGGGATGTTTACTTGGCTTGCAATGGTCCCTCTCCCCCCCCCCCAAACTCAAATCCCACTCAGTCATGAGTCTAGTTGAAGTGTCTCTGCTTTCTGTGTAACTTTTGCTGGGATTTATCCTAATAGCTGCATTGGGAGTCTATCTAAACTTAGAACGGAAGCTCTCCGCTGTATTCTGACCTCATTTAACCATTCTTTGCTTCTTTTCTTGCTTTATATTGATTTTAACTTTTAAGGTAGATTTATCAATATATGAATGAAGCGTCACGGCATCTACACCCATTATGTATGGGAACTCATGGTATTCAGGGATTGCATAATATCTGGGGATGCTCTTGTGTAACCCCTTCAGAGTCTCCATCATGGCGGTCTCTGCTCGCTGACAGCTTTCTCTCTGCTGATGTGTTGAATCAGCAGTTGCATTATTTTGCTGAATGCGGAATTTGTACAGATGGTTATACCCACCCTCCAGAGAATGATTCCAGATGGGGATGCAAAAAACAATAATATTAATAATATATTAATATATTGTAATACAATCCATGTAATAATAACAGTGCCTATAAGGGTGTACTGTAGCATGTTTGTATATACACATTGTAATCTGTCTTAGTGTTCTCTTAAGGAGCAGAGCTGATTTTGTGTGTGTGTGTGTGTGTGTGTGTGTGTGTGTGTGTATTAGAGTGGCTTACAAGCTGTGATCCAGGCAGTCCAACAATGGCTAACAGTCTGGAAAGCTGTTCTGTCTATGAGATTGAATGTCTCCTCAGTCCCTGGCACTGGACTGCGAGGTTTCCTGGAGAACTGCAGGTCCTCAGTCTGTTCTGGAATCCGGAAGTTGGTTCTAATATGTTTGTGTCTCAGCAAGAGTCTAGGTGGACTTACCAGGGAGAGCTGAGAATGAGAGCTGCCAAGCAGGCAGGAAGCCAAGCTTCCTTCCCTCAAGTCTTTTATCAGGGCTGCCACCAGCAGGTGCTGTTCAGATTTAGGGCAAGCCTTCCTGCTTCAAATAACCCAACTAAGAAAGTCCCTCACAGGCCTGCCCAGCAGCCTGCGTTTTAGTTGATTCCAGATGTTGTCAGAAGAGAACTGAGATGAGCCCCACATAATTTCTCCTCACTAGATTGTTAGAACAGTTTGGATTGCCCTTTTCCCTCTGTGTGGGCCCCAATGTCCTATTTCTTAACATGTATCTACATGTATTACATACTATGAACTTGAGTTCTGACTTTTCTTTTTCTTTTTCTTTTTAAATTTTATTTATTATATATACAATGTTCTGTGTGCAGGGCCAGAAGAAGGCACCAGATCTCATTACAGATGGATGTGGTTGCTGGGAATTGAACTCAGGACCTCTGGAAGAGCAGCCAGTGCTCTTATCCTCTAAGTCATCTCTCCAGCCTCGAGTTCTGACTTTTCTATATTATGTTTAGGGGTATGGGAGTATTTGGAGTCACTGTGAACTCTCATCTCCAGAACCATGGTACAGCTAGTGAAGTTCCCAGTTCTCAGGGTGGTGTCTGATTTCAAATGTTCACCAGTGACCTGTCAGGGGCTCAGCCTCTTTGCTAGTTGATCTATTTGTGGAGTATTAGTTTCTCAGGGCTGAAAAAATAAATGTCTCCTAATCATGTGTAAACAACGGAAGGTTATCTTCTATGTCTGGAGGCCAGAAATCTAAAATGAAGAGAGTTCCGGGTTGGGTTCCCTGCAGAGCTCTAGACTTCCTTGATTCTGTCCAGTTTTGTGTTTTCAGGTAGGTCAGTCCTCTGCTGGTGACAACGTTGTCACTGAGGTGTCTGTGTCTGGCATTGTGTGGCCTCCTTTCTGTATACATGTTCCTTTTTTGTGAGAACATCAGGTATTGGATTCAGGGAAAACCAACAGCCAGAATACTTTCCTCTTGAGCCTTCATTAATGACATCCCTGAAATCTAAACAGGAACTGAACACGGTCACCCAGAAGTCCTGAGTGATTCTGAACTTCAGTGAGTTCAGGGAAACATTCCATGCCTGGGGCGTTTTCATGCCCCAGCTCTGGTTTTTCCACCAGGCTTTCTTGTTTGGTCTGTGCCTAGCTGAAGAGGCAGGTAGACTGGGATTCATGAGATAGGGTGAGTACACTAAGACCAAGGATGCTTCCTGAAAACTGAGGCTGCCTAGCGAGTTGTGGAAGATGGCCTTGACTGCCCCATTGCCTGTGTCTTCCTGTTAAGGTCTGGGTGTTGATTTACTAATTAAGATTCTAGTTTCCAGGAACCTCTGACCTTCCCTGTGAGCTGCCTAGAGATAAGCTATTAGTGGAAATGTCATAGGCCAGGGTTCGTTGCCTTCTGCACCAAATTATGGCAGGCTTCACAGACTGGAAGCTTCTGGGTGTTTTGTCATTCTGCACCCACTTAGAGCATTGGTGAAGAGAAGACAGCAGGTGTGGGCAGCCCCAGGCAGAATGCCACAGATTCTTTCTGCTTTCTCATGAAGTCTGAGTTTTGCACAAATTAAATGCTGCCCACTTTAAATTGCCAATTTCCAAAGACATGTTTAAGGAAAGAGGTTTGATGCCCTTACTTCATAAACCGGCATATTAATTATTCCTCTGTGGCTGAATGATTGATTCTTAAACAATCAGTGTTCTATACCTACAAGTGTTTCTATGTCTGTATCTATCATCTGTTTGTCTATCCATCATGGTTAGTATCTGTCTTTTCCCTTAGCGTCCCAGTGATGCTCATTATCAATGTACAACACACGTCTCTGCTTTCCACACACGGTGCAGCTCTTTCTTATGTCACACGTGATGGCGTGGGGAGACTGGAACCTCCCATCACTGCCACAGCCAAGTTAGAGATGTGAGGCATTCGTCAGTGCAGGATGGGGACGGGGACTCAAACTCCATGCTCTCTGTTCTGCATTTCTCTGAGGACTCTACCAAGAAGCCACTAGGTCAGAAGTCGGAGAAATCACGGCATTTTAAGAGATACAATTACAAAACAAGCAGAGATAAAGGCAGAGGACTCCAAATCTTGTACATTAACTTTGGAAACTTTGAAAGAATCACATCGCTAATATCAGGACGGCTCTCTAGAAACATGTGCATGGCAGGGGAGGAGCGGGTGTGTCATGTCTGGCAGTTCATTCCCTGGCTGTGTTATTTCCCTAAATTTTCTTTCCTCAGCATTTGTTTTATTTTTATTTTATATGTCTATGTCTGTGTCTCTATGTGTGTATGTACACACATGTGGGTGTGCTCAGAGAGGCCAGGGGGTATTGGATACCCTGGGGCTGGACTTCCAGGTTGCTGTGAGCCACCTAGTGCATGCTGGACACTGAACTGGAGTCCTCTGTAACAGCAGCAGCATCTCATCTGCTGAGCTGCCTCCCGTCCTTCCCTGTGCTTCCCTGAGTGTACCTTCTCCTGTTGTGTACCCATACAGCTCCAAGGAACAAGCCACAGCAGAAGGAACTGCAGTATGTGGACTCGGGGTCAGTCTGTAATGAGTTCAGATGGCCTTCCTAGCCTCCGACTGAAGAGTCTGTTTATCATTAAGACCGGTGCACTTTTGAGCCCACTGTGTGTCAGCCTTTCTAGAGACCCACCTCTTTCTTAGTTTACTTTCTCACCATGAATACTAAGATGTACAGGACAAAACTTTTCCAGTAAGTCTAATTCTTAATGACAAGTTACATTTGATTTACAAAGTTTCCAGAGCTCACTGTTGTCTCCTTATAGACACTCAATAACTGAGCAGGAAGTGGCCTCCCACCACTGTGATAAGATCTGAAGGAAACAAGACACATCAACTAGCATTGCCTCACGGTTTTACAAATACACTGCATAGTATGCATCTGAACTGGGGTTCTGAGGTATGAGTGAGACCCAGCAGCAAGGGCACCTGGAAGCCAGGTGTGCAATTCAAAACAAACAAACAAACAAACAAACAAAATAAACAAACAAAACCACAGAATTTGTCCTCAGCTCTACCACAACACCTTTGAATGAGACACTCTGTGAAAAGGATCAGCAGTCCTCCAAACAGCTTAATTGCACATTAAAAATTTAAAACCTCCAGAGCAACCATATTTTAACAGATTGTAATAAGAGCTGTGGTAGGGGATGTGTTCATGGCAGAGAGCTGGAACCTCTTGAAGGGCCCCTGGAAGTGTCGTGTGAAGCAGGAGCCTGGGTTGTCCTGTAGAGCATCTCTTAGGTGGAACTTTATTAGAGAATTGTAAAGATTTGGAGTGATTAAAATTGCATCACAAACATCAATCCTTAATTTCTTGGTAAGATGCTTAAGGTATGAAGAACAAGAATCTCAAAATGTAAACAGCAGCAAGTATAGCTTGGAGTCGAAATAACCCTCACTAATATATGCATCAAAATTAGACTGTTTAATGCTACAGTTAAAATATAGTATTTTGTGCGAAGGCCTGTGGTGTATATAAGTGTGTGTGTGTGTAGGGAAGGGCAGAAGATGACCTTGGCGTGTACCCTTGGTTTTTGTTTAAAACAGTTTCTGGGGATCGAGTCTTGGCTTTTCCACTCACAGGGAAGCACAAGACCTGAGCTTAGCTGTGCAGTGATGGTCCAGCACTTGTGAGATCCTGCTTTCTACCCCAAGACTAGAAAACGTTTTCAGACGAAAAGTATTTTCTGTAGCATAATGTATTCTTTTGAAAAAGAAGATAAATGTGGTTAATAAGACATCTTTATGAAGTCAGTCCTGCTCCGCTCAGCAGTGCTTGTGTTTGAATTCCAGACACCTTTCAGTTTATCTCCAAGCGTCACCATGGCTTTCCCTTCAGCCTCACCTTCTTTCTGAATGGGATTCAGGTCAACAGGATCAGCTCCTGCTGCGAGTTCAAGCACCGAAGGAGCTCCCGCCTCGGCGGCAAGAGAGGCTACTTTGGGTTTGTATGTGTGGAGAAGGCATCTCCTTGCTACAGGTATGAGAGCACACCCTTTGCTAGAGAGGACACTGTCAGGTTTTCCTCTATGAATGCTTTTCTCTGCACAGTTCTCAAAGAAAATTAATCAGTATATACAACCTTATAAGACATCAACCAGATTCCCAAATGTGTTACACAGACGAGAGAAAAGGTGGTGGCATTCATCAACTTTACCTCATACTGCCTTTAACTTCTACCTCTGTGGGAGAGGAGCCAAATTTCCATTTCTTTCTTGTTGTTCTTGGTAATACCCCGAGACTAATACTTCATACTTATGTTATGTGCCATCCTCTTCCTCCTCCTCTTCTCCTCTCTCTCTCTCTCTCTCTCTCTCTCTCTCTCTCTCTCTCTCTCTCTCTCAGTGAATGTGTGTGTGTATTCTGGGATATAGCTGCACTGGTCAGATCCAGGCATAAATTTGAAAATCAGAGTCAAAGGTGACCCAAACATTTTTGTCCTAGGACCTGAGGAGATAGTCCAGTGGGTAAGAATAATACTTGCTGTGTAAGTGAGTAACCCAAGTTCAGATCCCCAGTGCACACACAGAATTCAGACATGGACTCCTGTGTCTGTAATCCCAGCATTAGGAGGCAGAGACAAGCAGATCCTAAGAGTTTGAGGCCCAACCACCCTCAAAGCAGTGAGCTTGCAATTCAGTTGAGAGACCTTGTCTCAAAGAGGATGGAGGTGGACACCCAAGTTCTGATCTGCTCACAAAACACATGCTCAGTTGAGGCTTTTCCCCATCTCACACCAAAACCAAAACCAAACAGGAAACTAAAGAGAAGAGTTCTGTCCTGAACAACTGGAAAGATGTGCACTCAGCACGTGTTTAGGGTTAGTGGTAGAAGGTGCAGTTTGGAGAGGTGGAAGAACGAGGTTAGTTATGGACACAGGACGTTTTAGATTTCTGTGAGATAACTCAAATGATAGAATTCACGATGACTAGCCAGTGGGGTTCTGAATCTTGGGAGAGGTGACTTGTTTGGACTTGAGAATGTTTTGTATAGTGATGGCAGGAAATCTTGAGATGGAGGGCTTTCTAAAGACAGTGAGGACTCTTGAAAAGCAAGCTTTGTACCACTCCCCTTCAGGATCTCATGGAGGAGGAGCCTCAAGAGAAGGAAAGCCAGTGTTGGAAAGGGAACCCAGAGGGAGGATTATCTTAGAAATAAATGTTTGAAGAATAAGGCAGTGATTTACTGAGCTACATATGAGAACTGGCTACATATTAGTGCAATGAAGACTGGTGTCTTAACTTTTCACAGTGAAATGAGCAAATACCCCAGAAGAACTGGAGGGACGGAGGGGTTAGTTTGGCCCATGGTCTGAGAGTGAGGGAGCATCATGGTCAAAAGGTTCAGCAACAGGAGTATGCAGAGGTGTCAATAGTCAGGAAGCAGAGAGATGAATTATGTGGTAAATCAGACCCCAGCTGGTAGGATGGTGCTGCCTGTGTCCAAGACCTTTTCCTTCAGTCAATTATCTTTGGAAAAGTCCTCACACACACAAAGATGAACCTTACTGATACCATAGATGCTTATCAGTCCCCTTGGGTTGACAATCTGAATTCCCATCCAAGCAAGGTGGCAGGGATGGGAACTTGACCACAGTGACCTTACAGAGTAAACTAATGATACAGAATATATTTTATGGGAATTTTCCTTTAAAAAAAGATAATTGTATGACTTCCTGTACAGTATAGATCTTGGAGGGCCTCTTAGTTTTCAAGATGTGGTATTATGCCATTAATTTATGTTAATAGATAATATTGAGGCATGGGAAAAACCTAGATATATAAAGAGGGAAGTTGTTAGAGAGTAATACTTTAGTAGATTTGAAAAACTTGGATTGAGATTTCAAGTAGAACTTTCAGTCTTGAGAAAAAAAGAGATAGTTGTGCAGGGGGCATTAGCTGGTGAGTGTGCAATAGGTGTTAGCTGGTGAGTGTGCAGTGGGTGTTAGCTGGTGAGTGTGCAGTGGGTGTTAGCTGGTGAGTGTGCAGTGGGTGTTAGCTGGTGAGTGTGCAGTGGGTGTTAGCTGGTGAGTGTGCAGTGGGTGTTAGCTGTAGAGTGTGCAGTGCTCACTAGTTGGTGGGAAGCACTGTCTATTTGCACTGTTTTTTAGAATAAGAAACACATTTCTCACTTGAGGTTCAGGATGAATTGGAGGTTTAAGAGAATTCGAGGTGTGAAACAAATCCAGAGAGTAGGCGAGTGAAAGGTCCTGTGCAGTAATGCCCAGCTTAGCACAGGCAGGATGGCATTCTCTTTCCAGTTGAGATGTGCTATTCAGTTGTTGGAATTTCCACTGAACTCTCTAAAAAATAAATGAGTTTATACTCAGTCATCCATGTGAAGTCAGGGTGCTTGAATGAGAAATGTTAGGCTTCTGCGTTTAAACACTTAGTTATCAGTTGACTCCACTGCTTGGGAAGGAAACTGAACTGAAAGGAGCCTCCTGGAGGAAGTACAGCTCTGGGCGAGCTTTGAGGCTTGATGTCCAGGCCTCACTTCCTTCAACTTGTATCCAATGTGTGGATGAGATGAGAGGTCTCTGCTTTTGACTGGCAGATTCCTTCCCAGAATGGACTCCATTTCTCTGTAACTGCAAGCTAAATATACCCATTCTTCCTCACATTGACTTTCTCATCATTTCCTATCTGAGTAACAGAAAAGGCAACCAATGCACAGAATATTCTTAATGAGTTGTTGTGTAATTGGAAACTGGACTCTTAAGCCCTGAGCACTTTCTTTGGAGGACTTGGAAAGAGCACAACATGTGACTTCCCTACTCAGTGCTTCCTACCTTCTCTGCAATCCTATGAGTTTATTCTCTTGCTCTTTCCAAGGATATAAAAATAGTTCAGAGATTAAAGAATAAGGCCCTTCACTCTCATTTTATTTCCTTAGAGTTCTTAGAGAATAGTTACTTTTTTAAATTAGCTTCAAAACCTCTTCTTCCAAAGTTGTCAGTGAATGCTTGAGGTAGTCTCCTTTGCTGTCTACTTATCACAGGTGAGGTAAATGTCCTCTCATAGCAATAGAAATGGGAAAGGATGGGTGGTCACGGAGTCCTGTTTTCTTGACTTCTGTCCCATTTAGATGACTTCAGATATTCCAGTAATTTATTTGACCTTCAGTTATCAGAACCATCATGCTGAATTACACTCAGAAGTGAAAGAGGTAGTCAGTGATGGGGGAGCCAGATGTTACTCACATTGTCCAATTCCCTTCAGCAGATGGGCTATAAAACATCTGAGCTTTCAGCAGGGAGGCCCCAAAGCCTTTATACACAGCATACATTCAGAGTAGCCGTGAATCACAGGCTCTAGACCCTGGGTTTGCGGTTGCCGCTGATCAAGGAAGAAATGTTTGCACAGAAGGCAAGGCTAATAATGACATCCTGTGAATATGTGTGGCGTCGTTATCCCGGGGAATGCCGTGCACTAAGCACATCATCGTGATGGGAAAAGCCCTTATCATGCTTAATTTGGATGAGATACTTGGTTCTTATCCCCTCATGTTTGACAGCCTGATCTTTAGCTGGAGTGCAAGTTCTCTCAGCTCTATCACACAAGGAGATGCTAAAATGTTAGGTGATAGAAATGTGGTACTTCTTATTGCTATAATTTTTGAAAAATTAACTAAGCAATTTCCATGCTACTTGAAGACTCAAGATGGCTGAAAATTCAGTAAAATCTTCAGTTTAAAAAATTGCCCTGGGCTACGAGATGGCTCAGTGGTTGCCCAAGTATGAGGGCCTCAGTTGTGAACTGAAGCTTACCAAGCTGAACATGGTTGTGCACCCTTCTCCTTCCATGGTGAGATGTCTTTAGTAGACTAGTAGCTCCCCAGAAGCTCAAGAGAAGCTAACCTGGTGTACAGAGGCTCAACAGGAGACCTGGTCCCAAAGCAGGAGAAAGGTAGCACACAGTAGTTGAGGGTTTCTCTGATCTCTACATACACAATGTGTTCAGAACATCTGGGTGGGTCACCAAATTTGAGGTGCAATGATTTCTACAGAATGTTTCCAGATGTGAAGAACAAAAGTGTACCACCAGTGAATCCACACAAGATTGTAGGGAAGGCCTCAAAAGGGCATTCTTAAGGAGCACTCATGGAAATTCTGATAAAAAAAATGCAGGGACTCCCAAGTTACTTAAAAGGCACAACAAACAATGGCTGATTCTGTTTCTTAAAAACTAATTACACATTTTGAATTGACCTTAAAAGCAATTTGTTAATGTGTCTCGGAGTAATGAATTGCAAAGGCAATAACATTGTTTCTGATTACTTACATGTCTTTGTTTAATAAGTTAACTTTTATTTTATGTGCACATGTATATATGAGTGTATGTCAGATGTGTGCAGGTACCACATAGACCAGAAGAGGTACTGAATTCCTTGGAGCTAGAGTTACAGGTGGTTATGAGGTAACCAAGCTGTATTCTAAGAACCAGACTCTTGTCTTCTAGTCCTGTGAAAACAGGAGGAACTTTAAAGTGCTGAGTCAGCTCTCCAGACCCTCAATTATGTAATAGCTAAGGATTGATGGCCTATTTAGTCTATCTATCTATCTATCTATCTATCTATCTATCTATCTATCTATCTATCTATCTATCATCTATCTATCACCTATCTATCTATCTATCAAGTCTATCTATCTATCTATCTATCTATCTATCTATCTATCTATCTATCTATCATCTGTCTATCATCTATCATCTATCTATCATCTATCATCTATTATCTATCATCTTATTTATCTATCTATCATCTATCTATTATCTATCTATCTATCATTTTATCTATCTATCTATCTATCTATCTATCTATCTATCTATCTATCATCTATCTATCTACCTACCTATCATGTATCAATCTATTGAATCATTACCTGTCTATCTACTTATGTATAAATTGCGTTTATGTATAAATTACATTTGTATACAAATTACATTTATGTAAGTCTTGTAAAACACTTAATAGTATAGATTTTGGTTGATGAGAGCTTTTAAAATATTTGTTATTGTGGTTAAAATTAAGAAATTATATTCATATGCAAGATTTTCATATTAATAAAAATAAAATGGCTTTATTTAAATCAGTCTGAAAATAAGTAGCATATTTCTCATAATTTAATTAGAAAATGATACACATGAGTTGTAAAGTTTATGACTCCATCAACCTACTATACAAGTTAATAAAGGTATTTTTCACAGGTGCATTATTGCAATGGGCCTTGACAGAAAACCATCTTCAACAAAAACTAAGAAGGAAAAGATTACTGAGAAAAAGGAGGAGACACCAAAGAAGAGTCAGGGGAAACTGAGGAAGGACAGAGAGAATGCACCATCAAAAAGGAACGAGATGGAGAGGAAAGAGTCCTCTGTCTCAGCCACATTTTCAGCTGAGGAAATAAAATTGGGGGTCAAAGAAGTGAGGACGGCTATAGAGGAAATGGAATGGAATGGCAAGTCAGGACAAGACATCTGGGAAGAGGACCAGGACAACACTGTTAAATACGGTAACCCAAAGCAGGCTTCCTTGGTCGTTACTGTTGTCCTAAGTCTTCACAGTAACCTGTGCACTGTACCTTAGCTGTCATCTGTAGGCAGCCATGGCCTGCTTCCTTCATTTTGTCCTGTGGTGTTTTGAGGGGAGCCTTCCTGGTCTTGGAGGCATTGAGGTGCTTGCTACGGGTATGAAGATGTAAGGACGTTTCTGTCCTGCTTGCTAGAGCTAGGATTCACAACCATAGAGATCATTTGACCAAACAAATAGGCTTTTGTCTATTTCTTTAGTCTTTGGACATGATTGCAGGAGTAGCATTGGCTGTCCACTCTGGGGTTGGCAAGTACAATACACAGGGGCGTTTGGAGCTAGGACATTACATCCTAACAGCAGCTTGTATTCGGTTAGAAGCCCTAGAGCCTGTCTGTCTTGCTTCTCTTCCTTTTCCTCCCTCTCTCCCCTCCCTCTTCCCTTCCTGACTCCTATCTCTACATGCACATATGTACACAGATGCAAGCACACGAAGACATACACTCACACACCTGCACAGTGAAGCCTAAAGTGGTAGTAACAAGAATAATGTCCCCAGGCTCTGGGTAGTGAGTGCTGCCAGACGCTTTTCCCACTCCCTCCACTGTCTCTCACCTCCTTGGAAACACGCTCCTCTCTCCATGTTACTGTTGGAAATGGGTCTCACTCATGCACAGACAGCATAACAGAATTCCCATCCATACCCATGGGTCTACTCTAAACCTATGGAATCGTTCACTCCGTGCCAGTGTTCTCAGGTATTACATGGCCACTTGCGATAGAGTAGGGCCCCTTACCTCTTGAACCCAAAGGCTGTATTAGTGGAACAGTAGATCCAGGTTTGTATTCTCTATGGAAGTTCTGGCTTAAGAATCCTCTTTCTTACATTTTGTTGCTGCCCAAGGGTTTCAGAAATCCTGGAGAAAGGCTAGCATTCTGGGTCTAATGTGTTGCTGACAGAGATAATGTGGCAGTTTTGACAGATTTCACTCCTAACACTGGCACCCTGCTCACTTCTCTCTATGATCTGCCCTAGCTCTCTTCCTCCTCTGGACTGGGAATTTTAATATTGCTGCAGCAGTGGCATAGAGCTGCTTCTCAGTGCTTTCTCTCCCAAGACGTGGGGCTTGAAAAGGATGGGCAATGGGAGGCTTCTCCCTTTCCCTTGTTTTCCTTTTACCAACATGGTTGTGCTGTGCCAGTGCCCTTTACCCCAAGGTTGATGAGTTAATGGGCTTTAACTGCCAGTTCCATGAAGACCCTGGGAGAACTGGCAGCAAGTCACGGTTCTCTGCCTGGCCTTGGCTGATCGCATAGCCAGAGCCGGGTTAGGAGAGATTCTAGCAGATGCGATGTTCCACATCTGTTCACTGGGTGCCCCGCCTCTTAAGTGGATATTTGAGATGACAATCTAACTGAATGCTCTAGAAGAATTTGGGATGGGAGAGCATCCTATGAAAGAAAGGATGCTCAAACACATACCTCCAGGTCATTCCCATTGAAGCCATGAGTGGGTGACACAAAGGTGACTCTTCTTGTGCCCTAATGAAAATGGAAGGCTGGTGGCTGATGGAGGACTGGGCTTTCCTGGGGATGATGAGAGGTTAGCACAGTGCTCTGGCGGGGCTGAATTTTTATGTTTTGAGGGGAAACGTAGAAGCTTGTCAAAAATAGGATGCAGGGCTGTGTCTGTTTTCCCTGCATGTCCTTTTTCTTCCCTGTCCTGATTGTGGCCACTGTACTGCTCTGGGTTAAACTGAGATCCTCCAGTAACCTGTGTTGCTCCCAAATAATAGCACTTTAATGTGATTTGTCCCCATTAAGACCAGCTCTTCCACTACCCCACGGCAACCTTTGTTAGTCTGATCCATATGTTCCTGATGACCTATATAGAGCTCATGGGTTGGGCTGAGTAATACCACAGCTTTGTGCTGGCCATGACATGGGTGAAGAAGTTGAAGTTTAAAGATGTTAAATTGCCCAATGTCACATAGCTAAGAAACGTTCTATCTGGGTATAGGACATGTGACCACCTGATCCCCAAATCCTCATATTTCACTACTGTTTCCTGCTGTGGATGGAATTACTACATTACACTCATTTCCATCATGTCTTTTCTTGAAGCTTTATACTCTTTTTTTTTTTTTCCTCCTTTTTTATTTTTGATACTTTATATACATTTCCAATGTTTCCCCTTTTCTGAGTCTCCTCTTTGTATACCCCCCATCCCCTCCCCAACCCGCCTCTAGGAGGGAATTCCACCTC
>CM052704.1:122925889-122951859 GCA_028551405.1 Uromys caudimaculatus
CTGTAAAGGTCTCTCTTGATCCAGAAGTGGTGGTTTTGCCTGTGCTCAAAGGTGTGTCAGCACTTCTGGGATTCTCTGTTCACGTGGAGCCTTGTGGCCCAGGCCGAGGTCCCCAGGCACCGGTGTAAATCGGAAAGTTCACAGTTTTTCTGTCCACGGGTTCTCAGGCCCCGGATCCCTGCAGATCCGGGTGGGTCTGGGAGAGAGGTGCTGCTCCCCCCAACCCCACTCACGGTCCTTCCAAGTTCCTGTGAGATTTCCTTTCTACGGCGCTCCTTGGCTACCGAGTCCTGGTGTCCCAGGCAGAGGTTTCCCCCTTTCTACGGCGCTCGTTGGCTACGGACTCCTGGTGTCCCAGGCAGAGGTTTCGCACTGCAAGTGAGATCGGGAAGTTTCGGAGTCTTTCTGTTCCCGGGTTCTCAGGCCCGGGATCCCGGCAGATCCGGGCGGGTCTGGGCGAGAGGTGCTGCTCCCCTCAACCCCACTCACGGTCCCTCCAAGTTCCTGTGAGGCTTCCTCTCTACGGCGCTCCTTGGCTACCCGCTTTATACTCTTTTACATAGAAATTTCTGAGTTAAAGCTTATTAGTGAACAGTTATGAAATTGCCCTGGGGCTGGAGAGATGGCCCAGCTGTTAACTGGCTGCTCTTCCAGATACCCAGGTTCAGTTCCAAGCACTCACACTGATGGCTCACAACAACTTTAAGTCCAACTGCAGAGGCTCTAATGCTCTCTATGGCTTCTGTAGACACCTGTATATGTCATGCACACACATGTGACATGCACACACAACATGATACACATGTGACACATACAACATGACACACATGACACACACATAACATGCTGCACACATGACACATATGACATACACATGATACACATAACATGACGCACACAACATGATACACACATGACACACAGAACATGACACATAAATGTGACACACACAACATAACACACAACATGACACACACCTGTGACACATACATGACACACACATAAAAATAAAATCCTATAGAGAGAAATTTCCCTGTATCTTACCCAGAAATGTTTGAATATGACTCTCCTTACTCTCTTACCACTTACTCTGTGTGTTGAAATGTGAGCTAAATCCCACTCCCTGCCATTTCCTCTATGATGTTGTTTCCCGATATATTCCCTAAGTGTGCAAATCTCCTGTTAGGCATTTTGGTGTGCTCACTTTATTCTTATTTTTACCTCACTCTTATTTTTACAAAGGAGACATTTTCTGTGCCTACGACACTTGTTTCAAAATTAACTTTCTTTGATTGTTGAGAGTGGGCAGTTCTCAAGTCCATTACCCAGGAGGCCCCACCACAGAAGAGCTGAAGTGTCTAGTAACTAAAACGCACAAAAATTTGGGAACCCTTTATTTCCTTCTATCTTTTAGCTTGAGGATAATTGTTTACTTGCTTAATTGGTTCTGCATGAGAGCCTGTTGCTGTCTGTCTTCGGTCTGCTGTCACTTTGAGATTTTAAGTTTGGGTGGTGAATTAAGAGGAAACAATTAAATATGAAAGGTGAAATATTATAACCACGAGAGACAGCTGGAGTTTATACGATGTGACAATTTGCTTTCCCTGGTACAAATTTGCTCTGTCCCTGTAGGGAATGAAGTAAATTTGAGGCTGTGACAGCAATGTTCTATTCTGTAGAGTTTTTATTCTTGAGTTGTAATTATTTTGTGCATTGTAGGAATGAACGCTTTACATGGTTCCTGTTCTGGCTTAGCTCTAAAATCATCTTTAGAGCTCTGCTCGTCATCCATTCGCCTCTCAACACGCTATTTGCAGGCTATCTCCCAGGTCCTTTGGATGTGATTAATTGAATTTTTCCACTTCACTATTAATTAGAGTGATATTCAAAGATTTTGAACAATCTTAATATGAAATATGACCTCACTGGATCTCCAGATTAACTTCCATTATTGTAATCCTGTTTTCCTCATTTTTAATTTACTTCTAATTTATTCTCTCATACCAAGCGTCCCCGTCCCCTTTTCCATTTGGTCACTATGTGTAATGGTGTCCATTTGTAAATGAGCCTTTATTAGCTTCCAGCCTTGTCGTTTTGGGCTTCATTTCTTTTTGTGCCGTTGTGTATAGCTGATTGCAGTCTTTGACCATTTACTATTAGTCATCCCCATTTCATAATTGTGTGAAAAAGCAGCAGAGAAAGACCCAGGAACCAGAGGACAATGGAGCCAGAGTTCCCATTAGAGGGAGGTAGTTGAAGCTCCCAGGCTTCTGTTTTCATTGTTACAGTGAAGTTTCTTCTTTCAGACTATGAAGAAGATTTCGAGGTAGATGAAGAAAAACAAGACGAGAAGGCAGACAAAGAGGACCAGGCTGATGATCAGATGAGTGGAGGGTCCAAGTCACCCACCGAAGGCGAAAAAGATAACCAAAACCCCGACAAGGAGATTGAAACCTCTTCAGAGAAGGCTGTAAATGCCCATGACAGTGAGAACGAGGATACTGCATGCTCGGACAGCGAAGAGGATGACAGACAAGGCAGGTGGCAGAGTGTGGCCCACTGTGATGGGGGCTTACCTTTCCTTAATAAGGGATGTGTGACTACCTAACCCAAGAGTACCAGCCACTGCCCCTTGGGTGCATTTCTGAGTTGCAGAGATGTTTCTTAGTTTGTTTTTCTTACTTTGGGGAATTTTGGCAAGATGTCATATTAGGTTTTTGCCGACTTGTGTTCTGTCTAGTTAAAAAGTTACTACATCCTTTTATCTCAAAATATATCAGTACACACACACACACACACACACACACACACACACACACACACCCCTACACATGAAGTAGCTCCTGTAAGGGGCTTGGGATGGTATTCCACAAAGATACTGAGGCAGGTATTTGAGCAACAGATTTATTGGAAGAGTCATTAATGGCACAGAGAAACAGTCTGCAGCATGGCAGGGGTTCTGAGTGTAGGTCCCCTCATAGTTTCCAGGGGTCCTATGTAATATGATTGATGGGTAACACATGATTGCAGCCAGACTGACTCTGATTCCTGGCTCAGGCAGCAGGAGAAGGACAACTTCACAGCCCATCATTGTGTCCATTATCCTGGATGTGCTGCCTGTGCTCCTGATTGCTTTGGGTATTCTAAAATCCCTTTGGGGCGTTGAGACTGACAGACAGAAGCTCACAGGCAGGCTGTATCAGTAGGGTGCCTGTCATTTCCCTGTGACAGTAAGAATGTCAGGGTCAGCTCTGAGGGTGGAGAAAGAGGCTGCTGTGTGTGAGCCTGGCCCGAGGAGTCCCTAACCCAAACTCAGAGCTTCTGTTTACTAAATGGGTTCTAATAGCTTTGGGCTACTTATCTCTTTACATTTCTCTTTAATTCTGACATGAACAGAGGATGTAGACCTACTAAGTTCATAGAAGGGTCTGTGGCTTCTCTAAAATCTTTCAGCTTAAAACAACTGTAAATGTTCAAGGGAAAATTGCAGGTCATTTTAGGTAGGAAAAGACTTTTTAAAAGGTTGTAATTTACTTTTTTGTCTGTCCAGTGAAACATTTTCTACTTTGTTGGGTACAAGTAATTGGTTTATTATTTGTGGCTTTTGACTGAAGATTTCTCTTGGCACCTTTTGGCTTTTGTCAGTAATGATAACGATTCTTACATATTTAAGTCTGCATGGCTTTGAAATTTATAACTTGAGAATTAGGTCACATTTGGTGATTTTTTTGAATTGACAACTTTTTAAAATATTCCTTTTATTCCAAATTATTTTCTATATAAAATTATCAAGTTTTGAATTTGGGAATTATTAAGATAGCCTAAAAGGAATTAAGTAATCAATTTGGTTCTGGGTAAATACTTAGTATATAATTCCACTTTCTTCAATTTAAGAAAACTTGTTCTAATGTTTAATGTACATGTATTTAAGGCAAACCCAGCAGATTTATGTAGGGTAAAGGAGAAAATGGTTTTGTTTCAAAGCCAAATGGATCCATGAATATGACAACAACATATTTAATACTAAACTCTTCAATTGGTAAGGTAAGGAGTAAATGAAATAAAATCTGAAAAATCAGAATGAAGTTAACTCAGTATATTTGCAAAAAAGATCAACACTCATATTTATTATATCAAATATAGTATTTTAATATATTGAAATGTTCTATAATTTCTGTTATTTACACTTTATATATCTTACACTAATGTGTAATAATATTAATAATAATAATAATAAGTAATGTATACTACTTATGTGTAATAAGTAAGGTCTCTTCTCAGTTTTAATATACATACTGGAGTCTAGTTTATAGTACTTTATGACACAAAACTAAATGATTCAATAGAAAAAGTATCATCTTATAGAAAAGAATTCACCTTAGTTGATATTTTTAAAGAAATCATCCAAGGGATTTATTGATAACCTGATTTAAAAATGTGTTTGGGTATAAATATAAGTGGCTCAGAATACACGTGGCTTGGGTTTTCATACCTGTTGTGACAGTGGGAGAGTATGAAGCTGTTGATGTCACAAAGATTCTGTGAAGTCCTTGGCTATCCAATTGTCTGAGTTTTGTACTTTCTGGATGTCAAATAAATTTTCATAATAATAATAATAATGATGATGATGATGATGATGATGGTAGATGAACATATGTATATATGTTCACAAAGAGAAGGATACAGGAAGTGCTTGTCTTATGTACCATAATTACTGAATAATTGAGGGATGGGAAACTCTGATGCCAACTGCCACTTGCCTGTCACTGACTGGAAAGGCATCCTATGGAGGCAGTGCTCTAGCTCGTGAGCTGATTCCTGTTTATTAGGACTCTTTTATGTGCTGCATGAATTATCTCATTTACCTCAAACAACCTTAAAAGCAGTTACGTTCCCCTTTATCTACACTTCATAATACATAAGCTTGCAAGTAGTGAAATTAAATAATCCCAAAGCTAGTACATAGCCAGAAAGAACTTAAATTCAGTTCCAATTATAACCAAACCTTAAAACCTGTACATTGTAGAAAACATACATTTTCAAAATCCAAAAATATTTATGTACCTAAAATTTGAACAACCTTTCAACCCAATGAAAAGAATTTGTTTTCTTTCTGGGGTCTCTACAGCTCAGAGGCCTTTTGACTTTTTGTTTTGTTTGTTTGTTTGTTTGTTTTTTAAAGAGAAATAAAAATGATCAGTTTCTAAATTTTCCTAGATTGACCTTTGTCTCCGTGCATAAATGTCTCTGTCCATTTTTAAGCTTTGTAAGGTCTCCTCTTAGTGATTCTGCTTCCTGGGGCAGCCTGAGCTAAGCCTGTAAACCCTATCCTGTGGTAGGTCAGTTTTTAGACATTCCTGTGTACTAAGTTTTGTTTCTCAAATTAACCCAACTAATAGCAAACAAAACCGTGCTAAGGAAGCCAGGACGGGGTGTTGTTTTGCTTTTTTTTCCGATAGTATCACAAAAGGTTTTGTAAAATGCCTTCCAAAGTATTTTGAGTACTCCTATGATCTCTGATTAATGTTCATGATATGTGGCTCTTAGTAATATTAATTGAAAAAGTTATGTAGAATTCCTGTTATTACAAGGAAGCAAAATATGCAATGTTTGAGATATGGTCATAGTCATTTCACAAATGCTGGAAAATTTCTGGGGCAGAGTTGAACTGGCAAGTTATTAGTTCTTCTCATTTCAATAATGGAATTATCAAAGTATCCTTTCAAAGACCGCTTTGCATCCTGGGTGTGCATGTACATTGCCACCTTGACAGTGCTCAGAAATATAATCTCACTGCTTGTCTGTTCTCGGGAGGTCTCCTGTCTCCTGACCCTTTATTTTAATCACGTTCCTTTGTGGTGTTCAACAGTATGCCTGTTAGTATGAGAAGTATAAGAGTTAGTGATTTTATCTGGCTAGTACATAGCGTTTATTAAAAATGACAATATCATGGTGGATTTCATGGAAAATACAACATTTCACCTACGAATGTGTGAGAAGCATAGCTTGGGCATTGAATCCCAGACACCCGTCCATCCCTTTTATTGACATGATTAAGAAGCTTGCTGTTCGTATTTGGATGTGTTTCATTTGAACCTGCCTGCACCTGTTCCCAGGGGCAAACAATTGCCCAGACTGTCACTCTCATGGCAAGTGAGCCCTGTTTAAACTTCCAGCTAACAATTGCACTAGCGCATTTTGATGAGAACAGTTTTGTGGCCCATGAGTGATGAAGAATAGCCGACTAAGAGAGGACCCTGCTCCAGGAATGATGTGTGCAGCTTCCTGCCATTTAAAAGGAATGACAGCTCTGCTCTCTGCATTTGTGTTTGCAACCCCGGACACTAATTTACCAGCAGAAAATGTATTGTCAAAGACAGATGCTGTAGTTCTGATGGAAAAACACTGAGTGACTAGGAATACACTCTTTATGGGCACTTTGGGTAATAATGCCTGTGAAGAGGTAAAGGCTAAGTAATTCCTCATGAGAGAGAAGGGGGAGACAGCAAAGAGAGGCTAGAGATCAACAGCCAGACAGTGTTGGTTCTCAGCCTGCTAAAAGAGCCAGACTGGAGGCATCTTTTTCTTCTAAGAAAGCATTCATTTGTGTATTTTTCAATCTGATGAAATAGATGTCACAGACCTAAAATCTCAGAGTCACAAGCAATTTAATTTATTTGACATCAAGAGTTCTACCAGTTTTGGATTTTACTTACTTGAATATATTTTTTGAGGGTTTCATATATTCACCCTATGTATTTTGATCATATTGGTTTGACTACATATGAACTTGAAAAGAAGCACATGACAAGGTCCCCTTATGTATTGACATTGTATTTGGTATGCCGTCGTGTACTGAGCTTGCAGTGTATTATGCTCACAATTGGATGAGGGAGAGCCATAAGGATGTATGAACAGACTTTATGTGTAATTTTTGCATAGTTATTTAATTTGGTTTTTTTTTTTGTTGTTCTTATTTTATGTGTTTGGGTATTTGCCTACATGTATGTAAGTACACAATGCACATGATTGGTGCCTGTGGAGACCAGAAAAGGCTTTGCGTGCCCTGTAACTGGAGTTATAGTCAGTTGTAAACTGCTAAGTAGGTGCTGGGAACAAAACCCCAAACCTCCGCAAGAACAGCAAGTGCTTCTATCTACTGAGCCATCTCTCCGGCCATAGTCAGCCATTTCTTTATAACATTGGTTCCTGAATAGGAAGTCACAGATTCAAAAAAATGGTTAAGTTCACCATTGATTACACAAAATATCATTAAATGAATTCTTTCTCTATAGTTTTGACTTTTTTTTTTTTTCTGATCAAGCTCTCGAAGTTTATTTCAGGACAGCAGCTTAAAAAGACAGGCAGGCGGGAAGGTCACACATGGCCCAAGGCCAACCCACTATCTTAACTGGTTTTCAGGAAATACCAGACTTTCTTTCAATTCTTGGGATCCTAGACCGCAAATGCCGTGTCCTTTCTAACTTTGTACCTTAACTGACAGAGGGTAATTTCATGGGTTTGGCTCTCAGCATCTCACGGGTTTGGCTCCTGACATCTCCTCCCTTTCTACATTTTTTTATGAAGTCATTGAGTAGTTAGGGATGATCACACTACGAAGATGAATGGGCATTAACCAGAGGGGGGGGGGATGTATTGACCTGATCCTCTGAGTACTTTATATGTCATCGATGTCTTTTGAGGAGGAGAGGTTAGCCTTTGTCAATTTCTGTAGGTGTCTCATCAAAGGAAGGGCAGACACCAACCTCTATGCAATCAGGTTTGCTTCACAGGGACTCAGAAATGGACATTTGGGTCCTCCCTCTGTGGTACTTAGTCTCGCACCCCTAGCAGTAGTTTTGACTTTTCAAGGCATGATCTCACTATGTTTCTAAGTTGGCCTTGAACTCGAGATCCTTTTGTCTCAGCCTCCCACGTGCTGGGAACAAAAGCATGTGGCACAGCTCCTGGCTTCAGGGCATTCCTGAACATGTATGGTACAAGTAGTAATGCTGTGACTTAGTACAGTTCCAAAGGAGGGTTGATTGACCAGAACACTATACAAATACATAGAAGTATAGACGGAACGGTGTGACTTGTGATTGTTCTCATCTCAATGCTGTACTCACTATGATGCTTAGCAAGTTCAATCAGACAGTGTGAAGGTAGCTACACACTCTGGGGCCCTTTCTTCCTATTGTAGCTGTATTGTGAGCAGATATGTCCTTATAAGGTAATGTATACATTTATCTCACTGTTGGATTGAAATATTTCAGTGGGTGATAATTTTTTGGTGGTCATATGCCTGCTCTTAGGACAAATGATTGGCTCATATATTAGTTTAATTTGTATTCCCACATTTTAAAGTATCCATTCTAGAACAGTGGGTTTCAACATGTAGGTCACAGCACCCACAGGCATGTGATATTCTGCATGTCAGATATTTATGATTCCTAACTGTAGCAAAATTACAGTTATGAAGTAGCAATGAAAATAATTTTATGGGCTTCACCACAACATGAAGAAGAGTATTAAAGGGTGGCAGCATTAGGAAGGTTAAGAACCACTGTTCTAGAATATTCATTGAGTATCAATTACTTGTCTCTCTCTCTTTTTTTTTTTTTTTTTGGTTTTTTCGAGACAGGGTTTCTCTGTGTAGCCCCGGCTGTCCTGGAACTCACTCTGCAGACCAGGCTGGCCTCCAACTCAGAAATCTGCCTGCCTCTGCCTCCCAAGTGCTGGGATTAAAGGCGTGTGCCACCACTGCCCGGCTAATTACTTGTCTCATTAGGTATTATCTGTGGAGAGTTCATCTGAACAATGATACCTGGTATGAGATATAACAGTTCACAAACTGATGAGTATACAGGAGTCACAGTAGGATATATGTACTCTTATGTCCTAGACATGTTTGAAGAAAATAAGAGTGTCATTCTTGAAGACTCCATTTTGAATTCTTAAACTTAGTAGTAAGAAAAATGCCATCAGTGTTACAGCTGAAAGAGTTGTGGACTTTACTGGCTTGGGTCTCATGAGCTTGATATAAAGTTTTAATTGAAATTAATTAAGATATCTTAGATTCCAGCTTAAACAGAGCAAGATAAAAACCAGGACTATGAGGAAGTAGCAGATTTTGAAGTATGCTCCGTACTGAAGAGTGGGAATTGTTGAAAACCTAGCCTACCCTTGTCACTGGTTTAAGACAGACCATGCAGGTGCTGATGGTAAGGAGAGTGAAGAAGGCAGCAACCCTTTCTGAGAGGTCTCCATGGTGCTGCTAGGAAAATGAACCAATGCCAGATAAACAGTGTAGTTATCCATCTCTTCTGCAAACGAGAGCCAACAGATAGTTACCCAAGAGCATGCACTCTCTACAGAAGCCAAAGCACAGCTTTCTTTTCTTTGCAGAATATTCCTGACACATGGAATGCTCTTAGCATTCATGGGTGGGTGAGCCCATGTAATCGGTCGATAGTGTCAATGACACAGAAAAGGGAGAGTTGGTGATTGAATGAATGTCCAGGGGAAAGAAATGATCCTGCTAGGGACTGGAAACTGTGGGGAACATGCAGTCAGCTTTGGCAGAGCCTCAACAACAGTACTGGGAGGAGACTTTGTGGGACAAATGGAGTCAGGCAGGAGGCTGTTGCTTTACTATATGCCTCCAATAGCCTATCTATTCTAATGACAATTTCAAATATGTCCTCAAAATTGCTTTATATGAAAGTTTTTATACAAATTACCCTTTATTTCTAAGAGAAAAACTACAATTCATGGTGGAAATCCCATTGCATGATCCTGAAGCCTTGTCTCTAAGCCCCATGTTACCTTAGGATCTGTATAGAAAAGGGAACAAGGAGCAAGAGTGACTGTAAATTACACCAGGAAATGAGGGAGACATTTGGAAACAGAAATGAGTTTGTATCAGACATGTGGTCCACTTGCCACTTTGAGGCCTCTCAGTTCCTCTTCTTTCTTTACTGACCTTACACAAAATTGAACCATGATGAGTTGTCAGCCTTTGGAAATAAGATAATATACCTAATAGAAGCTACTAAAGAAAGATATGTGCACAGGGTAGCTATTTATTATCATGTGAATGATTCACAGAGCCCAAAGTGGGAATTGTTCTGACAATAGATATTCAGGCAGTACCTGCAGTCTGGGACCCCTGAGCCAACTAAACATCACGTCCCAGCTCAAGTTGCATCAGGGAGAGCCATCCATGGGACCACTAATACATAATGAGTTGTTCCTCTTTAAAACTGTGAAGCATTTACAAGAGCTGCTGAATGTAGACTCAACGTTTCTGGATTGGTGCAAATAAGATAGAGGTTGGTCCCCTTGAATTCTGGATGCTTTACGGAGAAACGGTGGGCACAGAAGGGAGAGCAGGGAGCCAATGGCCCAGATGAGGGTTCTCTTGAAGCACAGGAGGACCTGAAGCCTGCTGAGGTATTGGGATGAAAGAAATGGCACTTAAAAGGGCTTGCTGCTCATAGAAATTGCTCCTAGTGAGTCTTAGTGCTTGGAGCCTCACTTGTGCCTTTTCCTTCTGGGGAGTGTTGGTATATCTCCAGGGCTGTGCTTAGAATGCTAAGATGAGCCATAGGGAACAGGCCGAGCCAGAGGGACAGGAGGAAGATAAAGGAATGGCTGGTGTTTTTATTTAGTTAGTTTTCATCATTAGCTCCATATTAGCTGGCATAGCCATCTGTGTAGCCATCACGTTGTGATAGAAGAATCAACAAGTGAACTGGAAAGCTAGGAAACACCTGAGACTCACTTGATAGAGTCTATACTAATGCCTGGTCCCTGATACCCCACCAAGAGAAAGTATAAAATGACTATAAGTTCAGAGCAATTGTTTTAGAAAGCAAACACTTTGTGTTTCTCTTGTCTGAAGCAATGTAATGTAAGCAGGGACTTTTACACAGAGCCTTTTCTTTATACAGATTCAATATGTGTGTTAATTCTTGGGAGCTTCCAAAAGCCTTGTTGGGTTCAGGTGCAAGTCATTTTCGACTACTAAATGTTGTTTCTAGTATATATCTGTGGCTTCATCTTGGAGTTCAGCTTGGGCCTGTTTTTGCTCTGTGGTCTGCCTCCTGGTTTCTGTTCCCTGTCTTCTTCAGGGATTGCCTTGGACCACTAGAATTTCTTCACCCTTAGACATAAAATGCTCAGAGAAACCAGGGAGTTCATATCATCCTAGGGCTGCCCACAGCCAATATCTCACTGGTTCAAAGTGTGAAAACCTAGCTCCCTCTTAATTTTGTTATATCCTTCTAGGATGACTCTCACTTCTGAAGTTCCCATGGTTTCAGTTGAGCTGTCCTTGAGACAGCTCTTTGGTGGATTATCTCCTGTCCTTATCTGGCATCCTAATTCCCCTAAGACTTTCTCCTGGAGCGTGTACTCCATGTCTTCTTCTCAGGCAGCTTCCTTTTAAGATCTTGCTTATGGGGACTCTAAAAAGGGAGTATGTACATACACACACCCTAAAAACCATTAATTAACACCTACCTACTTTGTAAGTGCAGAGATAGTACCCAGACACCAGAGCATTCTAGGATGGTAGGTTTTACAGTAGATAAAGTAATTGAAATTACTGATGTGGCCAAGCAGAAGAAGCAAATATGTGTTCTTATAAAAAATCATTCTTCAAAATTTCCAATAACAAAAATATGTATAGCCATTCTAGAGGTTCACAGAGACAAGTCAAAACTGGAGTTGGTTTTCAGTTAAATGTGGTCTATTAAAATCTTTCATGGTTCATAAGGTGGCTATGGGTCAGATACATGTAATAGCATCACTTGGGAGGTAGAAGCTGGGACACTTGGGGAATGAAGGCAGTGCAGACTGCATGATGAGACACCATGTCAAAATAGCAAGATAAAACAAAACAAAAGCAACAAAGACCCCATAAATAAAAGCAAACCAAAATAAGACAAAAAACTTTGGTGGTTTATAGATCAGTTTTTTAATTATGATAATAATATAGAACGTATTGAGAAAGTGAACAATTTCCCCTGTTAATTTATGTGGCTATTTCCCAATATAGTTCAATGTCAGCTGATAAGTTCAGGATATAACAAAGATATTATCATTTTTTGTTTCTGTAGATATTAAAACCATGTCATCAATCTCATCTAGAAGTCACCCTTACTCTAGTGAAAGTGAAGATGAGTCTACTGAGGTGGGCGGGGAAGCCGACTCCATAAGCGAAGAGGGAAGTTCCAGAAGTTCCTCTTCTCAGGATCTTCGGGAAAACAATGACTCAGGAAAACTACACTTTCCAGCTGAGGAGTACTTGGAAACTGAGATCGAAGAGCAAGAAATCACAAAACTAGACGGGGATAACGGACCTTGGTTGACAGAGCTCAGCGGTATGCATGTTACTGATGGAAAACCAACTAAGGGAACCCAAGCTTTATCGGAGAGTCAACCCAAGGAGTCCAGGCAGGCTGCTTCCTCAGAAGTGAGGGCTAAGAATAAGATCCAGAAGGAAGCAGGCCTCCCTGGGGTGGGAGAAGAGGGTAAGTACAGCCCATAAGGTGACATACCGCTGTACCTGTGCATGGAAGCTGATTTGGTCATTGCTACTGCCGGAGCTGGGCAATCATCTGGATGATTCTGGAAGGATTCTATATTTCCCTTTCTTCTTGTCACAGAATTACACATGTATTTTCAGCTTGTTGTTTTCCTTCTATTGCATTTTAAAAATCACTTCATCATTCTTAAATAGCCTGTTTCCTATTTTCTGTAAATTCCTTCCTATGGTAATTCTATCTCAAGAATCAAATAAAACACAATGCATGTGTGAACTCAAAGATATGTCTGGCTTTTTAGAGATTGACACTAACATCGCTCTTTGTTCTGACTCATATAAACATTTATATGTGCATAGCTCATGTGGATGGTGCTTAGCATGTCTTATGCATGGTCGTACATTAGATATGAACTCACTGCATCACATAAGCACTGCCATCTCTGCTCTCCAGGGGAAGCAGCTATTTTGTAAGAGGGTTACATTGCTGAGGGACTGTACAGCCAAGAGCATTGGGCATCAGGACAGGTGGGGCGATTTCAGAGTTTCTAGAGATGTCTATTGTCTCACTATCATTGTAACTTAGGTTTGATAAAAGCATGAAAATTCTCTAAGATGTTTCAATCTTCACTCTCAAATATTCTCTAACTCTGAGCTCTTTCACCATCCTGGGGTTTCCAGGGTGTGTGGGCAGGTCCTGTTTGAAGAGAGACATTTAGGGTGCAGGACAGCATGTTCCCAGGACCACTGACACATGGATGGTCACAGGCCACTGTCACCTCTGAGAACAAACAGGGGACTGAAGCTGAATGTGTGGACAGGTGAACTGTGCCTGCCTGACAGCTGCTTCTCAAGAGCACCTGAACTCTACCAGACCTCCAGGCCCCTCTCTCTCCTAGTTTCCCCCTCCCTCCTAGACAATGCAGCAGCCATTCTTCTGGGTTCCAAGATAAATTTTTATCGCATTTTAGTTTTTTTTTTTTCTTTTTCTTTTTCGTTTTTTTCTTTTTTTTTCAAGACAGGTTTTCTCTGTGTAGCCCTGGCTGTCCTGGAACTCACTCTGTAGACCAGGCTGGCCTCAAACTCAGAAATCTGCCTGCCTCTGCCTCCCAAGTGCTGGGATTAAAGGAGTGCACCACCACTGCCCGGCTCACATTTTAATATTATAAAGTCGAGCTATGTCTTAAAAACTTTGAGTCCTATTAATTGCTATAATTTTTAGAACTTTAAAAGTAGGAATAGAGTGTACTGAACATTTATCTTCTGTTGAACTGTTAATGTAACCTTGTAGTGTATCTGGGTAGTATAGTCAAAACAAACGTGTAAGGGAAACTCCTACCAGAACATGTTAAGAAGGGTCAATGATGGGTCTAAAGTCATTAACTGTATACATATAAAATCAGAGAGAGAAAAGGAGCAGGAAATGATGAAATTACATTATAATCTCAAGACCTTCTAAAAGAGGAAAGCTAGGTTTCATGAGGACTGTGCTAAGGCTGGATTCAAGTTTAAAGGTGGGGACACAAGGAAAGATGCTCTGGATTGGTGGGGACACAAGGAAAGATGCTCTGGATTGGTGGGGACACAAGGGAAGATGCTCTGGATTGGTGGGGACACAAGGCAAGGTGCTCCAGATGGGTGATCTACACAGGGACATGATCTGCAAGTAAGCCCTTAAAAATAGGCAGTATAAACTAAAAATGGATTTTATATTTTTAAATGGTCCAAAAGACTGGAGGAATTTAGTTTTTTAGGCCTATCAATCTTGGCCCTCAAATTATTCTACAAAGAGTACTGACATTTCAAAAGGATTTGCCTTATGCAAATTAAAATTCCTATTAAAATATTCTTGCAACACTTTGATAAAAATAATTTACATCTTTGATCTTGGTTTAGTCATTATATCCTGGTATAGTATAACAGATCTAGGAAATTGAGCAAGTTTACTAACAAAGAAGGCTGACATGCCGGCTGAGGACTCAGCTTAGTGGTACGGGGCTTGCCCAGCACTTGGATTTGAGCTCCAGCACTGGAAAACCACACAGATGTAACACTAGTTTTTGTCATTATTCTAATTTCAGAAAACTAGATATTTTTCCTTTTAAAATTAGCATGCAAAGTATTAGAATCCATTATGATATTTGCATATGCAATTTGTATTTGTTGACAGCTTTTGCCCCCATCCTGGATCCTTTCTCCCTTTTTCTGCCCAAGCCCAGTACCCCCTCCACACTTGGATGGCACACGTGTTCTCTTACCAGCTTGCTCAAATCACGCTTTTCCCTTGGGATTTTATGAACTGTGTCTATACTCACACTTGTGTATGCTCTTAAGTTTATTGCTTTACTACAATTCAAAACAAAATATATATGGACTGTTTTAGGATCATATTTGTTTTGAAAGTTCTTTCAGTGATAAATAATTCATATATATTTAGAAAAATGAGTGTCTGGGATTAAAGATTATGGCTTGAGGAAAGGCCACTCTGGTGGCATTGGAGTTGGAGAGTCTTGCCACTAAGCCCATCTGCATTCTCAAGAGCCACCCTAGAAACTGTTCCCATCCTGTGGCCCACAATACAGTCACATATTGAAAATATCAGGAAGGTTGTAGAGACTCTATATTTCTTAATATGAGCAAAAGGCCATCTCATACTTAGAGATATATAACATGGGTAAAATGTATACTTAAGGTCTAGTTATTGTATGTATAATCAACATATATGTGTATATGTGTACATATATCTTTTATGCTGCTGCTGTGTATAGATACATATGTGTAAGTAATACATCATTCTTTCAAGGACAGTATACATATTATACATATTAATGAAACATATAGGAACATATAGGAATATATATATTAAAGTATTTTGTCTAACTTTACTATTACTGCTATAATAATATACTGTTATAATAAAGTCTAATAGACTAGACTTAACGCCTGAGATAACATGCTTACTATGCAATGCTTCTTAAGATGAAAATCAGAGCCCTGTAGAGTTAAAACCAATGTAAAGGATAGCTTCTATTGCTTCTGGATGCTTGGGAATTCAGTCTCTTCCCTCCTTCAGGTTCCCATCTAACTTGGGTCAATATCCTACCAATCCTGCTGTACTGTCTCTAAGTCTGTCTTCGCTCAGACTTTTTCTCCCCTCGTCATGCCTCCCTATCTCCTGACCCTGTCTCATAAGTGCACATGGGTGCACACACAGACTCCTCATACCAAGGCCCTTTACCATGTTTGCAATTCCAAGTAATACTCATAGATTTGGAGGATAAGGGCATGACAAGGGACACTATTCAATGTTCTAAACATTTCAGACAAATTAAGCATGCATGAATCACTTGACATGGGCAATAAGCAGCCAAAGGTAGAACTTAGAGTAAATAACTAATCCTATAAACACCATGTATCAAAATATATGACAGAAAGGGTCAAGTTATTCGAAATATTTGAAGCATAGGTTTTTATTTGTATTTATATAGTAGATAATTTTTGAAAAGTGGGGTTCTATAAAATGGATTTTAATATGCTGATGAATAAAGAAACAGATGTTGAACATATCATATTTTATTCCTCATGTTTTAGAAATGATAAGTATATTTGTTTATTTTCTCAATATATTAAGAATTTTTTTTTACCAGATATCTCTAATTTCATGAATGTTTTATAATCTTTTTATTAATATAGGCTTGTCACTAGATGGCAAGGGATAATCTTTTATCTTTGTTAAGCATTAAAACGAGCTAAGTTTAATTTTAATTTTTATTTTTCATTAATATCTGTATAATCAACATAGAATAACATCTACAAATTAGGGAAAGAGAGTTTAAATATTTTTTTCATGCATTTGTTAAATGAAAAGTTACTTCCAATGTTGTCAGTTTTTAAATTTTCAAACTAACATTTTATAGTTAATTGTCGTATTTTATAAATTTAGAAAGTATTTATAAAGCACAGTCTGCATTATGTTCAATGTGTCACCACAGTCACCCTTGTGTGGCCTTAAACATCATCTTTAATGTCCACGTATGCCATTCGGGCATGTCCTCGGGAGCTAACCACTTCCCTACTTTTGAGTGCTTATACTTTTCCATTTCACCGTGATAGATTTTAAATATTCACTATGATTAGCATTACTTTAGTGTTTGATTACCCAATTTATTTCAAATGCACCAATGCTTCATTAGAATAGGTTATATAAAGTATACACCTGGATGAAAAGCTGCAGTTTTTTCATGGGTCCTGATAAACATTTTTCTCACTTACAAACAATTGGCTCAAAGTTTATCTATTAAGGGAAGAGGTCAGCATGGGAGTGAAAGCTTATCCTGCCTGATTGCCTGTCTTTCTCATATGCGTAGCTATGGCAAACAAAACGTTCATGGTTCTAGAAAATTTATAGAGATATATTTACAGATTGTGAACATAAAGTAAGGGAAGGTTAGTTTTCTGTTAGTTACAATATAAAAGGCTTATAGAAAGTTCTGGTGTGGTGTGTGTGTGTGTGTGTGTGTGTGTGTGTGTGTGTGTGTGTGTGTGTCTGCGCGCTCGTGCGCATATGTGGTGCTGGGGACCGAACCCAGGGACTTGAGTTAGTACTCCAACAATGACCTATATCTGCAGCTTCATTTTGTATTTTTATGTGTAGATTTAAGAATAGCTAAAGGAAAATTTGGTTTGTTGTTACGGGCACAGGATACAACAGGCCTGAATGGAAAACAAATCTTGTGAACTGAAGTCTAAGTTTAAAGTCTGACCGAACGTGGAAGCATTCAATGTCTGTTCCAGTAGATTCCTTCTGCCACCGTGCACTAGGCATATGCTTTCTGTCAAACACTGTTCCTGGTGTAAATATCATGAAGTCCGTGACTATACAAAGTTTACAATAAGGGAGGAAACATGTTTAACAAATGGAAAGTAAGCATGGTGGGTTATCTGGGGGCCCAGACCTGAGGAGGCAGGATGATTATCTGGGGAATGCCTTCTGAGGGCTGACCTCTCTGCAGATAGTACATTTGAGCAGAGGTCATGAGGCAGGGCAGAGGCCATGAGGCAGGGCAGAGGCCATGAGGCAGGGCAGAGGCCATGAGACAGAGCAGGGCAGCAACTCTATCACCTGCAGGAGATCTGAAGGACAGCTAGGAGGCCACCTGGGCTGGGGAGGCGCTGCTGACACAAGTTTGGAGAGTAGGTTGGTGTAATGGATTTGGGTGAAAGGCAGAGGAAAGGGAGTAGGCATGGGAGCAGGGGCACAGGCAGAGGAGAGTTCAGAGAGGCAGACTTACAGACTACTGTGCAGTACTCATCCTGCCATGGGAAATGCGTTCACTGGAAATTTAGAGTGGACCGATGACATGGTCAGAAAGTTTAAGAAAGACGACTCTCACCACAGTAGGGGATAGAATTTACCCTTGAGCAGCTGTGGCCTTGAGTTTGTAATTAATTCTAGGTTCTGTGGACCATGCTTCAATGTCAGAGGTAACACCAGAACATTTTCACTGTGGAGGCACATGATGTTAGTTGTGAGGTTTGTCCTGGTGAGCTTTTGAGATGATAATTGATTATCAACAAAGAATGATCAAGACACAAAGATACTCTCCAAGGTGACTGTGGGCTGAAAATTAACCTCAATATGTCTTTGCTCTGTTTCCATGGATTTTGATGGCTTAGGGTTTTAGATAAAGCCATTGGCACCATTGTCATCTACTGTTGAGTATCTCAGTATTCCCAGTATGCTTTAAGATGGGGCCAGTTCACTTTGTTTCTCTAGCAGAAGAGAAGGAAGGGATTGGCAGCATTCAAGAGGAGGCTAAGCAGAATAATCTGGAAAATACCAGTTAGAGTGGTGATAGGAGCTCCTGTGCCTGGTGTCTCCCTCCATCTGTTGTTCCACACCAGAAAGGATGTAAAGGACTGCACTTTGAGAGTTTCAAGTTTTCTCTTGAACCATGGGCATCTTCTCTATCCAGAGGTTGCAAAGTCCACAGAATTTGTTATACAAGAGCATGAGAGGAAAGCACAAGGATCTCCCTGGAGGTGATTTAAGAATTGCTCTCAGAGCCGGGCAGTGGTGGCGCATGCCTTTAATCCCAGCACTTGGGAGGCAGAGGCAGGCAGATTTCTGAGTTCGAGGCCAGCCTCGTCTCCAGAGTGAGTTCCAGGACAGCCAGGGCTACACAGAGAAACCCTGTCTCGAAAAAAAAAAAAAAACACAAACAAACAAACAAAAAAATAAGAATTGCTCTCAGATGTCAGCTTGCTGTGGTGGAGGAGCTGTAGGGAAATGAGAACATTCTCCTTCACAGTGGCAGTAGGAGAGTGAGGGTCTGACCAGGGCTGGAGCCTCTGGAGTAGAATGGCCTCCCTGCCAAGATGCCCAGATACAGTCTTCTTTTCCATGTAGCTCTCAGGTCCACAATTTAGGATTGATAACTACTTTAGCATGACACATCCTAGATGCAGTTCCTACCAGAAGCTAAGGGCATTGAACTGTGACAGGCCACTTCAGCGCCTGCTTTGTAGCACTTCCTCGAGAAGAGGTCAGCATACCAGCCAGGTGCTAACTTCAGCCCCATCTCACTAGGAGACAGCCTCACCATTGACTTGGAGTGAGCTGTAGTGATGAGATGAATGCATAGCTTCCCCGACTAGTTTTTGTTTCAGTGGCTGCTATTTAACTATTGTTCCTTATTATTGTTATTAATTATATTGTTATTAGCCATATTTCTCTAAAACTTTTAGTTAACATACACTGTAATGATTTAATTACAACGTTCACATCCATATGCAATGCACTTTTTTTTCTGGTTCACCTATAACCTGCCCCGTCTTCCCCACTCCCCTCTTCTTGGTTCCCCTCCTCCCTCACAAACACCCCTCCCCCATCATGCCTTTTCCATGACAGGATCTTTTCTGCCTTTTCTATCCCTCAAGACCTCTTCCCTCCATTCTAAACCACCACCCACTTTCCTCTCTACACACAAAAATGAGTTTGCATCTAGAGCCTACATGTGAGAGAGAACATGTAGTATTTGTCTATTGGAGTTCGGCTTATTTCAATAAAAAGCCTCATTTCCTTGCAGATTTTGGTACTTAAGATAGGCCCAGATGTCTGCTGGTACTGCAAAAAGTCAGCCTCATTCAGCAGTTGCTAAGTCAACCTCTGTTCTTGGCCCTAGCATCCTGGTGATTACCATCACTCAGTCAACTGAACTGTTATGCAAATCCCCAAACTGCTGTTTATTTAAACCTTAAATACATCATATTATATCATAATAGAAAAATGATATGTGAGTTCTGTATCCTCCATTCGTTAATGCCATAAACCTGACTCAGAAACACAGCCAACTGTAATGTGGTTGTCACAAGGTGAAGTGGTCTCTAAACTGTAGTGTTGTATGTAAATGTTTCAGCTTGTACATTAGACATATGAAGAAACCTAATGCTCAAAGAAAAATGTAAACAATATATCTGAGCTATATGACATTCCTCTTTTGCTTCCACATTTGTATTAAGATCAATAGTCAATTCGTCATTTCACCCACTGAGATCCACCATAGATACCACAGTCTTTCTTCCCAAACCATTAGATACCTTCAGAAATTTATTTTAAACTAGTCAGGAGTTAGGGATGGCTTCATAGGTCTGGGTTTTTTTTTTTGTTTGTTTTTTTTGTTTTTTGTTTTCTCAAAGTATAGTCCTTGGGTCACTATGTTAGAAGAGGGGGAAGAGGAGGAAATGAAATGGGACAGGCACAGACGTGGAGGGGCAGACTGGAGATTGATCCAGAAGGCAGATCTCAGTCTCATATTATTGACTGAGTTAACTACAAGGTGAGGTACACTCATGGGCATTAGGAAGTTAGAGGCACAGGGCCTTCAGATGACCAGCAGTGAGGAAGATACGGAGCTGTTAGACACTAAAGACAAATGTAATTGACTTTATATTTGGTTAACAAAGTTGTCTTGGGCCAGGGTCGCAAAATGTGCAAAATGCTTACTATCATCCCTGCCATGTAGCATGGATAGTACCACCAAGTACACAGAAGCACGTCAGAGGCCCAGCATGCTCTGTAGACAGTACTTCATTTAATGCTCCTGATACCTTTGATTCTACATCTCTTTTGACAGATAGGTAAGCCAAAGAAACAGCATGGAACTTGAACCTGGACCTCTGTACCACGGGAGGTCTATGGTAGTAATCAGCATCATAGAATAGGAATTTGTGTAGGTGTGTGTACTGTCAAACTGATAGGAATTCCGTGACAGCCTCTTATGGCTTCTGTTCATATTGCGTGAGCACTGAGGTCAAATCATTAAATCTACTAATGGAAGGAATGCTCTGGGTATAGTCAGCAGGAGTAGGGTTAGCCATATACAGGAGCAGTAATGATTGGTGTCATAAAATAGAGAACACACATTTCTAGAATGCGAAAGACAACTTGGCTGCTTCTCCACTCACGTTATCATTGCATGTGTACTTGGCAAGTGTCGCTGCATTCTTATTTTAATGGAAGTATTTCTTTGCATGTGTCTCCTCCCTTCATGATTGACTATGGTGTGCTGTGTTTTCCTCTAAAAAGAATCATAGCTTGGAAGCTGTTTGATCTCTATTTATTTTTAGAAACAAGTCACATTTTAATGTGAATCTGTTTAAATTAAGTTGATTCTACTTGCTTGAATGATGTGAAATGCCAGTGTTCCCATGGCCTCTCCTTTGCTTTTTGATAATTTATGTGCTCTCCAATCAGTCGGACAGATAACAGGTGAAGCCCAGGAAGCTGGTCACTACCGCTCTAACACTGCACCTGGACTTAGCCCCACAGATGACGGGGTGACACCCGTGAGGAAACCTGAGGTCAACCTGGTCAGAGGTAAGGGCCGGCTGTTACCTAGTAAAGACACTTAAGAATCCTCCACAGATGCTACCCTGTCTCTGTCTTTCATCTTCAATCCCCTGTTTTGTCCCCTTGCCCTTTTAAAATTAATAATTAATTTCATTCTCTTCTAATGGATATGGGATATAATGGCAGGAATTGGCCTAGAGTGCTGAAGAGGAGCTTTGAAACTGACATTAACTATGGGTGCTTTTCTAAAAAATACACTGATGCTTAAGATAAAAAACAAAAATAAAATCCCTGGTGTTAATTTTCAGATTAGTCATATGCTGTAGCCGTCCTCGCCATTAACTGACCAAGCAGATGAATTTACCTTTGCTAAAAAGATTACGAGCACCAGTAGATCATGCTTTACAAGAGTTCATATGAACTTCTCAGCCTTTTCAGAATTAGGGAAGAATCCAGTGCTGTCGATGTATAATGGGACTGATATTCCATCGTCACGATTGCCAGCTAAGCATCAAGTCAACGAACCTGACTCACACATCTGGCCAATGTCCTATGCCTGTGATGAATGCTGTTTTAAAATCCCTCTGGTTTGAATGCACGTGTTTATGGGAACGCATTCTATTCACCATGTTATCCCATCTCCAGTGCTTAGCCTGAGTTATTGAGCATTATGAGACAGCTTCATGGATGCTGTAGAAGGTACATGAGAGACTTCCTTCCTCTTTGGGCAGCATGAGAGGGTTAGGTGACATTTGCAACATGTAGAGTCACAGGAGAGTGAAGCTGAACTATTGGAGTGGACATCCCTTTAGAGGAATTCTGGTGAACCTCTCAAACACAATATAGACAAGGATGTTCTTGAGGATACTGCACTCCAGGAAGAAAGTCTAGTTCATCAAAGGCCGTGGGAAGAAAGGGGGGGGGGGAGTCATGAGGCTCTTACAACCAGATTCAGTACTGACTACTTCACACAACACTATTGATTGTCACAAGAATTTTGCCAGTCGAACATGGATTATACCGTTTTATAGATAAGAAAATGAAAGCTTAGAGAGGTGCCATTTGCTAGGTTCATGTAACTAGTAAACCTAAGAGCAACATGTGCACTAGGCCTATCTGACCTCCCACCCACCAGACACATGCTCCAGGCACAGATCCTGTGAACCTGTTGATGGATATTGCTTCTGTAAAATGCTTCCTCAAAGCTCGTGAGATCGCCATGAAAACTACTCTTTTTACTCACTGTTATCTCCGAGGAAGGCTCCAATTACCCACTCTCTTGTGCTTTGGGAATGTTCTCTTTGACTTCTCGGTGCTGTGTGTGTTCGTATAATAGCTCGGCTGGGGGTCATTAGCGCTTTTTCTCCCAGAGTTTAGACAGTATATTATTACGTGGTGACTAGGCAATTTTATTCCCCTGTTTTCATGAATGCTCTTTAATTAATCCATAAATTTAGAGGGCAGGTTTAAAAACCAGATGACGTTATTTAAGTGTTTTCCATAACTGACTTTTTAATAACATTTTGTGCAGGAATTTGAACACTGACAGATAAACTAAGAAGAAACTTGACATCCTGGGCTGTTTACCGTTGTTCCAACATAGTTGTGTTCTAAATCAGTCACAGCCCGTAGTGAAGTAAAAATAGACTTCTTCTTTTTTCAGGTGACTTTACTACATGCCATCTGGGCAGACAGTTTGCTCTACACATCCCTTCCAGAGCTCTTATGCACAGTTTTGGAAATTGCTAATTGAATCCTTTATGAGTAGATGCCTCATAAAAGCCAACCTTAGCCTCAATGACAGACCTGGATTATTAAAAATTTACACCTTTGTAAAAGTATAAAAATATATTTCTAAATATAAATTTTAAGGGCATGTCATGTCAGTTCTTTTTTGGCTGCCATCTAAGTGGTTTGTGGTACTACCTGGCAAGAGACTGAGACAGACAACAAAGAATATGTTTTAAGAGGTGGTAGAGTGTCAACATTGTAGAGTGTGTGGAGGGAAAGGGGAAAGAGAAGACCAGGGTTTTGGTTTCTCTTAGGTTGTCACTGGCAGTACTATAGGTAAAATAGTTACCAAAAAGTGCAAGCAAGGTCAATCTGAGAAGGTAAAGGACTTAGTATCAACTATGGTGACCCGAGTTCCGTGCCTGGAATCCATACAGTGGAGAGGGAGAACTGACTACTGAGAGTTGTCCTCTGACCTCCATGTGTGCGCTATGGTATGCAAGCAATCTCTCCCCACACACAACAATAAACAACCACCCCCAAAATTTGAAAATGAAAATGAGCAAAGAAAATAAGGAAGATATGTTTGCATAAGTTTACATGATATACTGGTAGAATGATTTATTATAATTCATAGAATCTACACATGTGTTCTTTTGTGTGTATGTGTACATGTGTATATATACATCTGTCTGCCTTAGGTAATTTTCTATTACTATGACAAAACACTATGACCAAGTGTATTAGTCAGGTTTTCTAGAGTAACAGAATTTACAAATTGTATCTCTCTATATGTATATCAAGAGGATTCATTAGAATGATCTTCAGGCTGTGGTCCAGATAATCCAGTAATGGTTGTTCAAGGATCCACTAGTTGTTTAGCCCAACAATCTCATCCAGCCTTTATCATATGTCTGAATGCTGAAGAAGTAGTTTTCAATGCCAAGGAAGAAATGGACCTGCTAGAGAGGGCAAGAGAAAACAGGCAAAGAGAGCGAACTTCCTTCTTTCATGTCCTTTATATAGGCTGTCAGTAGAAGGTATGGCCAGATTAAAGGTGGATTTTCCCACCTCAAAGATCTAGATTACAAGTGGGTCTCCCACTTTAAATGATTTAATTAAGAAAAAAATCCTCATGAGTATGTACAGTGTGTTGCATTTTAATTAATTTTTGATGAAGTCAAGTTGACAACCAAGAATAGACATCACACCAAGGCAACTTATCAAAGAAAATGGTTTAATTTCTGATTATGGTTTGAGAGGGCTAGAGCATATGATGGCAGAACACAGGCCACCGAGTGCTCATGTCTTGATGTGAAAGGGGGAGGCACAGAGAGAACACTGGGAATGGCTGGTCTTTTGAAACCTCAAAGCTCACCCCTAGTGGCACACCTCCTCCAACAAAGCTGTACTCTAATCCTTCTAAAACGGGTCCTTCAAACAGAGACCAAGTATTCAAATATATGAGCCCATGGGGCATCCTCATTCACCCTATCAATTTTCACTTCCTAGTCCCCATAGGCCTGTAGCCATATCATAATGCAAAACTAACTTAGTCCTATTTCAAGAGTTCCCATAGGCTTTTACGGTCTCAACATTGCTTAAATATCCAAAGTCTAAGTGTCTTCTGATCCTCGAGGCCATGTCTTAATTATAGACCCCTGTAAAATAAAAAACCTAAATCAATGCTTGCAATACACAATGGCACAGAATATATATTACTATTGAAGAATGGAGGAAAGGGGGCATAGGTAGCCAAACACCACACCTTCTAATCTTCATGACTAAGTATTCAAATATATGAACTTTGTGAATTCATTTTCATCCAAACCACCACAATGTCCATGTTCGTGTGTGCATGTACCTGCATGTGTGGGTGAATATCCATGTGTGTCTGTAGGTCAGAGGTCACCCTTGGTTGTCATTTCTAAAGCATTGTTCATCCTGTTTCCTTTGTTGTTGTGTTTGGTTTGTTTTGAGACGGGATCTCTTACTGAACCTGGAGCTCTTCAAGTAATGTAGGGGAACTGGCCTGCAATCCACAGGGGCCCACCTACCCCCTGATCCCTAGCGCTAATTTACAGGTGTGGACTACAACACCTGGGCATAGCATGCCTTACTGACTGAGCTATCTTCCCAGTCTTAACTTTGGTTTGTAAATGAAAAATATTAGAGTAACTTGGCTGGAGAGATGCCTCAGTGGGTAAAGGCATTTCCCCTGCCAAGTTTTGCAACTGAATTCCACCCCTGCAACACACATGAAGGTGGAAGGAGAGAACTGACTCTACAAAGATGTCCTGTGACCTCATTAGGTGCTATTGTGGACATGCACACACCAGATACAGAATCATACATCAGATTTAATATTTAATAAATCATTAAAATAATGGCCACTACAGAGATACTGCCTTGGAAGCTCTGCCTCTCTGAGCCACCAGTTGGGAATTTGCTGTCACTCACTTTCACATATTCTGCACACATCATTCAGAAGGAAGCATGACCTGCTAAATACTCAGAAACCCAGTGACCTTTCAAAGACATAGCAGACCTGTAGATCCTGATTCTCTGGGGAGTCTTGCATCAGAACTTGTGAAATACTTCAGCGGTGTTGTAGGAGAGTTGTTCCACACCACAAGTTCCAGTCTTGCTCTATGGTCCTGTTTTGACAAATGTAATCGGTTTCTAAGCATAGATGGTATGTAACCTGACATGGAATACAAATTGACATCTCTACTAAAATGCCATACTTCAGTGATAAAGACTTTTGATGATTGTCTTAGGGTTTTACTGCTGTGAACAGACACCATGACCAAGACAACTCTTTTTTTTTTTTTTTTT
>CM052704.1:122952359-123083797 GCA_028551405.1 Uromys caudimaculatus
GGCAGAGTCAGTGAGCTCTGGGGACGCGTTGCCCCTGCTATGAGCTTTTCTGCGTTCCTGGGAGAGAGAGGATTGTCTCCCGGAGCTGCCTGTCTATGGAATCCTTGTGTCCCAGGCAGAAGTTTCCTGCCACAGGCGCCAGCTTTTTTCCCAAGACAACTCTTATAAAGGAAAGCATTTAATTGGGCCTAGCTTACAGGTTCAGAGATTCAGTCTAGTATCATCAAGACAGGAGCATGACAGTGTCCAGGCAGACATGGTTCAGGAGGAACTGAGAGTTCTACATCTTCATCTGCTAGTGGAAGACTGACTTCCAGGCAGCTAGGACAGGGTATTAAAGCCCACGCCCACAGTGACACACCTACTCCAACAAGGCCACACCTCCCAACAGTGCCACTCCCTGGGCCAAGTATTTAGAAACTATCACAATGACCAAATCTAACCAGAGATGCTTTAACATATTGGGTGGTAGGTGATGTAATTGCTACCTCTGGACCATGGCTATATGGCTAATGTCTTCTGAGGTAGATGTACTCTTGATGCTGTGGGAAGCTATGAGTTTTATTTAAGACAAGTAAATACTTTTCTGTTTATTGTAAAATGTTTTCTTTCAAATATTTTAAATGAATAGTAGAGTATATTGTATGTTTTACATGTGAGATAATTTATTGATAATAAAATATAAAAATATTGGGAAGTGTTGTGTTTGTTCACGTCAACATGCCTAATGTTCAATTTTTTAATTAATGTGTCCATTAAATTTGAAAGCACTTTTTAATAATGAAGGAAAGGCATTTTCCAATCATGGTCCATGTTACTTAACATCAACTGAATAAAGGTTTGATATATAATTTTAGTGTCCTCTTGATGACATATAAAAGTCTCATAAATATCCTATAAAATTCTATATTTTATTTTCTGCTTTGTACACTTTGATCTAAGTGATCTGTTTCTCATCTTTCTTTTTTCTTTCTTTTTTTTTTTTTTAATGGCATCGAATGGAAATCTAGTGGTAGAGGAAAGAGCAGCCATCAGCTCAAATGAGCAACCTGAGCAAGCTGCACAAGAGATGCGCACACTGAAGGAAGAAGCCATGGAGGAAGATATATCTTCTCAGCCTGAGAATACTGATGCCTGTGTGGGACTGAGGGAGAAAGCAGGGATGGAGGAAGATGGTACCTGCCATCCCCAGGATGCTGACATGGTTGCAGGACAAAGGGAGAAAGCAGGGATGCAGGAAGATGGTACCTGCCACCCCCAGGATGCTGACATGGATGGGGAACTGGAAGAGAAAACAGGGATGGAGGAAGATGGTACCTGCCATCCCCAGGATGCTGACATGGTTGCAGGACTGAGGGAGAAAGCAGGGATGCAGGAAGATAGTACCTGCCATCCCCAGGATGCTGACATGAATGGGGAACTGGGAGAGAGATCAGGGTTTTCAGAGGTTCCCATAGGGGAGAGGAGCCCTACAGGAGATCCACCAGCATCAGTAGAACAGTCTGCAGAGAAAGGGGAGTGCCCTTTGAGCATAGCTAGAGAGGCAGAGGCAGGCACAGAAGGTAGTAGCAGGCATGGGGAGGAGCAGTTGATCCCCACAGGAAAGGTAGCAGCAGAAGGCTCTGGGTTTCTAAGTGTAGAGCAGGCAGTAGACAGGCAGAGGGATGAGGACCCAGGCAGGCAGCCCTTGCTGCAGACAGGGAAAGGAAGAGCAGTTTCTGAAGGGGAGCAAGAACTGGAGAAGGCAGCGTTCACAGACAGCGCAGGGCTCAGCCCAGAGACTCTTGGGGAAGCAGCAGTTCTGAAGGAGGCAGGTACTTCTGAAGTGAAGGAGGCAGAGAGGGAGGTGCGCTCCCCCAAACCAGATGGAGACCAAGGTAAAGAGGGAGCTCTTACAGAGCTAGAGGTCCTAGGGCCTGTGGAGGACACAGGGTCAGAGAGAAAGGATGGTTCTGAAGAGGCCTTACTTGGGGGAGAGAGCACAGCCACAGAAAGAAAGGAATTTCTGGAAGCAGAAGCTCCCTTCAGCTCCTCCACAGGAGAAGTTCAAGCAAGCCCCAGGGAGGTGTTCCCAGGCAACCATGAGGAACTCCATAAGGAAGACACAGCAAGGGAGGGAGTCATAGCTGACACAGAATCCACCACAGAACAGGATCTCCAAGCAGTGTTCCCTGGGGAATTAGCTGCAGCTGGAGGCACCGAGAAAGTTGAGAGGCCTACACCACCTCCGAGGGAAACTGGATCTGAAAGTGAGAAGGTGTCAGGGGCTGAGGTGCTGAAGACAGAAGACTTGTTAGGAGAGCAAAAAATTAAAGTGGAAGAGGAGGGCACAGTGAGGGAAATAGGTTTTGAGGAAGAGTCCTGTGCATCCCCCCGTGAGACGGAGGCTGATGTGGAGGATGCAGAATCCACAGAGGCAGGGTTGGAGGAGGCTACAAAGCTTCTAGAAGGTTCTCCCAAAGAAAGAACCATTACCTTGTTTGAAGCAACACCTCAGTTTGAGAAATCAGCAAAAGAGAGTGAAGTCACAGACCACAAAGGAAGAGAAGAGCTGCCAGGCCAGGAGAGCGAGGCTCTGTGGCATCAGGCAAGAGGGCTCAGCCATGATGGAGAAGGGCTGTTAGGAGCTCCTGGACCTGAGCCAGCAGACAAAGCACAGGGACCAGAGGGCTTTTTCACAGCCAGAGGTGAAGAGTGGGCTGTCAAGCAGCTGGACAGCCATGTGGAGCCGGAGAGACTGGAGGAAGACGGGTCTTTGCAAATACAAGAAGCGGAGGACATCAGGAGAACAACCCAGGGAGATCTTACCCAGGAAAGGCTCACCAGGGCAGTGGTGTTCTGTAGAGGAACTGAGGGTGAGAAGCCACAGGGGGAAGAGGGCAATGATAAAGAGTGCCCTCCAGGGACAGTGACTGATGGCCTGATAGGGCAGAACTGGACCATGGGAGGAAGTACAGTCGAGGCTGAGGAGGCTCCGTATGGAGAAGGAATCAAAGAAACAGCTGCAGAGCTGAGGGAGGTGTTGGCAGAGTCAAAGTCAAATGATGGGACCCCTGTGGCCTCCTCCTCTACAGATGCTCAGAAGGAAACCTGGGACAGAGCTGGTGAGGCTCTAGAAGCAGCAGCTGAAGAAAGGACGGTGGCTGAGGACATGACACCAAGAACAGAGAAGATAGCAGTGGTGGAGGAAATGACATCAGCAGGGGCTATGGTGGAGATCCAACAGGAATGGGTTCCTGAAATGCAGGACTCAAGGCCAGTGGAGGATAGAGAGGGAGGGGAAGCTGAGGCTTTTCAGCATGCACGTACGGCTGCGGAACAGACAGGAGCTACAAGGAAGGATGAGGAGCACCAATCAGTAGCAGCTGAAGAGTTCAGAGGATCTGTGTCTCAGACAGAGATGGCTTAGCAGAGTGTGTCTAGAGGCAGCACCTCCAAGGAAACTGGATTTTTCTAGAACCCAGGAGAAGCATCTGGAGAGACTGCAAAGAGAATGTGAGAGGGCAGATGTTCCCATGACAGCTGGTGAGCTTCAGTCTGGTGTGTTTCCAGAATATCTAGAAAGCTTGCATGGGTCTCCTGTCTGTGACACAGGCTTCATTGGTGTCTCTCGTGTTCTTATGTGTTCTTCAGTTTCATGCTGTTTAGCCCCAAGCTGGTCTGGAGGGTCTGGTGGACACGGGGAGATGCTAAGGCATGCAGAGGAGGCTGATAAGCTCTCTATGTGGCCTTTTACTCATATCCCATCTTTTCGAATGGGGCCTCCTGAAGTGAGGTCTGTATGTCTCACAGGGTTCAAGGACAAAATACACAATACAGAGAGAAGTCAGACATTGGAGAAGCTCAGGGAGGAGAAAGAACATGACCAAAATATACTGTATGAGAATTTTAAAAAGCATACAGAGAAGAATGGGCCCTCAGCTACAGAATCCAGAAATAAAGGGTTAAAAGTCACGTAAGAACTCTCCACGTTAGATTTCCTTCACACACACATATAAAATCCACACCCTCGACTCCTCCCGAACTGCCACTAGTGTGGTTTTCAAGGGATGAAATAAAGCTTCTCTGTGGTCATTTAATCCTGGGGTGCTTCTATGCTTTTACCTCTGATGTTTTACAAAGTTTAATAAATGTACGTTTTCCATGCATAGATGACAAATGCTATACATATTTAAAATACAAAGTTTAAAATACATAAGTTTAGAATGGTATTAGTAAGCACCAAAATATATTTATTTTACAGAGTCTGTTGTTTCCAAGATACCATCACATCGCTATTATTTTGAGTGATTTTATCATCAGTGCTATCCCCCCCCCCCCAGGATATTATGAAACTGTCATGGTTAAAGATGTAGAGTGGGAACAGACTGAGGCGGGTTCTTCACCAGGAGTTCAGAGTTTCTTTTAGCTTACTGCTGGCCTGAGCTGGACTCAAATTCAGACACTAGTCAGTAGGTTAGTAGCCATGGTGAAATAGCTCAAGTAGATTTCCCCTAAGGAGAGCTGTGGCCCCAGAGAACTGGGGGGGTATTGAACATTCTACACAGCTAGTGTATCTATATTTAAATCAAAGTGATGATTTATTCAAACATTTGACTTTTACCAAAGATTACCAGAATGTGAGCCCTGATGGCTTGATTTTGTTCAAATCACTTTTGATTTAACAGTTAAATATTGGTCCCAATTTCATGCATGGGGATTGTATTTTAGCCACTTTGGAAATTCACTGTCTCTTGAAAAGGTTAACTCTTCCTATTTACACCTGGGGGAGTGGGGAAGGTAAAGTGGAAACCTTCCTGACAGTGCCCTTTGTGTGTGTTTGTATTTTGTTTTCTCTGGAGGTGTAGAAACATGTAGCTCTCAGCATTTTGTCCTTGGGAGCATTATCTATCCGGCTGCTCAAATGTAAATGAGATATGTATATAATCTAGGTAAGTGTGAGAGGAGTGTGATGACCATTGGGGGAAGACATGGTCCATCACACGCACTCTGGGAAGACCTGGTCTATCCTATGTTCTCTGTACCTGATGTCATCCTGAAGATCAACAGCCCACACTCCTCCATGGTTCTGTTATTTCAAACCGGAGTGACCCCACAGCCCACAGTAAGCCAGCAGTCACAACCACTTTCCAGATGGCACCCAGATATTATTTCCTGGTTGGGTACCAGCCTGTTCCGAGGGGCTGGCTTTCCTTGAAGACAGTTCATGCTCCAAAGCTCACACTGCTGACCCCTTTCTAAAAGTGAGGAGATGAAAATTTTCCAAGACAGCAATTCCCAGCCAGGAGGAGGATCCACCTTTTATGGGGCACTTTTATAAGTGAACTCTTGTCCCAAAAAAGTTTCAGATATATGTGGTTTTAAATGAACCGATGCATCAATATTTTAATTTTTTCTTGATTCTATTATGTAGCCAAAGTTGAAGAGTCATGCGGTCTGCCACCTGCCCTGTGTTGCTATTGTCAAAGTGTCCTGTTATAGATGGTTTTAATTTTGACGAACAATGGAGCTTTGTGATAATCAGTGCTAGAGCTGTACCAGAGCAGACATATTGGCGCAGAGAGTGGACAGATCATTTCATCAGGAATGCCAGCACATCTTACCACCTGCTTCTTCTCATAATTAGAATCTACATAGAGTGTTGGGGGCAGGGCCAGGGTAGAAACTGCTGTCATAGGAAACCTTGGAGGGGATTCTAAAGTGGTCCACAGTCTGAACACTGCGTGGGTAGGTCACTGGTTACAACTGAGATCTCATCTTGGTTGCAAAGCAGATCACAGGAGCGCTGTCGAGCTCATCTCTGTCTCCGTGCCTTTCCTGAGCTGCATGTCCTCTTGTGTAGTCATCTGAAGGAGATGATAGTCACCATAAAAATGATGAAGCCACCCTTCAGCTCATGTCAGTATGGTTGTGTGCAGTGTATTTGGAAGACTTGCGTCTCTTCCCTGAAGAACAAGTCGATGAAATCCGACCACAGTCTCCCTGCCCTGTGCTCTGGTCTGTGGCTGGATCTCATCTGCTCCATGTCTAGTTCCATGTGTTACTCGTCCGAATTACTGTGACCTCTACAGGACTCGCCCCTGGTGTTGCCCCTCTGCCGCAGAGCACTTTAAACACAGTGCTGATGAGAAAGATTGCAAACTCCTTAATCACTTTGAAAGCTGAGTTTTGTGCGATGTGTTAAATGGAGGTTACATTGGATTATTTTTATATTTAACACCTTCCATCAGCCCAGCCTGTGGTATAATTCTACAATCTGCATGTGGGTTTAACTGTGAAATTCAGTGTTGTGATGTTTTGATTGAGTAAATTTTATCTCTGCAAATATTACACCAATAAAATTATGCTTAGCAAAACTGATTTTTTCCCATAGTTTTTTCATTATTAAAAACAAAACAAAACAAAACAATACATTTACAGGCTCGACAGGAGAGTTTTCTTGGAAAAGAAGAGTAGACTTTTAAGATGTTTTGTGTTATTTTCTTGCCGAATGTGAATGACAAGAGCAGATAAAGGAGGGAGCCTTATTGGGCTGTACTTTTAAGTGTATGTGTTTGCAGACTGCCTGCCTTTGTCTGCATCTTCTAGATTCCTGGGATAACGACAGAGAGAATTATTCCCACCACTTTATTGACAAGCGCAAATGGGAGGTCAGTGTAGTTAAGTGCCTGTCTGAAGTCACAGTCAATCTCAGGTCACATAACTTCTACCTGGACTACCTTTGGAAACACCAGACATTATGTCTAGGAAGATTCTAGACTAGGGCACTAAGTGCTGGTTTCCATGTGTTTCTGTTGAAGGAGAGAACATCTTACTAATATATCTTCAAACAGTGTGTTTGTGTGTGTGTGTGTGTGTGGGGGGGAGTGTTTTCATCTAGTGCTTACCAAAGAACAAGGAGTTTCACATGGTTCAGGAGATGACAGACTGCCAAGAAAACTTAGGAAGAATGGGGCTTTACGATTGAATTTTGAAAAAAGCCTTTCCTGTCACTTCATAAACTTCACTGAGGTAAATTTACAGCATAGGTGAGTTCTCTACCTTCCTTACGATCAATAATTTGCCACCGTTCATGCCCTTGGAAAATGATTGTTTGAACAAAGAAGAGAAAATCTAAAGGACTGTATTTAGTGGGTGAAATATTTGAACAGGCTCAAGGACGCTCCGGAGACGTTGCTGTGACCTCTGGTAATATTTCCTCCAGTCCTTCTCTACACTTGGTTTTGTCATGAAAAAGAAATTCTCTGTCACCCTGGTTTACAGAAGAGGCACAAGACAATGAGAATAAATAAAGCTGGAACTCTTTAAGAATCACTTCCAAACTAACCCTAAAGAAACCACTCTACGTAACCCTTCCCTGGTTTTCTCTTTGTTCAGTTTTCTTTCTCCAGATACATCCGATGACAGGAAAACTATGCCCACTACAATAACCGGGAACTCATCTTAAGAGATGAAATTGTGGATAGTTGATAATCACGTGGCTCTTTTATAATTTCCTCCAGACTGTTCAGACTCTTTAGCCATCTGTGTGACCCTTACAGTATTTTGGAATGTGGCAATATACCCATTTTTAAATTGAAAAAGAGGTACAGAGAAAGTCCTAAGAGACAACCTGCTGTCAGGCTATCTGCTTCACAGATGTCTCCTGGTCTTTATTTAGTGCATTCTTACAATTAAAGGTGTAGTAAGGACTCACACGTGATGGGAGAAACCTCCTAGGTTATCAGAGATTGGGGTACTGTGGGAACAGAGAGACCTTCAAGCAGTTGTGCAAACATCCCTGAGGGGAGATGAATCTTTTCATGGTGTATTGCCAAGGCTGGACCTCCAGAGGCACATTGTCTTAGAATGACCTCACGGCCATCCTGTGGTCGAGGAATTCCATGTTCTCTATCCTCTATGCTTTCTTGACCACCGAGGCCAAGTCTTCACCCACTTCCTATTTTACTTTGGTTTACTGGTCATCGAATGTCTAGACAAAGAGATGAAATGTGATATACATCGAAGGAACTAGCTTTCATGGATGATTAACAGAACCTTCTGGAATAGTTACATCTATTTGCCTCCCACAAAACTCATTGAGGACCAGACTGAACCTTCAGCCGATACTGTATTAAAAAAAATATTTTGGAGTAGTTTATTTTCCGGTGAATTTAGTTAAATTAGCCATGGGGAGTTTCTATGAAGTGTACGATGTTGCAAGCTCCATCGTATCGTTCTACTTACTATGTGATATGCATAAATGTTATGTTTTTACATCTATAAAAATAAAACACCAAGTGGATAAAACAGATGCTGAATACTCTCATTCTAGCAGTAAATAATATTTGCTCACAGCCACATAAACTAATTAAAAATATAAGTCACTCATTCTCAGAGATATAACTTTTAAGTTTTTGTGTGATGTTTATTAAAATGTATGATGCATGTATGTGATCTTGATCAAATCTGAACTTCTAATAATCCCAATGGTGCTCAATCTAGAAGAAATTAAATACAAAAAGCCTCATGGTCACAGGGACTTTTTAAAATTAAAATTTAACATATATATTAGTTTAGTGGGAGAGAAATATGTCAGGAAGAGCATAAAAAAACCAGAATAGAGAAAGATGCTGAGAGCATAAGATTCTGTTTGCAAGGCGATACAGAAATATAAGTTTAAAGGAAAAATACAATATTTTTCTAATAATAAAGCAAAGCTTAGACATGTTCCTTTGACAACAGATGTCCGAGGTCAGGGTCCCCCAGAAGTGCTTCAGTGCATGCAAATTTGTTGGGACAGGCTTTGAGAACAACACTGTGAGCTGAGAGAAAAGCTGGGGTGTGGTGCAGCTGTTGCTATAGCTGGATTCCACACAGCCATAGGGCAGCCATGGAAGTATGGAAGGGACAGGCCTCTGGATTGAAGAGTTCAGTCGCTCTTCAGTCTTGGTTAGGTGCTTCCTGCAGTTGAAAGCAGCTCCCAAGCAGGAACTCATATCTCATCCCCAGCCCAGGCAGCAAGGGACCAAATGTGTTCACTCTGAAGAGGACTTCACCGAGGAACTCCACAGTGCCCACTGCATAGGTGAAGCTCATATCAAATTGCTGTGGGATCTTGATGCCTTGACAACGTGAAGAACAGAGCCATGGGCATTTGATCATTGAAGATTCTATTATAATGTTAGAAACCATTTCTACAATTCCTATTTAAATGTGAACAAACTTAGATGTACAGTGTATAATATTTAGAGAGTCCTGGTATAAAAGTCTGAATGAATAGTAGATACCCTATACTTCCCATCCCTCTTGGCCTGCTGTTCATTATTGAAAGATTTGCTAAAGACTCTCTACATTCTCAAAATACTTTTGTCTCCATAGTGTTAAAGTGATATTTGGTGCCAAATCAATGAGTGGACCATGAAGGTTTTTGTGTAGTGCCTGCTGAGATCTAGGGAAAGAACCATGTCCCATCCTGTGCCCACGTGCACCAATAGAGCGCCCTGATAGCAAGTGAGCACCAAGGAGCAAGGCTCAGCAATGTCCCTAGGAGGGACCAGAGCTTAGTTTTCCTGAAATACCGTTTGCAGCATTCCATCTTCTGTTATGGGTGAAGCAGCCACAGGCAACACTAGAATGAGCTGACATGGTCCTGTTGCAGCAATAATTTGTATTAAAAAATGCATGTGTTGGCAGACTCATCCTGAGGACTCCAGTCTAACAGTCTCTAATAAAGTCTATAGGTAAACAGGTCTGTACCTGTAGAATAGTCTGACTCCTAAGTTTGAAAGCTCTGACAAAGTCACCAACAGGAAACAACTTAAGGCAAGAAGGGCTTATTTCCGTTGCAGTTCGAAGGGTGACAGTCCTTCACAGGGAGGTCATGGTGACAGTCCTTCATGGGGGGTCATGGTGACAGTCCTTCAGAGGGAGGTCATAGTGACAGTCCTTCACAGGGAGGTCATGGTGACAGTCCTTCATGGGGGGGGGTCATGGTGACAGTCCTTCATGGGGGGTCATGGTGACAACCCTTCACAGGGAGGTCATAGTGACAGTCCATTCACAGGGAGGTCATAGTGACGGTCCTTCACAGGGAGGTCATGGTGACTGGAGCATGAGGCTAATGATCAAACTGTGTCCACAGTCAGGAAGCAGAAAGAAAGAAATCTATGCCCTCTGCTTGCCTTCTGTTTTATTCTGCCCATGAAATTTGGGATGGATCTTCCCACCTCAGTTGACCTAATGTAGAAACACTCTCATGATATGCCAGATATTAGCTTCATTGCTGATTCTAGACCCTGTCAAGTTGGCAATCAGATTATCTACTACAGTCATAAAAATTATATTTCTTAATACAAAAGTCTTGGGGAAATCTACTATAACGAAACTCCTAACTTTAATCTCATGGTGAAATGGAAACTTCTAGAAGCTTCCCCTCCCTTAAGAAGCTGATTATAATGCTTAATCTTTGGCTGCCAGGACTTACCTCCCGGAATGTAAATGTGAGATTCTGTAAAGAGAGAAGTGTTATTGGTTCCAGATAATGTGTTTCATGTACCACAGGCTGACTTCTTGGGGACCAATGGCTCCATGAGAGAAGGGCCTGATTCCATGGACTCCTAAGCATTCCTGTGCCAAGAAATGTGTGGTACATGGCGTGAGCTCAGTAACTGTGGAACCAATGAGTGAGATCATGGATCAAAATGCTGGTTTCTGCTACAGTTGGGAGGGTGAACCGTGCATCATGGGGAGGCTGTTCTATATCATTCTAAACAGCCTTTAGGACAAATTGATATCAGTAGGCTACAGAGAATATTCAGAGAAAACAAGTATCTGATAAAACAGTAGTGTCTGCAGGGATGCTGAAGACCCAAAGGTCCTTCTGTTCCTCTTCAAGTATCATACAGGGACAGCAGTGTCCCTAAGGGTTGAGAGATGGGTTATATTTTCTGGGGATAGAAAACAGGGTGAGAATTCACTCATCAAGATAGGCAGCTCAGATTTTTATAAGTCAGACTTCCTTTTGTGCAAGACCGAGAATCCCAGTTCCTAATTAAATCCCCTCTCAAAGTTCAGTATTCTTGCAAACACTGACACAAATTCTAAAATACAGCAGAAGCTGAGCGCTTTTATTGTCTCCCTGACTACCAAAGTTCATCCCTGAAGATGGCAGAGGTTCCATATGCTGTTCGCACACAATGCATACATGCATGTACACAACACACACACACCACACCACACACACACACACCACACTACATATGCATGTGCACACACCCACACACCCACACACACCACACACCACATATGCACACACCACACACACACACACACACACACCACACACCACATACCACATATGCACACACCACACACACACACACCACACACACTACATATGCATATACACACACACACACACACACACACACACACACACCACACCACATATGCACACACCACACCACACACACACACACCACACTACATATGCATACACACACACACACACACGCACACACATGCACACACACACACACACACACACACACATGCACACACACACACACACACCTCTGACATCGGTTAAAGGGCAGAAAGCTGTCCAGAGCGGACAGAGCCCTGCAGTTAATACACAGCTGGAATTATGAAATCTCTGTTCTAAGCATCAGGGCCGGCATAACAAACTCAAAGCTAAGTCACTTCATGTTAGAAGTCTTCTGTGATGCCAACCCCCACATTTAAAATCTCTGGAAGTGTGCAGTGGGCATCAGAACTTAGAAAACAAACAAAACCAAACTCCTCATCATCTGTTACTCTGTGTAGCCAAGATTTTGCACCACTGATTTAGAATCTGAATGAGATGGGACATTAGACTGAAGACGTGATTTCATAAGCAAATTTAAATCAAAACCACCAACTTTAACCTACAGTTTTTTTACTGTTAACTTGTGTTTATTCTTGAATGACTTTACTTCTTAGGCCTCAATAAGCTATGAAGGAGTTACCACTATTCATTCCCTTTTATAGACAGTGAAGCACAAACTGGTAAGGTAACGTTCAAGATATGGAGCTACAACAGCCTAGATGGGAAATGATGCCATGCAGAGCATACATCAGCAAAGTTCTGCTTAACTGTGGGTGTTAGCCTTCTGTCTAAACTCCTCCCCACGGTTGCCAGGCAACAGCCAGGTGGGCCGGGCCCACTGTAAAGGGCTACTTGCCCCTCCTCTCTCTCTTATCTCTTTCTCTTGCCTCTCTCTTACATCTCTTATCTCTTACCTCTCCCCATTCCCTTCCCCCCTCTCTCCACGTGGTCATGGCCGGCCTCCACCTCTCTACTTCTCTACTCTCTTCCTTTCTCTGCCTCTACTACCTCTTAACTCTCCTCCCCATGCCCTAAATAAACTCTATTTCTATACTATACCTTCCAGTGTGTCTGGTCCCTCTGGGGGAAGGGATGCCTGGGTTTGGGCCTGCACACCCTTCCCCCACACCTTCTTCCCCTACACCCATATAACATATATCTCTATATATTTTTATAAACACATCAGTAGGTCTATGTACACACACACACACATACACACAAACTCACACTCACATACACACAAACTCATGCTCACATATATACATACTCACATACACACACATACACAAACACTCACATACACACATACACACACTCACATACACACATAGTCACATACACACTCATACACACACTCACATACACACATATACACACTCACATATGCACACAGTCACATACACACTTATATACACACACACTCACATATATACATATTCACAAATACATCAAAGACAGATTCACACACATACTTACATACACACACACTCACATACACACTCATATACACACACTCACATATATACATATACAAGTACTTACATCAAAGACACATTCACACACTCACACAGACATACTCACACACACACATTCACCCAGAATCATACCCCCACCCTCCTAACTCTCATATAAACACTCACAGACACACAATCACACACACATATTCATAAACCCACTCACATTCTCACACACACTCACAGATTCTCACACCTTGCACACATACACACACACACACCTTGCACTATGATCCTAACATAAGCTTTAGTAGCAAAGACAATGCAGACCTTTTCATGCCTGATTCCCAGATGAGCCAAGAGCCTTGTGAAGCTCTGAGATAGACCTTTCTACCTTTTGCTTCTAGATGTTGGGTCCTGTGTAATGTCTTCAGTGCTATCTGTCATCTTTTCGTGTTTGGTTTCTCTGTAGGTGTTTAATTTTGTGGTCAGTGGAGCCAGTGGGCTTTGTTTTCACAGGTTCTATCTTTATGTCGTAAAGTGTAATGTAGTCTTCAATCCCAGGTGCTTCTGTCATCTGGTTGCTGTTAGGGTGCTCGGTTCTGGGTCTCAGCTGAGTCTCTGCTGCAGTCCAGGCTGAAGCAGCTCACTATCTAGCCTAGGCTGGTCTTGAATTTCCCTGGCTATCGTCCTGTCTCAGCATCAAGAGTGAGGGGATGATTACAGGTGTCAGTCACCACGCCCAGGTCACCTCTGTATGTTTGATGATCTTATGCTGCATGGAAAACTTTTCTACTTCTTGTCAATTTATCTAAAGTATTTTAAAAAACATTGTGGTTACCACTAACTCAGGCCATTATAAAATATCGGTGCTTCTGGTGTCTGGAGTCCTGACCAGAATCTGCCTGTATAGTTTGTCACTTCCACTGCTTCTGTTCTCTGTTGCTCTTAGACATGTGTGTGAGGTGAGTTAAGCTTAATCTGTGTGATGCTGTCCTTTATAGTGCAGCAGCTAATAAACCTTTCTGTCACGGTGGGCTCAAAGCTTAATATCCAGTTTCGCTGTCAGCGCCTACTGTCTTCAGCACAGTCTTAGTTTCCCCTTTTGGTTTATCCGTATCACGGCTGACTCACATTGTCCTTCCCATATTCTACATGGATTCTTTATTTTAAAAAATACAGCAAGCTTTTAATACAACCCTCATTTTAATAACATCCCTTACTTGAAAACCAAGAGAACCAATACATTTTCAAGTATTTTTGAGCACAAAACATTCATAAATTCAACTTTTCCAAGAAGAAGACTTTTGGATCATAAAGATGCTAACAGTGGAGACGGAGTGCGTTCTACGCTGAAGCTTAAATGAGAGTTTAACGCAATTGTCTTAAAATGGTTGTGAAGAGATTTTAACATCTCAATGGTCTTGTTATTGGCATTTAACACAGTAATTCTCCTTTTAGTGGCATTTAAAAAGAGATGCTCTTGTTAGTGCCATTTCTTCTCTTATTTCAACTTCAAGGAAGAGTTCACAGATGGGTCAAGGAAACAGTTAAGTTGTTTGAAACTTCAGAGAGCAAAGAGAATAAGTATTCTAGACTGAGAATCCATTTTTCTTCCACCCCTGTTTTTATTATACCTCATCTGTTGCCTTTGTTAAAATGAGATAGGTTTATGGACTCTTGGCTCCTTTAAGATAGGGCTGGGCTGTCTTTGTGCTGTTGTAATGAAATCTTAGATTTGTTAATTATGCCAATGTATTTCTTTTCTTTTCTTTTCTTTTCTTTTCTTTTCTTTTCTTTTCTTTTCTTTTCTTTTCTTTTCTTTTCTTTTCTTTTCTTTTTTTTTTTTCTTTTGGTTTTTCGAGACAGGGTTTCTCTGTGTAGCCCTGGCTGTCCTGGAACTCACTCTGTAGACCAGGCTGGCCTCGAACTCAGAAATCAACCTACCTCTCCCTCCCAAGTGCTGGGATTAAAGGCATGCGCCACCACTGCCCGGCTTGCCAATGTATTTCTATTTCTTTGATGTTAGGAGATTAGGGCATACAAGATCAAGGATTTAGCAAGTCTGGTGTTTTGTGAAGACCAAGTCCCCAGTTTATCTTGGGGGGAGGGAAGTAGGGAGAGGGACTGTCTGATTTAGTGCCACTTTCATGAACTTTAGCAGTTCCCTATGGCCTAGTCACCTCTGAGGGGACCAGCATCAGTGTCAGTTTCCTGATTTCTATTCTACTACAGCTAATCTAATCGAGAAGATGTTACATTGAGCGACACTAGGTGAGGAATACCAGGACTTTGTCAAATAACAATTTCTGACAATTATTATTCAAATAAATCCTTTATAAAAAGATCATTAGAGTGGGAACATTGTAGACACTCCCTTAAGTGGTGACTCCAACCCTAACATTGTAGACACTCCCTCAAGTGGTGACTCCAACCATAACATTGTACACACTTCCTCATGTGGTGCTGACTTCAACCCTAACATTGTACATACTTCCTCATGTGGCAATGACCCCAATCATAACATTGTAGACACTTCCTAATGTGGTGCTGACCCCAACTATAATATTGTAGACACTTCCTCATGTGGTGACCCCAACCATAACATTGGTAACACATTCTCATACGGTGGTGACTCCAATTGTACACTGTATACACTTCCTCACGTTATGGTGACTTCCAGCCTAACATTGTAGACACTTCCTCATGCGGTAGTAACCCCAGCCATAACATTGTATACATTTCCTCATGTGTTGACTCCAAACATAACACTGTCTATACTTTCTTGTGTGGCAGTGAACCCCCCCAATCATAACATTGTTTCCACTGCAGCTCTGTAACTGTGATTTTGCAACTGATGGCCTTAGGTGGACCCTGTGACAGGAGTTACTACTCGCAGGTTGAGAACAACCATGGAGAAGAAAGAAAATGGGAAGGAGAGGACACAAGTCTCTACCTAGACCTTCAAAGAGAGAGAAAGAGGATCAGGGAGCCTGGCTAAACACACACACACACACACACACACACACACACACACACACACACACACACACGACACAGCACACACATGACTTACTCTAGCTCTCCAGAGGCTTTGTGGGATGAAGCTTAATGTGACAGCAAGCATTCATTTACAAGCTGTTTGCTCTGTGATCAGATCCCTGTTTCACCCAACAGTGTGGCAGGCAACAGCCTTGAGTGTGCAAAGACCCTGTCATCTTCTTGTTGGAGACCCAGATAATAGCTACTTTAAAATCAATGGTGTTATTTTTGCAGTTGTTAATGTTTTACAAATTTAAAAATGTAAGTTAATATGCTAGGAAAAGAAGACATCATGGAGTCTACAAATTATGAGGAATCAGGACTTTTAAGGCTTTAAAGCAGTTTATGTGAAATTGTTTGGGATAAAGAAGGGTTTCCATTTTCACAGAAAAGAACTTCTGAAGGTTTGCAAGCTCTTCCTGGCTGGTCAATTGCAAGGTGTGTTTATATCATGATTAAGCACACCTAATATAGCAGTGATATTTGACAGGAAAAATTGCCAACAATGAAGCTTTTCTCTATGATTCTTGAGTTGTATTAATATTTTAAATCAGTTAACAGCTTAATGGATAGAGTAGGGAAACGCAACAAGCTAATTTAGCCTCCGCTAGCATCTCGAAGCATCCAGTACCTGCTATTGCACATTCTGCCGAATTTTCCATTTGTATTAATAACTTATTACTCCCATTAAACATGCATTTTCCCTAAAGTTTAATGTTTCTTCAGTGGAGACCAATTATCAGGGACAGTCTCTGCAGCCAGCCAATTATTTTAATTACTGGAATTTTTAAAATGTGCTTGCTTTGCATAGATTTGACCAGCTGAACTTGTCCAAAGAGCGCATTAATTCTGTGTTCCAAGAGATGGAAGATTTTCAATGAATATGTGGACACTAAGAAACGTTCTTTTGGCACATGCAAGTGTGCCATGTAGTATGGTGAGTGTGTCTGTGCATCTGTGTGTGTGTGTGTGCTCACATTCATGTGGATGCAGGTGTATATAGAGGTCAGAAGTTGATACCAGATGTTGTCTTTGGGGTCTCTCCACTTTGTTTATTGAGGCAGAATCTCTCCTGCACCCAGAGCTTGACAATTCCAGCTAGTTTAGATAGCTACCTTCTCTGGGGATGCCCTGCCTCTGCTTCCTGAATGCTTGGTACAGGATGCTACCACACCTACCTAACTCTTGTGCATTTTGGATACTCCAGTTCAGTACTCAGTCTAAGTGATAAGCCCTTTTTCCTCTGAGCCATATCTCCAGTTCTCCTGACTGACAAGAAAATTATCTGTTTTAGGTTCTGCAAAACAGTAGACAAACACCAGATGCCTGTCATGCCATTATTTGTCTTTAATGTGGAGGCTTAGCAATCTAGTGGCCCTTTGTTCTTGGTGCAGAACCATGGCTTGAAGGGTGGGCAGACCTTACATGAGTGTTTATTTCTTGCTCTCCTGAGCTTCTATTTTAAGATTCATGAATCTCATGTTTAATGATGATAAAAGGGTAAAGGCAGGAATAATGAAAGTACATTGCATACATCAACCCTCTGAGAGGTGAGAAGGCTATAAAAAGATGAGGAGCTCCAGGGAAGGAACTTTGCGGAGGGAGGACTGGCTTCTCATGACAAAATCAAGAAGTCCCTCACTTTCATGCAAATGAGCAAACTTCTGAAGGGCAGGGGAGGGATTCCTTCGGAGTAACACTAGACTGAGTTGCTGGAAATGAGGGACACAGGGATGATGTAGAGTCTCAGTGCTAATATTCTAGTGAGATAGAGCATGTAGCATATTAATTAGTAGAATAAGAGACATCACGGAAACAGAAAAATAATCATCTATGTGTGGGAATGCAGTGCACAGAAAGTGCCTATCACCTGCATCCTAGGTTTGTTAGTGACCAGAGCTTGTATAGGGCATGGTCAAGTCTAATGTTCAATATATCATAGCAATGATATGCAGGAAATCTGCAGGTGTCTTGGAGAGTGATGGAGCCTCTCTAGGCTCTTAGGTGGGCTTTTAACTTAGGAGTTAGAGTAACCTGATGCTCATGGACATACATACACATTTCCAGTGAGTTGGTGCCTTCGGATTCCTGTCTTGCAAATTTGAAAAATGAAATTCATGAACCACACATGGTATGTTTTAGAGAGAAGTTTATTATTATAGATTTGTAGATGGCAATGAGAGAGAGAGAGAGAGAGAGAGAGAGAGAGAGAGAGAGAGAGAGAGAGAGAAGAGCATGGCAGGAGTGAATTCTCAGGGCTGGGGTATCATCAAGCTGACAGTCAGAGAGCTTTTACGGCAGAAACTGGGAGTGAGCACTGAGAGGGGGTGAGCTAACCAATCCAGTTAGTTCAGCCATTCGGTATTCTGGAACCTCTCAGTTTCACACCCTCATCTGTTGCTTCCAGACTAGGGGAAGAAAAAACCGAGGGGCGGGATGCTTTTCTGAGTTCTTGGCTCCAGCAAGGACATTTCCAGGGTGGCTGTTTTGGGATTCCTGCCCTTCCGGAGAGGTTTCTATTTCCTGTCCTTATCTGTGCACTTAAGAGACTGAAACAATAAATGCAGAGGGTCCTAAAGCATCATGGCCACGCATGCGCTCCGCCTTGCTCAGGACTGAACCTGCTCGTTCATTGGTTAGCTCATTTGAGTGGAACTGCAGTCTGGTTCACTCACTTTCTTCATCCCATAAAAAGTATTTCACTAAAAGGGAATTTGTACCCCAAATCTAATCTATTTACATACCACCTCTCTTTGTTGTCACCAAGAAACCTGAGCTCGGTGCTGAAGCTCAATTGTGTGAGGAAAGTCCCCAGAGCCCTTGTGTAGCTTAGCTTAGCTGCTGCCTGAGGTGTAGACATCTCCTTGTCACAGATTCTCTTCAGAGGCTTTAGGAGTGAGTGAGCACGCCTGAGGACAATGGTGTTGTGGAGAAGAGAAGAGATCATTACCTGGCTTCCATCTTCTTGTGGGCAGTGGTTTACTGCATAGACCATTTTTACTGCCTGTAAGATATGGAGCAGCAGGAACATTCAATGACCAAGAAAGGGAATAAGGACAAGGCTTGCCACCAGGTGAGGTGTGGACAGGTTGTGTCATCTAAGCCTGGTTGTGGTGAAGGTGGGTTCCTTAAGGGCCAAAGGCGTTGTGGAATGTGAAGATCTGAGGTGACCCAGAGCACTACATGTTTTTCCATTGTTATTTTGGTTTCACAGTTTGAGTGCACAGCCTATCATAGTGAAGCGGCCATGGCAATGAGGATACAGCCTATCATGGTGAGGGGCCCATGGCAATAGTAGTGTTAGGTAGCAGGTCACTGCATCCACAGCCAGGAGGCAGAGAGAGAAGAATGTTGGTGTTCAGCTTGCTTTCTCCTTAGAAACCACAGCTGCTACTCACAGGACAGGTTTTCTTTCCTAGGTTAACCTTTCCTGGAAATCCCCTCATAGACACACCCAGAAATGTGAAGGTGATTCTAAATCTAGTCAAGCTGACGATGCTGGCCCATCACAGTACTTATGAGATGTCTGATACTAATTGTCAAACTACATTGTGAATCTGGTTCTCATTCTGTCCAGATAAAATAAAATAATGCCTTTGTGTTATTTTCATGTGCTTTGCATTAATAGCTTCTATTGCCAGACCATGTAATTCAGGGCTCATGTTACCTATACCTCCACCTTCCCAAGCTCAACCACCTCGTTTGCATTTGTAAATGGTTGGTCCCTTAGGCCTACATGGCTCTTGTCCCATCAGTGCTACAGCAAGCAGAGCAATTAGAGCTGCTGTCAGATGAAGGACACTGTGCCTAGGCAGTGTGCACCAAGTGTCATTGCTCCCTTGGGCCTCCCTGTGAGGTAAGAACGAGAACCTCCATTTTCATATGGGGTCTCTGATGACCTGAAGGCTAAGAGTCTGACCTTCACACAGCAACAATGACTCTCTGCTCACCAGTGTGCATGCTGTGCTGGTGTCTGTAGCTGTGGTCCTGGGATTAGCAGCACCAACTTCTGGGAAATTGCCCTGGCCCCTGCTCTAACTTTCATGTCAAAGCGAAAGAGATAGTTTATTTTGGAACCAAATGTGAGTGACTACAGCCTTAGAGCACAGCTACAGGTTAGCATACATTTTCTGTTCTAAATGGTAACAGTTTATAAAGTTTTATTGTAACAGAACAAAAATACATTGTATTCCAACACACTTTTCAGTTATGCTGGTGGAAACCTTAAGTACACAGGATGTAGCAAGGCAGGGAAAACTGCTGTAGGTGCCAACTACTGTCTGGCAGCCCAGGCCTTAGGCCTTCCCTTGGTTGGGTCTATTTGTATATGCCTCCGGGTTTATGTAGTGGTCACAAAGATATTGGGCAGGTGAGGAGCAGGGCAAGAAATGGCTACTAAGGAGGGTGAAGATGCCTCAGGACAGCTTGGCCTTGAACTTCAACATTCCAACTGCTTGGCATCACTGAGGGTCCAGTCAGTCCAGTGGAAGGGGCAATTCTTTTCAGGAATTTTCATTCACAACTTGATGCCACACCTCTGGGGACACTCTAATAAGTCTGCCAGTTATCCAGATGTAGACTCCGGGTTAAAAACTGCAGGAGCTGAAGGGGTTTGCAACCTCATAAGAAGAACAACAATATCAACCAACCAGAGCCCCAAGCGCTCCCAGGGACTAACCAACAGCCAAGAAGTGCAAATGGAGCCACCCATGGCTCCAGCCTCATCCAGCAGAGGATGGCCTTGTCAGGTATCAATGGGAAGAGAGGTCCTTGGTCCTATGAAGGCTCAAAAGATGACCCAGTGTAGAGGAATTCAAGGGTGGGGAGGCAGGAGTGGGTGGGTGGGTAGGTGGAGAAACACCCTTATAGAAGCAGGGGGAGGGGGATGTGATAGGGGGTCTCCGGGAGGGGGGAAACTCGGAGGAGGAAAGGGGATAACATTTGAAATGCAAATAAAGAAAACATCCAAAAAAAAAAAAAAAAAAAAAGAAAGAAAAAAACCTGTATGTTTTTCTGCTGACAGCCTACAAACCTGAGCCCACATGGCAGAGACAATTGACTTCTAAAAGTTGTCCTTGTGTCCTATGGTATGCATACACATGCCCATGCCCACACAATTATACTAAGCAAATAAATGAATACATAAATAATTATAAAAAACAGCTGATATTCTCTACTGAGACCTGCTTTTGAAATGGTATTGAAACCATGAATTTAAGCAAACAAACAAAAAACCCTTAAAGTTAACTAATAGTCAAATCATTATTCCCCCTGTGGCCAGTGTTACCTTTTCCTGATGTATCGTTTCAATCTTACTCTTTTCTGATTCACTAGGAAAAGAGAAGAGATGAAGTTTTGTGAAATTAACAAGCTGAAGTCTGCCCTTTAAGATGGGAGAGATGTCTTTCTTCTGCATAGGATCCCTTTCAGGCCTCTAATCACACATAAAGCTAAACTGGGGATGCTTCTGCAATGTGTTCCCATCAGGAAGGCTCAGTACCTGTGGCAGCTTTAATGCAAGAGGCCTAATTTAATTAGCAGCCTGCCTCTGGGCCAGCTGGCTGTGGGGTCTTGAGTCTCCAGCTCAGGAAGAAACATGTAACCCCTGCTCTTTTCATTTCTAGTTAGCCTCATAAAGGGAGGGTGTCTGAGAAGAGAGAGTTAGGGTGTCTGAGGAGAGAGAGGGACTCTGCTTCTCAATCAAGCTCCATGCAGTGCTAATTGAGCTGACTGTCTTGGACCATCGTCTGCTACTGCTGCAGCCAAGTAGAGCGGAGACCCAGTGAAGGGATTGTAAATGTCAGATGGCTCGTGTTTGCCCTCTTGGCTCTTGAATTGATCAGGGGAGATATCCAGTCTGCACGCTTGAGTAACTAAGTAGCAGACAAGTAGGAAGAGATAAAGTATCCAAACCCCAGTGGGAAAGCCTGCACCAGATCCATCCATGCACTGCCTCCCAGAGCTAATGAGGAGAAGAAGGTGAAGGTGCCTGGCTGCCAAGGTGCAGGCTTCACCTCCTGACTTTGGTGCTGCTTATCATGCTCAGGGACTTGTCTCCCTCAGTCATTTCTCTCTCATTCTGCCTAGAAAATAACATCTCATGTTTTAATATTATGCCAGTCCATGTCTTTTGCAACTGTAACAGAGAAAGTGCATTTCTTTATAAGGATAAGTCACAGCAATTAGGAAAGATGTATTTTTCTGGTCTGTGAAACTTCTGTGTTCATTCCTCGTTTTTCCTTGGACTTTAAAGAGGCAACAACACCCACTCTTGCCACAGCTCTGGGCCATGAGCAGGAGCTAGCTCTGCCTTTCTCTACATATAGCATAAAGCATTGCCATGTAAGTATGGAGACCCAAGTCCAATCCCTAGAATCCACATATCCACATATCATTAATTCCAGTGTGCCTATGGTAAGATGGAAGCCTGCAACAGGAGACTACCCAGACACAGGCTGGTCATCTAGTTTGGTGCGTGCAGTGGCAAGCAACAAGAAGCCCTTGTCTCAAACAAGGTGGGGGATGAAGACTGATTCCCCAAATTGACCTCTGACACCCACACTAGTGCCACTGTGTGTGTGTCCCTGTGCTCACCTGTACAAACACACTCTCACACATGACCTGAAGTTGGGCTTTCTCCTAGGAGGCTTGGATTAACAGCTCTGCCATTCTGAACACGAATTCTCAAAATTATTCTTTCTAGGACTATGTAGAAAATGAAGTCAGATAGCACATTTAAAACATTAAAATACATTTCTGTTTCCTCGAAGGCATCTGTCCATGGACATGCACCCTCTCTTCCCGCACCATCCTCCTCTATGAGGAATTATTTGTTTTCTATGTTTGGAAATGACTGGAATCTTTTCTGATGCTATGTTAGATCTAGAATCACTCATTACTACTGGCATGGGGCAATAGACATTGGTTCACTTTGCCTTGGAGATGTAGGCTCTATAGCTCACTTTTTATGGTGAAGGGATATTTTTAGAGACATTGATAGTTTTTCTACAAGGAGGAGACAATGCTATTTTTTTTCACACTTACCTTCAGTTCCTCTGTGCTTGGCCATAGAACACTAGTAAAGGGTGAGGGTGTCTGCTTGTATGACCTCAGAATTAATCACATACTTGGTTACTGGAGATCCTTACAGGAACGGCAAAGAGTAAACCTCACAATTATTATCTGTGGATCATAAACCGGAGACTAAAGAGGCTAAAAAGTGGCTCACCCACGACCACACCCCTATTGCAAAAGGTCCAGGTGAATCTAGAGCTGGTGTTTGTTAAAGGGGAGGAAAAGAGAGACTGAGGGAGAAGTTAAAGAAGATATGGAGGGATGAGAGAGAAAAATAGAAGGTAGGAAAAGAGGAGAAAATGAGAGGGAGAGGGAGAGAGTGAGAGAGCAAAACACAGAGAGAGAATGTGTGTGTGTGAAACAGAGAGAGAGAGACAGAGAGGGAGAGAGAGAGAGAGTGTGCAGAAAGGTGGAAAGGAAAGAAGGGAAAGAGTTAAGAGAAAATAGAGAAATCCTTGATTTTAGATGAATTGTGTAGTGTTAACCTTTCTTCTTAACAAACAGCTCCCACTTTTCTCTTTCCTGGGGAAATGTCAGCTTTGGAAATAATTTAACCCAAATACTCAAGCTGTTGGAATGGCTCTCCATGTCGCTGCTGTAATATGGCTCACAATTATAATTAATGAAACATCTTCGGAGTGAGCTAAGGCTGTGTGCACATGGAAAAATATCTAATGTGCTAAGCATACAGAAACAAGAACTAAGAAGTCCATTTTTTACAAGCAGAAGAGGGAGGCAATTAGGGAGACACTTTTCAGCAAGAAGGAAAAAAAAATACCCGAAAAATCTTGTGTTCCTGACACACTTTAAGATGAGCCTCAGGCCCCATTAAGGGTGTGGTAATGAAGAGAGTTTGTGAGCCACAGGTTGGCTCTGTGGAAAGGTTTTTCCTTCTCAGGAATCAAGATGAATTAGCCTCATTATTTGCAGACACTTGACAAGACAAGAGCAGAGGAAATCAGGAGCATAGGACAGGCAGTGGAGGAAGGAGTTGGCCCGGAGGAGACAAAGAAAGGGAGCTGGGGTCTGTTCTAGACAATTCCCTGCAACAAGCGGGGCACACAGGAGAAGACAGTACTCCTCATGTACTATAGAGCTCTCCAGTGGGATCTGTGGAGGCACACACACTCCTACTACATGCTCTCTGCTTCAGCCTACCACTATCCATGATACTGCCTGCATTACTATTCCACATGCTGTATGAAAATTAGCCTCTTCAGGCTTCCTTTTTCTTTTTAGTAACATCCATTAAAGATTAGGCCCCAGAGTGTCTTGGGCTGGTTCTTGGCTTGCTGCCTAGACTAGCCCCAAGGGTTTGTGGAGACAGGCGCTCCCTAGCCAAGGCCCGTTCCCCTCCTGCATCTTTGTCCAGTTTATGCTTAAGCAGTCATCTGTGCTTCCTTGTGTGTTCTTACAAAGCCTCCTGAGAACATGCTTGGTGAGATTCAGTACCTGTCACTCTGGAATAACCAAGGAGGAGAATGAAAAGGCCATTGGCTTAAGAGGGATCAAAACCACTGGAAGTACAGGGTTTTAATTTATACCTTTTGGACTTTCACTGGGTTATCTGTAAGCCAGTCGGAGCCCATTGGGACTAAGATTTTGCTTCTATGGGTCACAAAAACAAAACAAAACAAAACAATCCAAGGTATTTTAGAGGTGGGATTGCTGTTTTCTTGATGGAAATTGCTCTCTAGAAATATAATTTCAAACAGCAGTAGGAAAGCAGGGCCTGCTGAGACACCCATGGGTCCATCTGCACACCCATGCAAGAAGCTTTATCTGCACCCACATTAGCTCAGGGGCAATAAATATTCCCGAGAGCTGTTCCTCAGTGGTCAGCTTCAACCCCCAACTTGTTCTTTCTGACTTTAGAATAGAATGCTATGCCCTCCAGGGCACACTGAGAACTATACAGACTTTTTTTTTTTTTAAAAACAGGATCTTGCTATATTGTACAAACTAGTCTTGAACTCATGATCCTATCTGTTTTGTCCACCTCTGCTTATATGCTGTCATGTACAAGTGTATGGTGCCTGGAGCCAGTTTCAGATGTTGTGATTGGAAATAGGTGTACCAGCTGATGGTTCTCTAGAGAAGGACAACCAATGGGAGGTGCGTGGTAGATCGATATGTGGGTAGGTAGATGGCAGAGGATTAGCAGAAGGACAGCAGATGATATTTGTAGATGAATAGATATTTAGATGACAGGTGATTGATGGATGGATACATATATAATAGATGATAAGATAGGTGATAGATGATAGATACTTGAATATACTGATAATTAGTGATTCATAAATGATAAATGATAATCATCCTTTAGTATTTAAGGTATACATATATTTGTATATTTCATACAAATATAAAGGTGTGTATATATATGTGTAATAAATGTATGTGTACTGGCTGGTTTTGTGTCAACTTGACACAAGCTGGAGTTATCACAGAGAAAGGAGTTTCAGTTGAGAAAATGCCTCCATGAGATCCAGAGGTAAGGCATTTTCTCAATTAGTGATCAAGGGGGGAGGGCCCCTTGTGAGTGGTACCATCTGTGGGCTGGTAGTCTTGGGTTCTATAAGAAAGCAGGCTGAGCAAGCCAGGAGAAGCAAGCAAGCAAGCCAGTAAGTGACATCCCTCCATGGCCTGTGCATCAGCTCCTGCTTTCTGACCTGCTTGAGTTCCAGTTCTGACTTCCTTTGTGATGAACAGCACCATGGAAGTGTAAGCTCAATAAACTGTTTCCTCCCCAACTTGCTTTTTGGTCATGATGTTTGTGCAGGAATAGAAACCCTGACTAAGACAGTATGTATATATGTCTTATATGGAATCAATTCATATAATAGCAGAAGTTGAAAAGTTTCAAGATCTGTTTTCTTGCTGTTAGCAAATAGCTGATCGTGCAGATCAAAGACCCGAGAGCTTGAGAGCCCAGGTACAAATTCCAGTGTGCATCTAAGACCCTGGGCCTGAGGAGTGAAGTCCATGAGCCTGGGGAATGAAGTTCCCATCCTCACTGTCTGCTCTACACAGGACCTGGTGGACTGCATGGTGCTGGCTCAAGCCTGGGGCAGGCTACCTTGTAGGGTGTCTCAGATGTTGTCCTTTCTGGATCACCTTCACAGACACACCCAGAGTTACTGTTTAGCTAAGTGTCTGGATATCTTATTACTTAGTCAAACTTAGAGAAAGAATTAACTGTCATAGGAGGTGTCCTGGACCAACAGCAACCTGTAAGCAGACAACAATGCCAAGGACAGTGCCCAACAGAGAATATACTGTCCAGAAACAGTATGAAGCTTGAAACACTTTGATTTAGAATATGCCATTTTTCTTCTTGGCCATTCTATTTCTCTTGCTGTGGTCAAAAACAGTAATTATGGTTAGAATTTCAATATTTCCAGTGTCATGTGCCCAAGTCTCTCTCTTAATGGCAGAGCACCTTTATGTGGTGGGACCATTCCTGTCATTGTGGCTTGAACCACCAGCATGGAGGACAGATCTAAAATTTCTTTTATTTTTAAAAGTTCATTTTTTTGTATTTATTGCATGTGTGCATATGTATACACATGCTAGAGTTAGGGTAAGGCTGCCAGGGGGCAGCTTGCAGGAGTTGCTTTTCTCTTCTGACTTGTGGCTCCTGAGAATCAGCTCGGGTTCTCAGGCTTGACCAAATTGCCTTTACCCACTGAGCCATCTCTCCAGCCCAGGCCTCTCATTTCCTGAAGATGGCTGATACTTCATGTCTGTATGAAATTCTATTCTGGCAGTAATGTGTTGATTTTATAACAGATGCCATTAATGACATCTTGCTACTAACACTAAGGGGCTGCTCAGGTAAATCCCAGTCAAGACAAAGGAAACAGGCTAGCTAACCACATGCTTTATGCTTCCACATTTTAACCAGTCTATCTGAAAAGAGGCCCATTCAGTGGAATCCCTGTTGGAATAAACCGCACATCTGAACCCATGTTCTAAACCACCAAAGAGTCTTTAATCACAGAATGAACATCAGAGGTAATAGGAGATAAGACAGGGAGCAGATTTTAAGAAACCCAATCTGGGATGCTCAAATACAAGCCCACATAGTTCGGTCTAGGAATATATAAGGATCAGTCCAGCCATCTACACAGACTTGAACCCCACCCCCCAGGCAATTAAGGACTTTAAATATCAAACTAAGAACAATTCCTCATGCTGTATCTGCTTTTTGGCACTTCATGCTTGGTGCAATTGAAAGCCTAGCCCGTAGAAGGGAATTAAGTGAGCGCAGAATAAGCAAGGCAATTTGAAGAGACCTCAGAAGGCAGAGCGTTATAATTGGAAGCGAGCTTGCCATGGATAAAATCACTGCTGTCAGTGTGATGGGAAAAGTCCCCTTAGGTGTATGTCAGACCTGTCAGTTGCTGTCCTCAAAGCTGCCACTGTTCCGGCGGGAGTGAAGGTGCATCGGGCTCATGGGATCAGACACATAGCCTGCGTCAGAGAAGAAGTTCAGTTGTTACTTATTGACCTTCCGGCACATCTCCCTGCTTTTGTAAGCAGCTGCACATAGCTGCCAGACTGTCCTTCCAGATCCGTGGGAATGGAGACTGGATCAGAGTCCTTGGCAATACTAAGATTTCAAATGGAAGCACGGAGTTGATACCAGATGAACACCCTTGACTAATGTCCACTTTGAACACGCTGGTTGGTAGTTAGTATGCTGGGTTTACAGGAAAGCAGGACATGTTTCTGGAAGGAAGATGCTGGGATGGCTAAGAGTGAGTTCCATGCCAGGCAAATGCATTATAAGTAATGGTTCCAATGTTTGCTGTCTTTGGGACATTTGTCAGCTTAAATCCTTCTTAGTGTTAGTAAATGGGAGAATAGCTAGCGCCTATTACCAAAGCTGCCATGTACCTCAGACAAGTGGCAGTCAACACCAGGGGGTGAAGCAAAGGATGGGCTGAGAGGAAAGGTGGAGATGGTGCTTATGGAAAAAGGATAGCAGCCTGGAGAAGGCTGCCTGCTTGTTTCCCTAGCTGCTTAATTTTTAAGTGCCTGTCAAGTGCTTAGGTCTGAATATCAGTGGTTCTTGATGCAACAGCCTGGGCATCTCCACAAATGGACTTCATAGTTCTAGAAGAAGGCAGTGAGTGAGTGCAGGGAGCCACTCTCTTTCCACTCTGGTACAGAAACTCCCACAGTTTTAGAAAATGGGTGGTTTATTAATAGTTACTGTCTATTTAGTCCCCATTGAAAGTTCAGTTATCAGAGCCAACACAGGCATTGGTGTTACCTTTAAGTCAGGTAGCCACATTCAGAAAAGTGAATATGTGTTCACTTTCAAAAGAAAAAAAAATCTGTCAAACTCTTTTAGATAGCATGTCATAACAAACTCTCCTGCAAGGAAATGCTGCTGATGACGGTACTTCTGAGCATGGCTCATATTGTTCTCCTATGTCGGGATTGGCTCAGGTCAGCACTAAGGGCCAATGTGTGTATACATGCCTGCAAGTACATGCATGTGAGTGCATACATATGCATATGCATGCATGCTTGTGTGCATGTGTTCACATGCATATGTGTGTATGTGCATATGTGTGCATATGTGTATACATGCATGAACCTGCAAGTGTGTGCATGCCTGTGAGCCTGCATGTGAGCAAGTTTACCCGCATCACTAAATCTTAACTAAATCACTAAAGTAGAATCAATACTTTAGTGTAAGAACATTTCTTTTGCTAGATGAACTGCACTGTCACTCTGGGCATGGACAGAGATTTACTAAGCTAGCCATGTATACACAGTTTCACTCTTTTTGCCTGTGTTAGCACTTCTCACCGCACTGACTCCAGTGAGGACCTGACAGTTGCTATGGCTCCCACAGTGGGTAGACTGTACCTTAGGGATGAGTGACATAGTCAGCAGGTCACTGAGGTGGGTGTTTCACACTGATGTCCCATTGCCAGTTTCAAGGCAGACACATAAAGCTTGGATGCTTCATAAACTGAAGTCCAGCTCAACTAGAATTTGACTGCAGAGTCCAGGAAGAGACTGGACACATCTTTGTGTTTTATCACTTAAGGGGAACAGTCTGGAGTTAAGAGCTGTATGCTCAGTTTTACTTCTGTACTCTACCTCTACCTATTAAACAGACAGATCAACCTATGGGTCCAGAGAGCAGCATGGGAGAGGGGTCATACTGTGCAAGAAAAGGGCTCCTGCAGAACAGCGTTCTCTGGACATGGCAGGTCCATGGCGGTCTGCTTAGTTCCTCTTGCTGTGATAAAACATCATGACCAAAAACAAGTTAAGGAGGAAAGGGTTTATTTGGCTTACACTTCCAAAACACTGTTACCCATCAAAGGAAGTCAGAACAGGAACTACAATATGGCAGGAACATAGAGGCAGGAGCTGAGGCAGAAGACATGGAGGGGTGCCGCTTACTGGTTTGCTCATTGTGGCTTGCTCAGTCTGTGCTCTTATAACACTCAGGGCCATGGGCCCAGGGATGGTGACACTGACAATAGGCTGGGCCCCTCCCATAGATCATTAATTAAGAAAATGCCCTACAGGCTTACCTACAGCCTGATCTTATGGAGGCTTTCTCCTCTCCAATGACTCTAGCTTATGTCAAGTTGACATAAAACTAGTCAGCACAGTACACATGAACTCACAATAACTATGATAACATATACAAGACCTGCATGAAATCAAGCCACCCAATATTTCAGAATGGATGGGAGACAGGTACATAAGCCCCTACTCTGAGCTGAGGACTACTGGCAATTGGCGAGTCCTGGTAGGTTGACCACACTCCTCCACTGAATGGCCCTGCATCCATTCACATATGGTCTACACTAAAGGGATTCATAGGTTACTAAGTAAAGATCTGAAGTCAGCAGCACGGTGTGTGTACAGGGGAAGCAAGAACTGCACAGGGAGAGTGGGGGAGTGATCCCAATATATTGTAAACACCCTTGAAATTCTCAAAGAATAAATTAAAAATTACATAAACAAAAAACTGAAAGAAGACTGTTCAGGAGGTTCCTGTTGTAGGAAATGAAAGTAAAGCCAGTCTGGGAATAGTTACCAGTCTGTCTGGGAATAGTTACCAGTCTGTCTGGGAATAGTTACCAGTCTGTCTGGGAATAGTTAGTTACCAGTCTGTCTGGGAATAGTTAGTTACCAGTCTGTCTGGGAATAGTTAGTTACCAGTCTGGGAATAGTTACCAGTCTGTCTGGGAATAGTTAGTTACTAGTCTGGGAATAGTTACCAATCTGTCTGGGAATAGTTAGTTACCAGTCTGGGAATAGTTACCAGTCTGTCTGGGAATAGTTAGTTATCAGTCTGGGAATAGTTAGTCACCAGTCTTGGAATAGTTAGTTACCAGTCTGTCTGGGAATAGTTAGTTACCAGCCTGGGAACAGTTAGTTACCAGTCTGGGAATAGTTAGTTACCAGTCTGGGAATAGTTACTAGTCTGGGAAACAGACAGAAGATTTCTGTGAGTCTGAGGCTAACCTGGGGTACATAGAGAAATATTGCCTAAAACAAGAAAATGAAAAATAATTCAAATAGAAAAGAAAGGAAAGGGTAATGCCAGCTGGGCAAAATGCTGTTTATAGGAGGAAGCAAAAATATATGTATCTTATCTATAAGAATTCTCACTCCATCCAAACACCCTAACACTTTCTCTTGGGCCCGGTGCAGAGATGCTCAGGAAATGCAAACATATACATTATTACTATAGTATTCCTCTGCTACAATCAGAGAATTCTCTGAGCATGGTCAACCTACCAGGACTCGCCAACTGCCAATAGTCCTCAGCTCAGGGTAGGGCCTTATGTATCTGTCTCCCATCCATTCTGAAATATTGACTGGCTCTCTGTTTCTTTAAGAAGAAATCATCAGGGGGCTGGAGAGATGCCAAGCAGGTAAGAGTGCTGGCTACTCTTGCAGGCAACCCAGGTTCAATCCCCAGTACCCACATGGTGGTTTACAACCTCTGAAACTCCAGTGCCAGAGGATCTGATGCTTTGTTCTGATCTTCATGGCACCGATTTGCATGTGGTACATTGGCATGCATGCAAACAAGGCACACATAAAATAAAATAAATCTAGTAAAAAAATTTAAAAATTTTTAAAAGTTTTTTTTTTAAATTATCTTTGGGGTAAAGAGCAGCTTCATCTTGCATCCATCATGGAAACCTTTCCCACTAGGCCCACAGTGCACAGGCTGCCCTGTACGCAGCTGTGAAGCTTTGAGAAAACATAGTGTTATCTATTGAAAGATGGGGCTCTGTGACTCCTGGAACATATTTCCCCACTGAAGGGTCCTGGACTTACAAATCACTCTGTAATCTAGTGATAGTAGCCGGTCTGCATGCTAACACACATTAGGCCTGCATGCTAACACACACTGGGTCTATGTGCTAACACACACTGGGAGAAGAGAGCCCTTTCCTCTAAGGTTCTCAGGATGGTGCTTACTGTATTACATTTAATCAGGGATACACACCCTTTGTCTCTTCAAGGTTTTCCATGGTAGTGGACAAAGGACATGGCTCCTGTAATGTAGGGGCTCTAGGGTGTAGAGGCACCGAAATCAGAGAAGCCAGTTCCGTCTTTCCTGAAACACAGCTCTAGAAACAAATCTTCTGTGTTTAACTGATGTGTTCAGTCCTCCATGCATTCAAACAAGTGGCCATGAAAAAGTGGGCCACTGGACTAATATTTAAACTTATATTGACCTCAGACTTAAAGGCTAATAAAGGATATCATGGCCCTATTCTTAGATGATGGTATTTAAGGTTAGATGATAAGATATTTCTAATAGGTAATATTAAATATGTCATATTTTTCTATAGGAATTCTCAATTTATCCAAATTTATCTGAATGCAGCTGATGTTAAAGACTTCTGTGTTTTAATTATTCCAAAGATCTGGGTTAATTTGTTGTAGAGCATTCCTGTGAGGCAGGCCCAGGTTGCTCTCCTGTGCCTCCTTGCCAGCTGCTTGAAGGGGTGGATGGATGCACTGTTTTAAAGCCTGTTGAGCTCAGCTCTTGTGAAGAACCCTCTCAAGGGATGCAGCTGTGGGAACTTTCCAGTAGAGGATTTACAAGGCCAGGAGAACTAGAGACTATTTACATAAAGACCTTGTGTCTTTTTAGGGCTTCATTACACACAAATTCACACTCGCAATCTCTCGAAACTGTGTACACTCCCACGCAGACATATGCTCACATACATCCTGTGAATTCTGCTTATACATACACGCATGTACCCTTGAAATCACATACATCCACACTCAATGTTTCCACACTCATACTCTCACTTGTGCACACTCATACACACATGTACACACATGCTCATGCACACTCTTCCACCCTTACATTCACGCAGAGTCTGACACACTTTATTAAGCTTGAATATAACTGTGGAGTTATAAAGACTGCAAGATCAGAGTTAGAGTCTGTATAGTATTTTAAAATCATTTCTGGTTATTATAAAATACAAAAATCTCGCCCTTGCTACCAACATGGCTGAGCACCACCTCCTAGGAGTGATTTTCTTGATGTCTGTTACTTACCATATTTGTCAACAGTTGAATACTGGGCACTTCTGTTCATTTCCTCCAAAGACAGGCCTGAATTAGAGTGTGTCCCAACACTAGAAAATGAATGAGACTCAGCTTTACATGGGGTGCTGAGCTCATGAAATATCATATAAAACAAAATTCAGTCACCCAGCATAGATCCCAAGAAATGTCAATGAGATGTCCCCATGATTCGGCTTTATACCATCTTGTTTGGGATGAGCTCAGAACTGCTGGACTGAATTACAACTATGTCTAGAGTCTTGTCCTCTTCCTCATTGGTTATGGTTGCCAGTGTGTAACCTTGGGAACATACTCTACTTGAACCTCGGTCTTTATATCTGTACAAAATGAGATGGCCCCAATATTTTCAGCATCTTGTTTTAGTGGTTGGATATAAACAGAAAGAGTACAGAGCCTAGGTGCAGCAGATACAGAAATCTTTACTTAAAAGCAGCTAAGAACGTTAATGTCTTAGTAGCTCTACATAAATGCGACACAGCCTGAGCACTACTATGAAATAGTACCTCCACAGCACTGGGGTAGCAAGTGGGGCACTTGCATCCAGTAGTTTAATTCTGCACCAGTGCAGTACCACCTTCTTAATTCACATCTGAGACAACAGAATCCAAGGAAAAGGCCTCCAGAGGCTGGGTGTGTGATTCATCCAGGACTCTACTACCTGAAGCTTGCATGTATCTGATCCTCTGGTATGCATTTCCCCAATGTTCCCTGATCCTCCTCTTTCCCCCCAATTTCTACTTGGGTTTATTTAAGAGGTGACTTTCTTCCCAGTTCCTGATCTCACAACTGGAAGGTACAGATAACCCCCCACCCCACATGCCTCCCGAGACCCCTGTTCCCCCCTGCAGCCCCCCTGCTCCCTGCCACCCCTGTTCTCAACTTATCACCTCTGCCAGCCTTGCACATATCACACAGCTGCAATACCAGAAGAGCTGCCCCGGAGAGCCCAGAACCGCCCTTCCTAGGTCCACACCATGAGTTCCCCAGCCACCTCCCTGGCTTTGGTCTCTGGCATCAATGTCAGCCAAAGCCATCAGCTAAAATTTCTGGAGTATCCTCCACAGTCTGCGCTGCAGTCAATGCTTCTTTAGGTCGGCTCCAAACACCGCCAGCCCGACCCATCTTGCGTCTATTAAGGGAATCTCTCTGCTCAGGACTCAGGCAGTTCTCCTAATTGGTCTCCCAGCTTTCACCCCTGTCACAGAGTGATACATTCTTTCCATATTTTCCATGGAGTTCATTTCAAAATATAAAGCAGGTTAAAACATCTGCCTGCTTAAACCTCCCAGTGGGTTCCTGGGTCACTGGGGACACAGTGGGAATGCTCTGCTGCCTTCTCCTCTTCAACATATTCTCCTGCTCTCTGTGGGATCCTTTGAGCCCTTCCAGCTCTAACTTGGATGCTCCATGTTGCTAGCTTGCCCTTGAGCACTCCTAGAGGGCTCAGATCCTCATTTGCTGAACATCTGCCTTGCCTTCACCCATGGCAGGCTCCTCTGTCACGAAGACTTCATCCCACTTGCCACTTTCTTGGCCTCTTCTCCTCTGGTGGCTATTCCAAAGTAGCCCGTCTTCTGCTGTGGTCATTCCATTTCATGATGCTCTTATTTATTTTGGAATTTGCTCGTTACCTGCTTATGCATCTTATATCTTAACGCACAATAAAACTAGGGACTAATTTTTTATTCTCTGCCATGCCCTCAACTCTCAGAGTCACCTTGGCACATAGAAGAAGCCCAACCAATAGTTTTGAAGAATTGAATCAATGAATGAATTCTTTTTTTTTTTTTTTTAGATTTAAAATTGTCTTAAATTTATATAGTCAGCAAAAATTACAGGGAGGGAGAATGATGAAATAAGAGTGAATGACCAAGCAATTTGATTTTGATTTCCACAAAGCATTTTGCCATCCTATTAGTAGCTCTGCTCCATTTTCCCAGAAAGATGTGATTTCTTTCTCTCATCTGGGCTAATGCTCAAGAGTCAAGGAAGGACCATTTAATAAATACCCCAATATCAGGGATGAAAATCCCTCTTTGGAATTATTATCCAGGATTGTCTAAGGGACTTCTAAAACATTAAAGACTATTGCTATTGCCCTAGTTCCTCCCAACCCAGAGGTGAAAGGCATGTCCCTATTGCTAAAGATGCCCTGCATTTCAGTTACAGGAACTAAAGACCTCTGATCCGGAAATGAACTGAAAGCATCATCCCTCAGGACTAGCTTTTATGGTACCAGAGGGTACCATGTAAACTTCGAATGGAGTGGAGCCACAAAAAAAGTCCTACTCAACTATGATGCCTCCTACAAATAACCATGACCAGCATGGTGTCATCACCCTAAGGGTATATTATTGGCACATATATCTTGGCAGCAACCAACAGGTCTCTAATCAGAATTCTTAAATGATGCATGCCACTCAATCCTTCCTCCACGTGGTACATCTGTAGCAAACACCTTAGCTCAACCTGTTCCCGCTTGCCCTAAGTCCTGAAGGTCAGAGCCCGAGCATTCGACTGTGTGTTTGCCTTCTCTGAGTCTTATAGTCTACTGTTTTCACCGGGCCCCCTGGCTTCACATCAACACAAAGTAACTGACATTAGATTTTCGAAACATTCCCAAGTATTCTATTCCTCACGACTGAGGCTAAACTGCTTACCCTGCTTGTATGTGTATGTTGGCATCTCATTTGTCCCTGAGAGGGAGCAGGGTGTGTTATGGCTGAGAGTGGATATTCTATGTTATGGATGGGAGTGGATATTCAATATATCATGGGTAGGGACGGGCATTCTATATGTTATGACTAGGAGTGAACATTCTCTATGTTATGGCTAGGGGTGGGCATTCTCTATGTTATGGCGAGGGGTGGGCATTCTGTATGCATGGTTATGGGTGGGCATTCTATGCTGGACTGCTGGAGTAGCATTATGTGTCTTTTTCTGGTTGCACTGTTACAATAACTGACTTATGCCTAAGTCATGCATCTGTGAAGTGAGAGGCAGAAGAAGACCTGGGTTAGGAGGTTTACTGTGAAAATTAAAAGCTCTTCAGTGCTAGAGTTTAGGAAATAGTCAGTAAAAATTGCTGGAGATTGGTATCCTTCCAGTCAGTCTGCTCTGTGAAGACCCCTGGAGATGGTCTCTGCCTCTTCCACATCCTCAGTAGTTGACACTGTAATCACAGTGCTACTGTGAGTCTGCTCAGATGTAAAATTGCCTGTATTTGTATACTATTGAACTATAGAGTGGAACCAAGATCCTGTTTAATATTGTTGGACTCTCAATGGCTTCTTCAGATGTACCATCAAAATGAAAGTGTGTTAAATACAATCAAGTGCTCCAAAGCTGTACCTTTAGAGAAGTCAGTTTTCTGAAAGCCAGCATCGGCTCATACATAACTGCCTTAAAAATAACATCTATAGGCTCACTCCCTTAAGCTGTAAAGAAGGTGTCTTAGAGGGAGGGAATGATTAGAGAGAGACATTCTATTGATTCGAAGTATGACAGAGTCACCTCGATCAACATTAAACGGTAAACAGCACACAGCTCTGGCTACAGAGAGTTGATTTTCTTTTTAAAATTTAATTTCTTCTTTCAGTGTGTGTATGTGGTCTTGTTAGGACTGAAGCTCAATTTAAGCAAAGTCCTTTGTGCAGTAGTCTTGGCAACAAGACGGTAATAGGGAATAAATACTTTATCACCAAATGGCTATCTGATTTCCTGTGAATAGAAGCCTATCTCCAGGACACCCTCGGTGTTCAGTGGCTGAATGCTGTTCATGCCAGGGGACTTAACCTTCCCCAGGAGATGCCACACACACTGGCATGGGGCTTTCTTCTCAGATGACAGACAGATGGAGCCAATTATACGCAGGTCAAACAAAAGAAGAAACTAGACCCTGATCAACACAGCTAGCTCTTTACACCCATGCAGCCTCAACTTTCAGCAAGGTTTCACAGGTGTTTAGTTTAATTTGGGTATCAGGACTCGGGCTGAAGTAGTGACTACAAAAACATGGTGGGTCCAGAGATGCAGCCACCACAAAGCCAATGCCTGTGACTATGAGCCCATGGCAGGTAAGGCACAATTGGCTTCTGGGAGTTCCATTGGTTTCTGTTTTGTTTGTATTGTGAGGCAGGATCTCAGGTAGCCTGTGCTGAGCTCTGACTCACGTAGCTGAGCATGACTTTGAATCTGGATCCGTCTGTCTCTGCTTTGCAAGTGTCTAAATGATGGCATTAATTACCACATCCAGCTCGGAGTGTTTCAGCCATTGAAACTAGGCAGCCTTCTTATCCTAAAAGGATGACTATGCATGTGTATGTATGTGTATGTGTATATATGTATATGATGTGTGTGTGTGTGTGTGTGTGTGTGTGTATGTGTATATTGTATGGGTGTGTATGTGACAAGGAAATCCTATGTGTATATTTTGTGAGTGTAAGGTAAATTTTTCTTTTATAGGAAGAGAACAAGACAGTTTTAAGGCTGTTTTGTATAATATTATACAATCTATCATAGTACTGAACAGTTTTTCACTTTGAACTAAACAGTTCACGTGGATTCTGCAGCTTGCATAGGGACAGCTAGTGCTATGGGCTGAAGTAAATGCAGTCAGTGATGTGAAGGACAAGTAAGAATGCAAAAGCTATTGACTGAAAAGTAAATCAAGATATATGTAAGGCCACAGGGCTACAGTCACAGAAGAGTATGTGAAGATGGAGGACTTCCCAACAAGGCCCTCCCCTCTTCACCTGAGGGCGCTACAGAGACTACTGCCTCAGCTACTGGGAGAATGGACAATGTCTTAAGCAATGTCCTAGAGAGACGGGCAGAGTTTCTATACTCTTTTGAAACTACTTACATTAGTAGAGGCCACCAAAGTTGAATAGGAGTGGGGATTTACAGTCTGCTTTGTGGTTAGGACAGACTGGGGGAAGCCATTAGGAGAGGAATACACATCAGCTTCCAGCAGATGCTAGGCAGATTCTCACTGTTGATTGGCCAGTGAAAAGGGGAGGCTTGTGTCAAAGGACATGTGGCTGGACATTCAGAAGCCACAGAGTCTGCATCAGTCCCTCTGGGTGACTCTCCCTACAGGGTTAGGCTGAGCCTTAGGCATTGTGAATAATTAAATCAAACATCACATCGGAAAACAATTGAGAAGGGTCAGAAGCATCCTACCCCAGGAAATGTGAAATCCAGACCTGGGGCAGTGTGGGAACCAGGTACAAAGGTGGTTCTGGAAGTCACAGAAGGCAGTGTCTGGTCACTCTGTTCCTTGTGTTCCCAGAACGGTTTCATGGATGGTGTGGACTGATAAGCACCTAGCACATTCCAGAGTTGAGTGAGGTGCCAACGTCCATTTAAGCAGAAGGTCTTGGTCTTGCTAATCTGAGGGCTCTGCTCTGACTCTCACCCAGGGATGAGTAACTTATTTACAAATTCTCTCTCTCTCTCTCTCTCTCTCTCTCTCTCTCTCTCTCTCTCTCTCTCTCTCACACACACACACACACACACACACACATACATACTACATACATACACATCACTGGGGCTGATACACTGGCTGTGTAAGGCTGGCTCTGAGGAAGACAGAAAGAATTCACAGAGGGCCGTATAGGTAATTCTGTGTACACTCATGTTGCAGGGCTTGAGAGGTGAGCGGAGGGAATCTCCTAAAACCAACATTGTGATATTTCTTTATCTAGAATGGTGTTTCTTAAGCAGTGTCCAAAAAGAAATAAGGAAAATATTGTCTGAGCAGATTGGGAATCTCTCCGGCCATCTCTCCAGAGTTGGAGGATGAGCCAGTGTCACGTTGAGTCCAAATGGTCCCATTTAGAGCCGCCAAATCAGACAGAGCTGTTGTTTCCAAACTATGGCCTGCCAAATGCTTTTTGTGTTAGAGGTTTGGCTCTAGGATCTCTTAAATTCTCAGAATATTTCCTAGAGCCCTAACTGTTTCCGTCTGTATGACATTCCAAACAGGCCCCCAAAGAAACCCTTCTTTCTCCATTACATTCTTTCTTGGGTGACACCTGCAGCATCAGGACCGTGCTTTGGTGAGTTATGGTTAATATGTACTGTTATCCATGACTCTAATGTAAGAATTGAATAAATGCTATAGAACTTAAGTTCAACCACAGTGACATAATGACAGCAATTGCCCATGCTTACCGAGGTCTTGTAGACTGTATGCACTTTTCGTTGCTTAGCTTGTAACATTTTGCTAAAAGCCCCATAACATCAAGGAAAGTACAGACTATCACCACACCCAATTCATAATGGTCAGATGCTGCTTGCCAACATTCAGGACTGGCAAGAGGCTGAAGGAGGGCTTGAACTAAAGACCTTCTGATCTTTAAACCATACTTTCCCCAGTAAATTGAAGTTTGTTTAACTGCAGCATATAACAAAATATTTAATCACCTGGGAATTCACTGAAATTTGGCAAATAAAAATGAACACCAAGTTCATCATTATAAACATCCTTTGTCTTCACAGCAAAAGTAGAATCATCTTCCTCGTGTTTAGCTCTGTTTGATCTTCTGAACACTGTTCCTTTACTATGGCCACACTGGTGTGGTTGTCTCCTTGCAGAGATGTTAAAAATGAGGCGCACACACACACACACACACACACACACACACACACACACACACACTCACTTATATACAAAACACATATACATACACACATATGCACACAAACATAGACACACAAACATGCACACACCACATACACTGACATAAATATCCACATAAACACCTAAATACACACACACACACACACACACACACACACACACACACACACACACACAATGATCTTTTAAAATTCAGCATTGTGATTCCCACCCCCACCCCACCCCCCATCTTGGGCAATGTTCTAACCTGCATACATGAGTTTGTCTTCCTGTAAACAGACCTAGCTACATTGAACAACAAGAAAAATCATTAGGTGACTGGTGTGATTAAACACTCCGGGCAAAATATTCTTCTATTATAATTGGTCCAATTAGGTTTTATGAGCTAACAATGTCCTCAGGCTACCTGCATCCTGGAAGAATTAGAAATTTGGACATCAAGTAAGACAATGCTACCAAGGGCCTCACTCACAGCTTTGCAAATTTGTTTTTTTTTTTTTTTTTTTTGTGGTTTATTGGATCTTTTTTCCATCTGACAAAACCATGCTCCTATGTAAAGCTGTTAGCATAAACATCGTGGCCAGGGGGACCCTTGTGTGCTTCTTCTCCAAGGGGAATACATACATCCATGTAGGGAGTCATTTCTTTCACTCAAAATGAAGCCCACATAGATAAATTCTATCAGAATTTTAGTTGGTTGACACCAATCTAAAGAACTAAATCAAAGGAAAGGCAGCGACACCGCAGCTGAAATGCTAATAAAGGTGTTTATGCTATGAAATCAGTGCTTGCCAGGGAAGAGGCTATGAGTGGGTTGGCTGGACCTTTTGGCATTTAGCTGGAAACAAATTGTTCTATTTAAAGTGACTCTACCATGAGAGAGATAAATGCCTTGCTCTGCTCTGTGGCATCTTTTGTGAAGCTCATATTTTCTCTTGCACAAAGGGAAGGGCAGCATTTCTATCAGAATTGCAAACACCTTGGCCTCACTTTGACATAGTCTAATTATACTTTTATTGGCTAATTTATCTATTAAGTTCACACTATTTATTACCCAAGACTTTATCCTGGAGGTTTTCACAGCATTGTTTTGTATTTGTTAATATACAAATTCTGCGTTTAAAAATGTCCTAAATTAAAACAAATTTATTGCTGCCATTATATAGAATGGGCAATAGCTAAAATCTTTATGGAGCCAATGATCAGTGCAAAATCTCTCTTGCAGGAAAATCAGACTCATCAATTTTCTTTCAGTGGCAGATACTCCCAGCCTATGAATGCCCAGAAAGACTTGGCAACCAACCAGGTCAGGGCTCTGCTTGAGCCAGTAGGCAAATGTCCAAGGTCCCACTCAGCTCCCCCATTTTAAAAGGAAAAAGTAATTAGTCAAAGATTTATGAATAAGGAAAGCGCTTAAAGTATGTACTAAATCCTCGACAGCTAGTGAATCACCAATGTGCTCAGCAGTGGTGCCCCCCAAATCTCTCAGTTTCCCTCAAAATTTTAGCAGGTATGACTGAGTTAGAGCTGAGAACCACAGCACATCAGCAGGGCAGGCTGTGAGGAATATCCTTGAAAGGATAACACCCTTGAAGGCAAACACTTCCCAGCCCACCTCTTGCACTCACTGTTATTTTAAAAAGGAAAGAGAAAAATTATATATTATTTTATTTTATTTTTGGATATTTACTTTATATACATTTCAAATGTTTTCCCCTTTGGAAGTCCCCTATTCCATTCCCCTTCCCCATGCCTCTATGAGGGTGCTCCCCCACCTACCCACCCACTCCCCTCTTCCCTCCCTAGCATTCCCCTATACTGGGGCATCTAACACCCTCAGGTCCAATGGTCTCTCCTCCCACTGATGGCCAAAAGGCCCCACATATGTGGCCAGCACCATGGGTCCCTCCATGTGTATTCTTTGGTTGGTGATCCAGTCTCCAGAAGCATCACAGAAATCGAAAGCCAATTCTCCATGCCCCATTTTTCCAGGATTTATTTTCATCAAGAAGGAAACTGGGATCTTGAGATGTGAAGTGAGTGCTTCAGATTCCTCCAGTTTCAGATATCAATATTATAGAGGAGTCAGGAATATGACCCAGGATGCCCACTCCTCACTGTCTGTGGTAGGTTGGAGACTTAAGAAGAAAGGGGAAACTGGTGCTGTTGAATTCTGGCTACATGTCACTGCCAGATGCCTTACAAACAGCATTAACATGACCTAACAAGCCCTTTTACATGTTAAGAAACTGAGGCTGAAGAGAGTAAGTCATGCTTTATTTTCATAGGATTAATTCACACTCAAACAAGTAACAGCTAAATCACTTGCTATTTCTGTTTTATACTATTGTCTCTAGAAGCCAGTGTACCCCTAGACATACACCCCCATGGTTAACACCCAGCAAAGCACAATGGCAGGGCTGGGCTACATCCTAAAGACACATACATGAATGTGTTACATGTGGGCCCTAACAGCTGCGGAAGGGAAATGCAGGTGCATTCAGCCAAAACCCAGTAGAAGGGGAGGCATCCTGAAGTGTGCTTTCCCTACCAAAATGGAAACAGCAGAGAGTGTTCTGGGTGTGAGAGCACAGTCATCTGAGAGAAGGCCAAGGTAGGCCAGCACGGAAAGGCCCAGGTCTTGTGTTTGCCATGGATACTTAGTGTTTGCAATCTCCAGCACAAGGAGGAGCTGCAGCAACAGTTTAGCAATTGTTTTTTCCTGAACAATGTAACAGTAAGTTGCCAATCAGATGTTTCATCAACAACCAAGAATGAAGTGTTCGGTATTGGCCCCCAAACCGGCTGTAGAATGTACTCTCAGCCCCCATTCACGTTTTGCTGTTTATCTTGATAATAGTCCTTATTACAAGAGAATCTGGCTTGATTTATACGTTGCATTTAGTGGTTGTTTTTCATTAATTGTTCTGGCTCCAGAACAATTTCCAAGTCTCAGTCCTGAAACCTGTCCTTTCTCCAGCCCTCGTTTCTTTCCAGTGGTAGAGTTTAAAGGCAAAGTCCTGGTTTTGGCTCCACATGGGCGAAGCAATGGGTTTCCAGCCCTCTCCTTGGCAGGCAATTCTAGTGGACAGCGTGAAGGAACACGCATGTGAAGATGTTTAGAATGTGTCTTTCTCACCGTCATAGTGGATATCTCCACTTCCACTTGTCTCTAACATCCCATCATCCATTCCAGTTTTCTTCTTTCCCACATTTATCCTTCCATTCTCAGACAGAACATGGCTGCCAACAGCATCTGTGCATTTGGTTGTCTGGTCATGCTGCCAAGTGCTCACCCACTTCTCTTCCTCTGCACACACCTGCATTTCCTCTCTTGGACTCTTATACTCCATACTCATGTAGGTGCTTGGCTTGTTTTGTGGATCTGGTATCCACTGGCCTATGCCCTGCACTAAGTGGTTTCCTCCCCATTCTCCTCAGATCCTAACATGGAGCTATGCCCCGAGGCACTGCAAGGCTCTTTTCACTTAGCTTGTGTGCCAGCTCTGCCCTCACACATCCTCTTTCCCACACTCATGCTCAAACATCCCCACATGGTACATGTGACTGTGAAGATGCCCTCCTCAGGCCATGGAAACCCACTACTGTCTGTCATCTTGCATTCCTATCCTGATCCTCTTCTCCAGCTCTGATAGCCTGTGTGTGCCCAGTGTTCCCTCTGCCCCTCTCATGGATGCCCTGCCCAGAGCTGGGCACTGACTTCCATGTCAGCTTTCTCTCCCACAGAGTGCCTTCCTCAGCACACCTGGGCTCCAGCACCTCGGCTGAGATGTTTCAATGCCCATGGGAACTCTGTCTTGTGTGTGCCAGGCAGAGTCTTTTGTCTGTGAAGAGTCAGATGGTGATTATGTTAGGCTTTCTAAATAGCATAGTTTGTGTCCCCGCTATTGGTGTTATGGCATAAAAGTGAACACAGACCACATGGCAACAAAACAGGCAGTCGGATAGGTTCTGTCCATAGCTTGAAGTTTACCAACCTCTCTGCCTCTGAGCAGTTGTTAAGTCCTGTGTGCATTTCCTGCTCTCTTACACTGGCTCTCTCTCTCTGTGATCAACTGGCACCATCTCCATGAAAGAAGACCCTTCAGTCACCTTTCACTGTCATGGCATCTCATGCAACAGCAGTGTTAAGGACTAAAGAGTAAGGGACATGGAAAGACAAAGAGACACACATTTGCTGTGGTATGCGTTATTTAGTGTTTTCATTGGCTATCAATTCTCATGTGACTCTCGTCACAAACCTCTGATGAGAATGTGGTTTTGTCTTCGATCTTGGGCTACTTTTCTTGTCATTATAACAGAAGACCTGGTATGAGCAGCATTAGGGAGGAAGGGTCTATTGTGTCTCATAGATTGAGGGTGCTCTCTATCATGTGGAGGTGGCATGGTGGAGAAGGTGGTTCTCAGCGTGTGGCAGCTGGAATGTACAGATTCTTGATTGTATCTGGGCAAACGGCGAAAGAAAGAACTAAAAGGGAATCCACGCGCTCAACAACTGTCTCTAGCTTCCTGTTTGATCCCATGTGGAACCTTAATTCACAGAATGGCGCCACATCCACAATCCAGATGGCTTTTCCTCCTCGGTTAAACATATCACTGACAATAATCTTACAGTCACACTCGGTCAAGTGATATGTCCAGTCAAGCTGTCGATGAGAACAATTCACCACTGCCCTACACAGAGAAAGCTGCTATTTGAATTTGATCTCAGGGCCACATGACCCCAAGCCTGTCAGCCATTTCTTTAGACCATGGGCAGTTGCACACATACATAGGTGAAAGTCGTCAAACCAATTTTATCAATGGAAGATAAAACCAGCAGGTAGCTAATCATGCAGGGAGTCGTCATCTCTCTCACTTCTGGATGGAGGGAAGTTAAAAGTACATCTTTGTTGGGTTTGTTTCCCTGGGTTCCTTTGTGTAAATTCTGATCTCTGCAAGAAATTCCACGTTCCTTTGTTCCTTATGACAGGCCAGTCTGAACGAGAAGGGTTTGAAACTCCCTACACTCTTTGAACAAGAGGAACATTGATCTTCACGAATCGTTTGAAACACCCTAAGGGAGGTTAAAAATTACAAGCAATGTATGTTTTTGTTTTTGTTTTAAGTGAATGTACACCGAACCACTGGGACCTGTTGGCTTACTGTTCACTAGCAACTTTGCTCTTCCCTCTGCGCATTCTGCGCTGTCAGATCCTGGATAACAGAGTAGCATGGTATTGCCAGGAGCCTTGTCCTCCTGATATTTTCTGTAGACGTGTAGGGTTGATAACCCCCTCCTGGTTGATGTTCTGAGACATCTCTTTGAATCCTGGGCAACCCAGGGCTTGACACTTCCTGCTGATCACACCACTGCTCCAGCCTTCTGTGTTGGCAGAAACATGACTAGATTCAGTAAGAAATGCTTAGTGGCTTTTTCACAGCTTGATCTTGATGGCAACTTTCATAGTGAAGCCTTAATACTTGGCACACCACAAAGCTGCCCCTTCAGAGCAGCAACTGCCTCTGCATCCTCAGTCTCTGGGCCCTGGCATGGAACTTACATGCTTACAAAATGGCTTCAGTTGGACTGAGCTTCTGGTCATTTCTCCAGCTTCCTCTCTCAGCATATTTTCTGTGTGTAGGTCAGATAGTAGGTTAGGATTATGGTGTCAATTCAGACTGAACTGGGTTTTCAATTCCAGCATCTCCATAATCTATGGGGTACCTTCCCAGACTTCACTTTTCTCCCCCACACCAAAGAACACTAAGATCACCTGTCTCTGTGAGGATTATACTAGATGCTATAAGTGTGAAGAGCTCAGAAGAAAGCCTGACATATAGAGTATGTTCAGCAAACAGCACTATAACACACCTACCATGTGTTATAGCATAACACATACTAGGTGCTCTGTAAATACCAGCTATCTTCAGGGTGAGTCTTCCCAGCCACCCTGCCTATAACCACAAGCCACAGTCCTTTCTCTACTCTCTTACCCCTCCCATTGTATCAGAATACTACACAATTCATTCATTTGTCAAGGGTTTTGTTTTTCCTGAGACAGTGTCATAAGCATTTCAGGCTGGATCCCAACTCTGTATGTAAATGAGGATGAACTGATCTTCTGATCCTCCTGTACCTACCTCTCCAGTTCTGGGGATTGGGTTTGCAGCCTTGCACCCACACATCTAGTTTATGGTGGTGCATACCAGGCTGGGGATTCTGGTGCTGGAAGTCAAATCTTTGTGTCGTGTATGACAAGCACTCAGTCTATCAATGCAGCTGCATCTAAGACCCACATATTTATTTAAAAACTTACATCACTCCACTCAACACTATAATTAAATCTTTATGGGGGACTCAATGACTGATATATTTGATGTTACATGAGTAACCTAGAACTATAAGCCCTTGATAAGTTGTGTTATTATTATTATTATTATTATTATTATTATTATTTGCTAAATAGATGAATTAAGGAATAGTCATAACCACAGATCTACAATAAGTGGAAGGTCTTTTATGAGCTTCCCTCAGAGTCTATTTGGTTGTCATTTGCTAGCACATTTTCTTCCATTATTTTTGAAAAAGAAAAGATTACGTGGTGGTCTTACAGAAAGTTCCCAGATGGTCCAAACCCAGCAAAGCCAGTCATATATCAAAGCAAGATGGAGTCCTTGGGGTGAGGAACAGAAGGTCTTCTAGCAGTAAGTAAAGGAGCAAGGGCCCTTCTACTCCTCAGGTTCACAGGGACTTTCTTTCCTTGTGTTGCCCAAACTAGCACAAGCAGGCTGGAACAATCACAATAGATGTTATCATCAATATGACACTACTGTCATCATTCCACAGATGCTCTGCAAATATAATATTTACTGTGTATTTTAAAGATGTCTCGTGTAGAGGAAGCCACTAGAGGCTTGGGGGATACTACATGGTTGTGTGTGGTCAGCCATGATGGTCATAATAAGGCTGCTGCCAGTAAGGGGCATTCAGTTGAATGCCACAGGCACGCCTCACCCAGACCTTTGCAACGAGCCATGGCTTGTGCAATTTCCCGGTTCTTTATATTTATATGTGACCTTGGGAATGTAGAGAACCACAGAAGTCACACGCAGCACTCCTTGCCTTTGTATATCCACAGGATTCATGAACATTTCAAATAGGATCACATGTGTGTGAGGCGTTTTGAAATCATAACACTGATTCCACCTTACTTTTTCCAGCAGAGATGGGGCAGGGTGTTGCATTTATGCTTATTTTTACCATGAGGGATCTGTGACAAGGGTGGATCATGCAGTGTGCCTGAGGTCACCTGGCTTACGTCAAGACAGGAGGGAAGCTTCAGTGTGATTCACTGTTGAGAGGCTCCATGGGATGTGAGGCTACAGGACGCCTCGTGAAGGGCTGTGGAAGAGGCCTGGGTTCCTTGTATTCATTATTAATCTGGGTCTCTAGATTCCAATCTGGAAGTCAGACATCTGAACCTCTGGATGTGGGCTTCCACAATCTCTGCATGATGCAGGCTTGTATCTTATGTGTCTGAGCCTAGTCCTGAGTTCCTTCTACAGGCAGTTTCTCTCAAAGCCACTGGTTCAGAATCTGTGGGAATCTCCAGCTTTAGTCTAGACCTGGGTCATCAATACCCCAGTAGGAATTGGGTGGTGCTTTACTGTGATTTCTTCCTTAGCTATTATTCCCAAGCACACACAGCTCAACGACTGAGGCAAGCACCTTTTGGAGCATGCTGAAAGACCGATTCCATCATGTAACTCTGTGAGGTACAGCATCCTCAGGATACATCTGTGCAAGGTGGAGGGAGAAGACACGAATCTCTTACTGCAAACATCCCCAGCCACCTGGAAGCTTACCTCTCACTATCTTTTTAATGTGAGACCCGGATGTGGAAGGACTGCTATCTGGGGACTGCTAATCGGAGCTGTGGCGTGTTCCCATAGGAACGCTAGGCCCTTGCTTCCTTCCTTTGTTTATGCAGGCTTGCAGCAGCTGCTGCCTTTGGATTCTGGCTCCAGCAAGTAGAGGCAGCAGATCCAAGCGCAGAACCACCCGGACTGTCTCTGTTTGAAGCTCTTGAGTCCTCAGCCTTCTATTTGTGTCTGGCTCTGATTCATCATGGGCCTGAATGCTTCACCTGCTATATCAAGTTTCCAATAGAGCTTGAAACAGATTTCATAAAAAAGGAACAAACACTGGCCAGCAAATCTCAGCATGGGAGATTTGCAGGGAGAAGGTTAGGGAATGCGGCTGATGGTAATTATTTGCAGTCTTCGATTACTGGTGGTGGATATTGATATACATATGTCCTTCATTTTATTTTATTTTTGTTCTACCAGGGTATCAGCCACCTGCTTGGAAGATTAACAACGGCTGGATGCAGACCCAGGGCTTTGGAGAAGTTATTATTCATATCAGAAATGGCATTATGAATAGGCTAGCGTGGATTTTAAAGAAATCCTTCCTTATTCTCTGAGATCAAAGCACTTCACATTCAAGCAGAAAGAGCTAAAGACATAGACTCACTCAGTAGCCCACTATTCCTTCAGCGGTGCCTCTGCTCCCTTATTATAAAATTCATCATGCTTTGCCAAAATGGTCTGCTCACACTGTTAGGACAGATACTGGCTCCATCCTGCTGATCCCTTGGCCTTAAAAACATTGGAGTTTTAGCAATAACTTTCTAGACAAAAGAAGGGACAGGGGAAGTGAGGAAGGAGTTGCAGAAACGGTAGCACGTGGGAACTGTGGGAATGGCTCATTGGTTAAGGCTCGCCTGGCAAGCATGAGAGCTGAGTTCTCTCCTCACGCTGCACAAAGGTCACTCCAGCACTTGGGAGGTATCAGCAAGAGAGGCGGAAGTTTAGAGTAACCTTGGCTGTATGGGAAGCTCGAGAACAGCCTGGGCTACATGAGACTAAAAATCAAGCAAAACAACTAAAACAAAAAGCAAACTTGCAATTGCAGGGAGTGAATGCCGGCAATGGGCTGGGGGTGAGGAGAAGGTACAGAAACAGTGCGGATAGAAATACCCAAGATGTAGAGATTCTGGAAGTCTCTATTCATGCTTAATCATTCTTCTAGCCTCCATAATCACAAGACGGTCACTCAGCATCTCCTTTTACCCACTTGGTCACACTGCTCCAATATTTGTCAAGGTACACTATCTTTCTGGTTCTTGTTGCACTCACTGGGCACTGCTAGGTTAGCCATCTTTCCTCAAGACCCTCACACACTTCTGTCAGACTCATCTCCTTAATCCAGCACTGTACCTAATTCAGCCCCCGCTTGAAACGATGCCAAGGAGTCAGATCTTAATGTATAGTGTTGCTTTGGTCCCTGGATCTCAGGGAGTAGTTCCTGGATGACCGGCCTCCATCCCCTGGGAGCAGGCTGTAAATGCAGTTTCTACAGCCAAAATCCCGCCAGGCCTGAGACTCAGGTGGTGGGCCCAGTAACCTGTGCTGCAGAGGCCTCCTGGTGATTCCACCCCCTTCTTATTTTGACAGCTACTAGCTCTATCGCAAACCATGACCTGTGGCTCCAGATAACTGAATTTCAAACGTGAATTTCTCACATCATAGTCTACTCTCAAATTCTCTTCACACATCCTGAATCACTTTATGACCTCAGCTTCCTCATCATCTAGATAAGTGAGACAGTGTTCATGTTGCCACTGGGAACTGAACACGGCAAATTTGGAGGAACAGTTGATCACAAAGCCTATGCCTATGGAGTCTGACCCATAGCCCACCACCACTAACGATCCTGACTGACCCTGTACTTAGACGTAATCCCGTTCTTGCAGCTTGTTCTGCAGACCCTCTTTCCACTTCCTAGGCATGCCTTGTGCCCCTAGCCTTGTGCCTCATTCACCTGTGGGCTCAAGTGCTTGATGTCTGTCAGTTAGGAGTAGATGCCAGAAATTTCCTGACAGTAATTAAGCATCCTGGGGAAGAAGCTCTGTGTGAATTGGTTTGTGTTCGAATTCTAATGGAAGTTAATGAGGCATTGACTTACTCTCTGACCTGAGAAAAATAGGATAATTCAGATATTTTATTCCCATCTGTAAAATGGGATTAATGCTATTAACCTCCTTAAAAGGAATTACACCTGTGGATAGAGGACACATTAAAATTTGCCCACAGGTATGGAAAATGATTTCCATGACAGATAATGAGTAACGCCTGCTAGATGAGGGGCAGAAGGGGAGGCAGGCTATTAATAATCTCCACCACAAGAACTGAGACAATCATGGTTTTGGTTTTCAATGGCTACAGTGTTTTCTTGCTACTCATTGCGGACACATGCAGCCAATACCAGCATCTAGAGCTCTGTTGCATTTTGGCAGAGGTTTGTGAAGACATGGTATCTATTGCAGACGTAAAAGTTAGCAATTCTATTTTGGAGAACTGACAATATGGCCATTTTATCTATGTAGAACACAGTGACCCTGAATAAGGCCACTTCATGTAGGTAGAACATGCTGGCCTCGAATAAGACCACTTCAAATATGTAGCAAACACTGACCTTGAGTCAGGCCACTTCAAATATGTGGAACACACTGAGTCAGAATAGATCTATAAGTAAGTTGCCTTAACTGGCCAGGGAAAGGTCAAGGGGCAACTGACCATATGAATGTAGACTCACAAGCACTGGAAGAATGTAGTAGAGATAGAGGATACACCGTGCCTAGTTTGGGTAGACTGTTTCATTTGTAACAGGCGACACTACCCACCATTACTAATTACTTTCTCACTCAAGTTGCAAACAGAATTTCTTATACTATCCTGAAAAAATAACACACATCAGCTCTGGATTTAGACAGACGGGGTCACCCTTGACTTACCTGTCTACCACCTAGGGTCTGTTCCCTAATGGTTCCAACATGCTTTCCAGCCTTAGAAAGAAGTAAGGCTCAGTTGTAGAGTGCTTGTCTAGCATGTTCAGGATTTGATCTTTTCCAAAGAGAGATACACAGATAGACAAGCATAGAGATACATAGATGCATATAACACACAGATAGACAGATGATAGATAGATGATTGATAGAAGTTTGATAGATAGATAGATGATAGACAGATGATAGATCGATTGATCGATAGATAGATAGATAGAAAGATAGATAGATAGATAGATAGATAGATAGATAGATAGATAGATCAATAGATAGATAGGTGATAGATAGAACATGTCCCTGGCAGGTAGCTGAGAATATTTGATCGGAGTGTGTATAACCTTCACCAAAGCTCAGTTCTACACAGGATTTCCATTTCTGGTGATTGATGGACAGAAGAGAGAAGGGAGACAGCTCTATTAGGAGGAGCCTTTCTGCTGATGCTGCTCCTGTACTTCAGTTCACTCTCTCCATAGCAAGCACTTCGGCACAGGTCCATCCACAGCCAGTAGCTGCTTGAAAGTGCCATGGGGTCCTTCCATGTGTCAGCTTGTGAACCTCTGACAAATGCAGAGCGCTAGGGACAGGCTTGAAAACATTTGCCCCTGGCCGTTTGGTCGGAATGAATACATTTATTAGCTGGTATCTCATCCTTGGTGGCAAAAATAAACAAGGACTAAAATAATCTGGTCATAAATGCACTCTGCTCCATGACTCATGCAGAAAGCTGCTCTTTTGCTGTGTCTGGGTGAGTCTGCCTACGTAAATGTTCAGAAGTCTTTGAGAAAACACGGTTATCATTAACTGCCTGACAACCTTTCCCAGGGAGAGCAGGCGGGCACTGGAGCACCAAGATAACTTTATTTAATTAGTTGCTGGAATATTATTTACTTGCTTCATAAAACAATGGCCTGTCAGTAAGAGATTCTTCCTGCTTTTGCAGATGTGTCTGTGACTCCTGAAGTCTTAACAGATGCATCTGGAATAATATGCTTTCAGGTGTCCTTTATGTGAGCGTTTGACAGGATAATAGAATTAGATTTGCCGAATTTCACTAAACTCTGAAGCAATATGTCACCAGCTTCGCTCACTTTTCAAAAAATATTTCTCTCTGGTAATGCTCATCAATCTAGCTCTTCAAACCCTAAACAGGAGCCTCTGAAACAAAAGGATGACTCCATCCGTTAGGCAACTGACAGGAAGTTAAATAGCGAACCGTCCTGTGTGTAGTAACAACTGCACTGGATAAAAGTAGGCTTACTTAGATCTGGAGAGAGAAAGGGGGAGGAGGAGAAGATGACAGATACAGAAAGCATGGCTCTTTACACAGGTGGGGAACTCTGAGAGTGGTCTTGTGCCAATGTGCAAAGGAGCATCCATTGGCTCTGAGCAATGGCCAGTGTCCTTGTCTTCACCTTGTGTGGACTCGCTCTAGTCAGGGTAGTTATTTCTCTGGATTAAAGGGTTTTATTCACTGAGAGAAGTGATGTGGCCTTAGTGTATTTCTGAATACCAGAGTAACAGCTCAACAAGTAATGGCTGAGTGAGCAAATCAGAATCCCCCTGCATGCACAACCAACCAGCTCCTCCTCCCAGGTACCTCTGCTGTGATCTCAGGCCTGTCAGATTTGTCAGTGCACACAGAGCAAGCACAGTTTTCTGTTGATTCCGACAACGAAACTCTTTGATGAAGGATTTGTTAAGAGTCCAAAAGCTAGCATCAATTTTAAAGTGCCAACTGTGACTTTTTCATGTGTCATGAGGACTATCAGTGAGGTGGCAAAATGCATCTTGGTTTTCTGTGGTAAGCAATTTACCTGGATCAGAGGCAGAGAGGCTGCTCAAAGTACTCACCCTCCCCCCTCCTTTAGGTTAGAAACTTTGGTGGGAAGTTCTTGTGGAGTCAGGCACACTGCAGGGAACATGCACATTGAAGAAGACTGTGGCAGGAAGCTTTTACCAGAGGGGTAAATTGCCCAAAGGTAGTCCTGTGAGCAACAGCTGCTAGTTCGTGCATTCAGTGAGCCCTGGACGAGAAGCTGCCACCTGATAGGTGTTATTCTAGGCACTAAATGATGAAAGCAGATGGACTGTATGGGAGAAAGATGCTCAGAAGCAGAAGAACATATGGCTAAGGTGCTGGATGGTGATTTCTGTAGAGCCCAGATTCATCCTGCACCTTTCGCTGTGGAAATCAGCAAATGGCAGGCTGTAAAAACTGGGTAAGCTATTTTCTTTCTTTCTTTTTATAAATGGTGGCTGCACCTTTTAGTTCCTTTTCCTTGAAATTTAAAAAGGGACGTTCATTAACAGGCAGTTTTAATCAATACCACATAGGTGATGGACCAAGAGCCACCTAGCTCCCTCAATTCCAGGGGACAATGTTGTGCTCAAGGAAGCTACCAGCTATACCTGAGTCCCTCACATGTCACTTGCATTTCATTATTCACACCCTCCTGTAATTTATGACAACTGGTCCTAACACAGCTGGAGGGAAAACATGATCGTTCATGCAGTGTCACCAGAGCTTTCGGTCATGCCATAGAGCAATGATGAGCATTGTCTGTTGTATCTGGTCATAATCAGATGGGTGCCTGTTCCTTGCCTGGGTAGAGTGAAGTCTTAGGGGCCAGAAGGGAAGCAGGAGGCAAGTTAACTTTCCCCTGACTCCTCCCGCAGCTCCGCCCATGGCTCCTCCCATGGCTCCTCCCACAGATCCTCCCACAGATCCTCCCACAGATCCTCCCACAGATCCTCTTAGGGCTCCTGACACAGCTCCTCCCATGGCTCCTCCCACAGCTCCACCCGTGGCCCCACCCTATTTCTACCAGCTCTACACTTCTCCAGTCACATCTCAAGGCTCCCTGCCTATGTGCTTTGACCCAATGCTCCAGTCTCTCTTGTTAATTTTCCCTGACCTTCCTAGACTGGCAGAGCATCATAGTTTTGTTTAAGCAGGTTGTTTCTCTGACACCCTCAGAAAACCACGAGTCTCTCTAGAACTGGAAGATGTCTCAGGTACCATCGTGTGTGTTTCCAGTGTCTGCTGCAGAACATAGCAGTTAACAGGCACTTGAAAGTGCTAAACGGCCATGCGTCAGTGCAGCCATTGTACAGAGGGCGATGGAATGGTGGAGAAGAAAGTCTTAGAGCAGTAAGGGAACACACAGGTGTGCGTGGTGTTTCCCATCTACAAACAATAGTAAAAATAATCCATTTCAGTGAAGAAAATATGAGAAATACAAGGAGGATGTAAAATAAGAGACTATATTTAGATTGTCAAGACCAGCCCTTCAAAACTCCAGGGGTGTTTGGTAGATAATGCTGTGTATTTGGCAGGAGATGAACATATATTTGTGATAAGTAATCACAATCTCTTAACTTTGTAATTCTTTTGACTTATTTAACCAAGTGTATATAAATGGATCTCATTGTAGTTTTGAACAAATTACAGTGGAAGGTGTTGGCTTGTGCCTCAGAAATGGCTCAGTGGGCAAAGGCATTATCATTAAGCCTGACAACCTGAGTTCATTATCACATGGTAGAAGGAAAGAAGTGACTGCCATAAATGTCATCAGACTTCCTCATACATGCTCTGGTGCTCACCCATACACACACTCACACACAGACATAGACACATACTCAAACACACACTCACACACACAAGCAAACACACTCACGCATACATGCGCATGTATATGCAAACATACCCATTTACATATACATATGCATACAGACATGCACACACACACATGCACACACCTGCATGCACATGTACATGCATGCATGTACACGTATACACACACAGACACACACACGATGGATGCATGAAAGTTTGAAAAAGAAAGGTTTTAGCCCAACTTAATAATGGGTAATAAGTCTCTTGAGGGTTAGGTGTGTCTTTTCTCACTGAAGTTAGACCCCTGGTCCTCTGCTGTATATGTGTCGGGGGCCTCGGACCAGCTAGTGTATGCTGCCTTGTTGGTGGCTCAGTGTCTGAGATATCTCAGAGATCCAAGTTAGTGGAGATTGCTGGTCTTCCTATGGGGTCACCCTCCTCAACTTCTTCCAGCCTTTCCCTAATTCAAACACAGGGGATTCCCAACTTCATCCATTGGTTGGGTGTAAGTATCTGCTTCTGTCTCAGTCAGCTGCTTGTTGGGCCTCTCAGAGGGCACCCATGCTAGGCTCCTCTCTGTAAGCACACCATAGCATCAGTAATAGTGTCAGTCCTTGGAGCCTCCCCTTGAGATATATCCCAAGTTTGGCCAGTCACTGGACCTCCTTTCCCTCAGTCTCTTCTCGGCTTTTGTCCCTGCAGTTCTTTTAGACAGGGACAATTCTGGGTCAGAGTTTTTGACTGTGGGAGGGCATCCCCATCCCTCCACTTGATGCCCTGCCTTTCCACTGGACGTGGGTTCTACAAGTTCCCTCTCCCCACTGTAGGGCATTTCATCTAAGGTCCCTCCCTTTGAGTCCTGAGAGTCTCTCACCTCCCAATCTGGCACATTCTATAGGGTCTCCTCAACCCCTAAGCTTTCAATTTTGTCTTAATGTATTTTAAAACATAAAGGTAGGCATTAATTAATTGCCCTTACTAATTATGTGCACTGGCTAAGCTGTCACTAAACTAAGAATCATCCACACTTTAAAAAGGAAAGTTGCCATTCTGAGGCAGAAGCAACAAGAATTTTTCATAAAACTGAAACTGAGTTGGCAGTAACTACCCTATAGCCACACTTCCTATTCATAATGTGTGATGGAGAAAGACAGCAACAGACAGCATTCCCATTGTCTCACATTGCTGTAGCTTGTTTTGCCATGTGCTGGTTGACCTGTATAACAATCAGTGCAATGGAAGAGAAACATTTGCTGTAACCAGTGTACTCAGGTGCTGCTTTCTGAGCCTCTGAAATCTTTTCCATTTTTATATTGGACTCTATCTTCAGCGGGCACACCTGCAGGAATTAGGTAAAGGTCTACGCCACAGCCCTTCAGTGATTTCTTTCCTGTCATGTACCGTATCCGTTGGTATTACAGACATGCGTTGCATGGATGTGTAAGTGAATTAACATAGAAACCGCCTCTGCAAAGGCGGTAGGGATGCTTTTAGTCACATGGACACCTGGGGTTAGAGCTGCTTCTAAGGAGAGACTTTACAACTTGGAGGAAGTAAGCTATATGGAGAGAGATAGAGGTGAGGGCATCCTGAGACATGAGAGACTGCAGTGGCACGCCTTCAGTCTTGATGCACACTCACAGGCACGTACGTGTGTAATGCTTGTTAAAGTGCAGATTGGGGCTGGCTTGTCTCCATGGGCTGGTCTATCTTCCCAACAGATTATCTCAGATACTGAAGCTACTGCCTGGGAGCCACACAGTGAGAACCAAGTGCATACTCTCTTGTGTCATTATGGAAGTGGATCCTGAAACCTAAAACCCCACCCAGGGAGGGATTTTGTGGTGTCAAGTGGGGGAGAAGCATGAAACAACCACCACCCCCTCTGTCACAATGGTTCAGCAAAGAGTGAAAAGCCCACACTTTAGAGTCAGCTGGATCCAGGCTCAGATCATAGCCCTGCTGTTCACTAGCTGTAAAGCCATCCTTTCTAGCTTCAGCCTACTCATTTGTGGAATATTGATCCGAAGGCTGATGGTCCTACCAAGTGGAAGAGCTGTGGTTCTCAGTGTTACAACCAGCCTACAAAAAATTCACAATGTCTCAACCAAGGTGGCTAATGATCAGAGTACACAATGTATCTTCTTCCATGGTTTGGCTAGTTTGATATTATTATCAGTGGGCATAGCAATGCTATACACTCTAGATTTATCTTCTAGAGCTGAGACAATGTCCACCTCTACGGAAGGAGCAGTGTTATAACACTTATTGGGAAGTAAGCACTTCCTCACGGTGGTTGGGAAACAACACATTTCCTTTGCTCACTGTCTTTGTGAAAGAGAATCTGCAGCATGGAAAATACCCACTCATGAATTTTTCAGATTTATTTGCGACTGAGACTCTTCAAACATCTGTTCATTAATGTGGGCATCCAGCTAATGTCATAGATATTAATAGCAAATGCCACTCTCTCTCCTGTGGCTAATTCAGGAGCTGCTTTCTTCCTGGTCCCGTGATGTTTTCTGAGAGCTTTAATTGCTGCTACTTAAGTACAAGAAATACTGACTACCCTAGATTCTAAAGAGATAGTAAGAAACAATGCCCCTTTGGAATAACAAACATCCTTTTTAAATACCAGTGAGCTAAAGGAAGAGAGCTGTCATTCTTGCTATTCTATGGGGGTTAGATTGGGTCCACCCAGAAGATACGAAAGGTGAAAAGAAAGAAAATCTATGGAAATTAGAGCTGTCTCTCTGTGCAGTGCCATTGTGTGAGCAGCTTCAAAAACCCATTTGGAAATCATGGCTTTTGTAGTGCAGTCATTACTGAGACACTAGCATCACCCACTTATTACTGCAAACATAGCAACAGTTGCCATGTGAGCAAGAGATCTGCAACACAAACAGTGGAGTCAGGTGGTGCAGGGTGGGGCTGGCTGGAGTCAGAGCTGCTGGGGCAGAGCACAGTGCCACCTGTACGGGTTTAATTAGGCTGGTTGTTCTCTCTGGTCCCTGTGCTGTGTCCTGTAAGACATTTCCAGAGAACAGAAGCAGTCTCAAAAGGCAGCATTTTGAATTAAATCTTACATTCGGTGGCACACAAACACAACCAAAGGCAGAATTTTGCTTTGATGTGCACAAGGGTAGACACGTGGCCAAGGCTTCCTTTTCATTTCCAGGAATGGAAACCTCACAGAACTCTTGTCATTAGAAAGCCGGTCCACTTGTTGCTGTCACAATATGCCACTCCGTCTAATTGAAAATGGAGAAGTCTGTCATCATTTGATTAGCAGTTTGCCGCTGGTGAATCTTCACAGGTTCCCTTTATGTGGCTGGGAATTAATTAATTAGTATTACAAAATGCATCAGGAGGAAAAGGCCCTTTGGGTTACCAGGGAGGACATTCAGGCTGCTAACAAGCTTGCCATGGGACAGGAAGAGCTGAAGGATGGTGGCAGAGCCGCCCAGCTGAGGAAGACATCTTCGCTCGCTCGAGTGAGCTGCTGTAACCTAAATATGTCACTTTCTCAGTCTTTCTCAGTCTCACGCAATGTTTTATGTGTGGAATAAATCCTAGTCCTTAAAGCTTTCTCTTTAAAAAGTACCGATTTTACAGAGGCACAGGTTTTCTTCTATCTCCCCTTCCACTAATTTCCCATTCTCCCAGCACTTCTTCTGAACAGAATATTTTGTTTGATATTCTTTCTTTGACATTTTTCACAGAGAAAGGTTGTTTCAATCTAAGGGTGGCTTTTAAAAGTCAGGGACACCTTGACTTTTTTTTCCCTTCACTCCCTAACTTTGACGCTGTATGCCTTTGTTAGGGAGGAATTCTCCAATCTCTCGCTACTGTACTCCCTGCAGTGCCTCCACTGATGGCCAGATGGCGCCAGTGAGCAAGCCAACTCACAAGCAAAGCTAACAGTGCTGTTTAGGGTTCTCACCAGGGGAGGGAGTCCTGCAGGGGCCCTGTCTCACAGAGGCAGAGATATGTCTAATTTTGTAGAATGATAAGAAAGCAGCATCCCCGAGGTCTGAGGGCAGCAGTTGGCAATGTGGGATCTTTATTTCACTTCTGAATCTGGGAAGTGTTGACAAATGTCACTGTGGTGCTTTACAGGTGTGACACCCGGGGCTGTGCTGAATAAAGAATTTTTATGAAAATATTAAGTGGCTTTTGCAATACAGATGGATTTTTTAGATTTTTGAACCTTCATGGAAATAATGTACTTCCTTTAACTTTTGTTTTGTGCGTGTGTGTGCCCTTTTGCGTGCCTTCCTCTCTGTGTGTGTCTTTGTGTGTAGAGGTGGCATTGTGCATGTACCATATGTATGGAGGTCAGAGGACAATGTTGAATTTGGTTTCCTATTTATACTTTGCTTGAGACAGTGTCCTTTGCAGTTGGCAGTTGCAGGTAGCAGGCTGGCTGGCCTGCCCACTTAGTGAGATTCTCCTGTCTCCACTTACTGTCTCTTCCTAGGAGCTCAGTTCTTCTAGATACGCATGGTAGCTTCTGTTTTTTCCATGAACTCTGGAGATACACTTCAGATCCTCACATTGCTGAGCCAGCTCCCGTCTCCCATGTACTTTATATGACACGAGGCTCATAGCAAGGAGTAATTCAAACCCATACATCACCAGCACGCAGGGCTAGAGTTTTCCTTCTTGGCCCCACACCCCATGAACACCAGAAGCATTTCTGCTTCCATTAATTAGGAAAATTCATGGACAACTAAAAAGTATTTGAACTTAAAAAGAAAAAAGGTAAAAGGGGCAGCTGACAGACATGCTGGCACCTGCTTAGATTCTGGCTTCTCTTCCTCGCCATTTATTTTTTTTTTTTCACTTCAGACCCTTAATGAGCTGAGTGACTGACCTTGAGCAAGTGAGTGTCATAAAAATTATATACTCCAGAGATGACAAATATCCGGGAAAAATTGCCTTGCCCCTAGATTTAGGCAAGTGACATCTTACTCTCCTCATTATACCATAGTGACAAAGGGACTTAACAGAGGCACATATTCAGATAGTCCATCTCAGCACAGAGGGCCTGGCTGAAGGCTGGGAAAGGCGTTAATGAGATGTTTAGATAAGCAGTGAGCTTTGATGAACAACTCATTAGCCATATATTCAATCAGCAGTCTTGGAATAAGCTGATAACTACGTTGAAAAGCCAACGATACTATCCTTTTTTTTTTTTTTTATCATTTTCTCAGATTTGTGAATCTGATAGTGATTTATGTGTAACATCAGGTTTAGGTACTGAACCCACATTGTGTCTACGGATGAGAAAGGACAGTGACTTGACTTCATTCCCTCATTAACAGCAAGTCGGGTTTTTGTTTGTTTTTCTTGCACTAAGTATCAGCCTCAATATTGTTGTTGTGAGTTCTGCAAACTGATTTCTATAATGCAGAACATACTCAGTGAATATGGGGAGAAACCTAGCTTGACAAAACCTTAATTCAATGAAGAAATTGCATTACTGTAGAGTTATCTTCTAACCCGGCTCCTGTGTGCACTTAAGGTTGTAAAATTCCTAGAAGGAAGTACCTCTTGTTGTATATTCTGATTAGATTTTGCTGCCTTTCTAGGTATCCAGGGTGGCTGATTTGGAGGGAGATGAATTAGTCCTGATGTGCGGAGAAGCAAGGTTTTGAGTGTGGAGTTTTGCTCCGGTTGGGTCTATAGGCAATTGATTATAATCTATCCCTAGAAGGTAAAATGAAGCAAGGTGGCCAGTGTCAGGAGTTAGTCAGTGAGGAGGGATTTCTCTGGGAGCAAAAAGGATGTAGACCTGGTGTCTAAGGCGCTATTGAATTTGGCAGACTTCAGTGGGAGCCGTTCAGCACCGCGGACAGCTCCTCACAGGGTCTCCTGGATCCCGTGCCTCGCGCACCTGCTTCTTAAAAGTACTTCAAGCTAGCAGGCTTGAAGTTTAGTCTTAACACACATTAGAACCACTGCCAGACAGGCCTGGGTTCAATCATGAACTTATTTTTTCCACTGTTTAATAGTTTTGTATCTATTATTTAAAACCGCGAGTTTCAATTTGCTTTCCTTGAAGAATAGGAGCCTTCAGTGGTACTTTGAAAGATTGCTATTAGAATTAGGCAGCACTATCTTGATGGGAGGCTGGCATGATCACTTGCCCATTCTATAATACATATTCATACTTATCTTATGCCGGACACTGTCCTAAGGAACGTAGTATAACATGAAGAGATGCTTATGAACACAATTCACTTACAATCTGGGCAGGTGTGAACAGAAATCAAGTGATTGGCTTAGGACCTCATTCCACAGAGATATTCGTGTTATGGTGATTTTTGTTGGCCTCTGAGCGGAATTTTAGAAGGCTGTGTGTGGCAGATATATTAACCTGAACAAAGTAGGAGATCAGATGAGAAACACCTTTAAAAAGCCACAGCTCTGGAGCTAGAGAGATGGCTCAGAAATACTGCTTCCAGAGGACCTGAACTAAATTCCCAGCACCCAGGTTGAACAGCTGATAGGCGACTGTAACTCCAACTTCAGGGTTCCACTTGTTTTTGTGCTTCTTCAGGAACCTACTCATACATGTTAAATACTCAAAAAGAAGCACATACATACATTCGCATGAAAAAAAATAAAAAATTTTTAAAAGTCTAACATCCTAAAGAGACAACCAAGGTTAAGAAAATAGCAAAAATAAAATCTGCTCTACACAAGAGATGTAAGACACAAGTGCCTATTTTAAACTGAGCTTCAGATAACATGACAAGAAAAAAAAAAAAAAAAGAAATCCAGCCTAAGGCTATATTTATATATCTCTCCACACAAGTACAAAGGTTCAAGCACATTTATGAGCAATGATCTTGGCTGTTGGTGTCCCAAAATGACAGAAATGAGGGAAACCAGTTCATCTGCAAGGTTGCCTCTCCACAAAAAGAGGAAGAGAGAAAGAAGCCATTGGCTTTACAAGCCCAAGGGATTTGAATGCTTAACGGAACTAAGGATGCAAAGGCAGAAAAGGCAGGGCCCTAGGAAAGCCAAGAATCCATAGGAACAGCCATGCGAGCAGAACTTAAAGACTGAAGATGAGAAGTCTGCGTAGAGAGCAGAAAATAAATGTTCTTAAAGGAAAAGTAAGCCTATATGGAAGTCAAAGTGACTTTCAAAACTGGCCTGAAAAAAATTTTTTTTAACCAACAACAAATGCAATAGAGAAAAGTCAGGAAGAAATTGAGTTGGAAACAGACAGAAAAACAGACAAAGAAATTCTGAGAATTAATAAGATAAATGCAAAAAAAAAAAAAAAAAAAAAAAAAAAAAGGTTACCTAATCTGTAGCAGGGATATAAAGGTGGAAGTTATACCTTCCCCACAAAGACACACATAAACACATTTGATTTGCTCACAGACCTTTATAGCTGCACACTTTCCTAACACATATGTCTCTGCATATAGGCATACTGTTTGCAGATATGTTCTGATTAGACATATCTTAAATACACTAGGTGATATACAGCTAGTGAGGTTTTCCACAGAGCATAAAGCTAAGGTAAAAACAGTGTTATCCAGTGGCTGCAGATCATACAGAAGCTCTGAAAGCTACCAAACTGTGGCTTTTGGAAGCCAGCAAATATCAGGTAAGAGAAATAAAATGGAACCATGCACAGTATCATTGGATTAAGATACAAAAACTAAGAAAAGACTTTAAGATCAGTTAGGAAGAAAAAACTGTAAACAAACCACAGGTAATAAGCTTTATAGGTAAAATGTTAATAGTACAGGGAACCTGCCAATGTGTGCAACAGATTTTAAATGTGTAAGGAAATGAATTCCTGCACTCACAGAGTATCTATCTCTAAAGAGAGAGAGAGAAAGAAGAATCTTCATTTGTCTGGATTCATATGTCTACTTCTGTTAAGGAAATATTTAAGATGCATTTGAAGAGAGAAAACCTAGGAGAGAGATGAAATAGGTCAGAGCCATGATAATGACAAAAGTAACTCTGGCTAGGTATAAAGAAACCATGGCTTCACAGAACAATATCTAACTGTGGATTCTTAAAATTCATGGCAAAACTAAAATATTAGAAAGTAAATCCCAAAATGTTAAGGTAAGGTGCCAGTGGGTAAAAGAACATACTGTTTTTCAAGATGACCCAGGTTCGTGTCCCAGCAACTACATAGGAGGGGAGCCCCAGGGAGAGCTGATGGCCTCTCCTGGCCACCACAGGCAACCGCATTCATGTGAAGCTCACACACACATATAATTAGTATTATATTGATATAAACTAGATGGAATGCTTTCTACTCTAAATGGTCTATTTCTTTGTTTTATATAAGGGTAGTAAAACTAGAGATCATGATAAACTCTTTGTGGATTATATTAAAGTTCATCTACATAAATCCATAAACAAAAAAATGTACTAAGCAGATAGTGAAGGAGACTCACTGTGGTAATGATATCAGATCTCCCCATTCGAGTCTGTGGGTTTATACATCTGTCCTCAGACTCTTTATTTGTGGTAGAAAATGCAAACTGTTTATAAAATGGATATGGAAGAGTAACAGCTAAAAAGCAAAACGGAATAACAAAGGTGGAACGAGTCTTAGCAGGTAGCAAGACCCCTAACACTGTCACTACCTCTTAATAAATAAGATCATTGGCTTGGGCACGGGCAGAAAAAAAAATCAAAGGAACAGAAGAAATGTAAACTAGACCTATGTAAATCAAAGAGCCTTAATGTAAGAAAAAAATAGCTGCCGTGGGTCATTTGGGAGCAGGATGTCTTTTCTTAGCTGAAGGGAGAGAGAGTAGAAGAGAATGGCCAGTTTGTAATCAACCTCGCTGCTCTCATGCCTCCAGTCTATTCTTACAGCGGGTTTCCCTCTCACAACTGGTGTCCTAACAGGACAGTATTGTTGATTGACAGCGAGAAGACCCCTCCCCAGGCTCATGTGAACATATGGTCACCAGGTGGTGGCGCTGTTTGAGAAGATTGTGGAACTTTTAGGAGGTGGAGCCTTGCTGGAGAAATTGAGTCACTGGGGGCGGAACTTGAGGCTGTGTTTCCTGTACAGCTGTAGTTTCTGAGTGGATGCTATGTGAGCAGCCAGCCTGCTGCCCATGCCTACTCTGCCCGCTGTCATGGCTTCCCCACCACAATATCCCTCTAGAACTGGAAGACGAATAAATTATGTCCCTTTTGTCAGGAGCTTTTTCTCAGCATCCGATTAACTGAGATGAAGGGTGAAGAGTAGAGAAAATGCTGGAACACCTAGTGCCTTTTATGTTTCAGACAAAAACAGGCTTCAACTTGACAGAAACGCAGAGGCCGTGGCATCAATAGCCCAATGCAGGATACTTTTAACTTATTACAAATGAAAATGTTTAATATTTTCCTATAGAGTTAACTTTTAAATGAGATGCTGTAGAAATCTGAATAAAATCAGAAAAAAATTCTTTGATCTCAAAGTATTTATGAAGTAGTGGGGAGCAAGGCACACACTGAGATGGTGAGATAGTAGAAGCAACAGTCATGGTGCAAGGTGGCGGGATGTGGCCATCTGTGAATCTACAATGACTGAAGTAGGTATGGGTGGCTGATTCACATTTTGACAAGAATGAGGAGTAGGCAAGGTTAAAAGCCAATCGGGTGGAGGGCACTGGCTGACAGATTAAGCATGGTGTGTCAATAGGGCACCCTGTCTATTCTAGAACATCTACAGTGTATCTTTTCAGGGCATTTTGTGAAAAGCCAGTTTGAAGTTTGTAGGATTACCCCAAACATTCTAACATTTTGGCCTAAGGAGTCAGTAGTGCCTTTAGTCATTAAGACTACAATAAATTCTTCATATAAGATTTGCACTCTAAAGTGTATACATGAGGGGAATGAGACCCCTCCCTTCAAAACCACTGGGATACAGGATAAAATCTATTCTCGCTAATGGCATTAGTATCCAGGCTAAAACTCCTCTCGTGGTTGGAGGCCATGGAGAATCACTGATGGTTTCAAAGCACTACCTGAAGAAACACGCGCTGGTGCAGAGGGTGAGAGGCACATGCAGAAGAGAGCAGAAGAGAAGGCAAAGACATGAGCAAGCTGAGAGTCAGAGGTGGGTGTATGGGACTCAGGTTCTTTCTCTCTCCTACACTCCTCGTGTGTGTGTGTGTGTGTGTGTGTGTGTGTGTGTGTGTGTGTGTGTGTGTGTGTGAGAGAGAGAGAGAGAGAGAGAGAGACAGAGAGAGAGAGAGAAAGAGAGAGACAGAGAGAGAGACAGAGAGAGACACAGAGATACAGAGTCAGAGAGGCAGATGACAGACAGGCATAGACACAAGGAGAGACAAAGAAAGGAGAGAGAGAGACAGAGAGAGAGAAAGAGAGACAGAGAGAGATACAGAGACAGAGAGACAGACAGAGAGGCAGAGAGGCAGACAGATAGACACAGACAGACACAGGGAGAGACAAAGAGAGAAGAGAGAGAGAGAGAGAGAGAGAAAGAGAGAGAGAGAGAGAGACCTAGCACCAAGGACTACATAAAAGTCATACATTGAGTGAAGACAAGAAGCAGGATTTAGGGTCATTTAAAACCTGGGGAGGAAGTCTAAAAATAACTATGAGTTGGCCAGGGGAAAGCTTATGGTGACGAAGTGATTAGAAGGCACGGAGACCATCGAGGGTCTTGAAGAAAGTTCTACAGATAGACAAACAAGAGAAGGGAAGATGGAGTAGAGGACTCGACCTGTGATCACTTCCCAGAGCTACCATAGCACACAGTTCCAGAACGCCAGGAAAATTAAGTGTGAATCGAGAATTTTGTGCGTTATATTCACATTGTATAGGCTGAAATATGTTCCCAGGGCTAGGCGAACTGTTTAGGAGAGTCCTTGTATTGCTAGCGATTGATCCCAAGGGAGTCTGTCTCAGAGCTTTGAATCCTCGATCCCTAGTGTCGTCTCCCGGACAGCTAACTGGGTCGAACGCTATTCTCAGAGCTCAGCCCTGCACAAACCCTAATTGGTTTTCACATCTGAAAGGTTGTTCATCACTTTGTCATTTCTAAATTTAACATGATGTAATCCATGCACAAGATGGGGGATTTCAGACCCTGTGGGAGGAGAAGTGCCACATGCCGAGTTTCTAAATATATCTGGACACAAATATTTTAAAAGACGCCGAACTTCAAGAATGGTTTCTTTAATCTCAGATTTTACTCAACTTGTGATTTTGTACTGAATTAGCTATTTCCTCTTTCTCATGGAGGAAATATATGACAACGTTCTACCTTGAAAAATTCTTTTATACAGGAAAACGTGTTAACAAAAACTAGAGATAAGTATGCATACAAACAATGGAAACCTATACTAAACCAAGAGTTTTTAAATTTCAATCTCCTGACTGTAGACATCACAGCTAGAAGTTTGTAGAGAAGCAGTGATTCAGTATATTGTCAAGGGCCCAAGTCTATATGTTGATGGGGAAGCACAGACCAAGCCTTGTACACATTTTTCAGAGTCATGGTGACACCCATGCAGAATTACACTTTCCTGTGTAACTGGCTAAGCTAGCTTTGAGGCTCAGTGCTCATGGGCCCAGAGACTGAAGTAGCATAAGGACTCAATCATCCTTTAGAGCAGCCTTGGTCAAAAGGTGATGTCGGCAAAGTCTCTTCCATTTGTGCCAGAACTTGCCTCTTCTCCCACAGAGAGATCTACAGGCTAGCACTAGGCCTCTCTTTAAGCTTCCCTGCTCTGCTGTGTTGGAACTACCCACAACCTTCAAGGTTTTCTGAGGCCCAGATGCCACCCTGATGAGCTTTAGTTGGCCCTGAGCAGTGCTCCTTTCTGAGCTTCCCAAATGATTCTAACAAGCAAAGCCGGGACTCACTCTAGGCAGTCAATCCCATGACCCTGCTGGCCTTGGTCCACCAGTTCCTATGTCTTTGGTCTCTTTCACTTTAAGAACGGACTCCCTTCTACAGCCTTCAGAAAACAAGCTGAAAAAGCAGGCTTGCAAGGAGTGTTTGAATCCATTCCTTGATCATCTTCCAGAACAAACTGGGAGAAGTCCAGAAAACAGCATTGGCAAGACACAGCAAACTTCTGGATCCCGCTGCCTCCCGTGGCAGGGGGATTTAGAAAGCACAGCGGAGGCCCCTGTGGGAATCCAGCTGGGCCACCTACTTGATCACTCAGGAGAATTGCTTACACTTTCCCAGCCCATTTCTTCATCTTCAGTAACTGAAAGGTCTGCCTCTCCAAGCTTAATTACACAGCTATTCAAAAGTACTTAAAACAATGTCCTGCATTTCACAGGTGGTCCATGGTGGCAGATATTTAAATAGAACAACGAAGGAATGGTCAGAGCCTGTGCACTGATTCCACTGTAAATTCATATATCAAGCCAATTTATCCCATTTCCATTCTTTATCTGCTGTACAAATATTTGTTATTTAACACCCTGACGTCAACCAAACTGCAAGAATGTTGAGTGTAGCAATGGATAAAAATGCATGATTCTTCTCTTGACTCTTTGTACATTTTCACTAAATGCTTCACTAGGATCATTTATCTGTATCATGGATCTCAAATAATTAAGACTGTATTTGCTAGGGTTGGGGCAATAAACAAACTGACAGTCTGTTCACCAATACTGTAAATGGGGGCCTAAGATGTTCAGAGAAATGTGCAGGGAGAGAAAAAAAAAAAAAAAACATAGTCCTACCACCACAAAGGGACTGCAAGTAGAAAAGAAGCCGCTGAGAAAATGGAAGGAAGCTGCTACAAGACCCGCACCAGGCCATGTGCTGATTGAGTCAGTTTTCAGCCGTGGTCTGTCTCCCTGTGGTCTTATTGTGTAGAGAAACCAAGCTCTTGCATCCAATTCACCTCGCCCCATGTGCTGCTGTGCTTCTTGCTCTGTGTCAATTTCTGAGTGGCAAATTCTTGGACTCGGCTACAGTAGCAGATCTGGATTCTGTGCATGGGTCTGCTTGTCTCTGTCAACGGGTCATTGCTGAGATAGTGCTCCTCCTTATTGTGTTCCTCTGTCTGTGGTGGACAAACCTCATGTGACTGTGTCAGGAGTATCACAATCTGACAAAACCACAAGTAGGGGGTGCATAGACACAACTAGATGATGGCCATGTGGATGAACCCAAGCAAATGTTGGCCAGAGATTCCTTATGAAATCATGCAGAAGATGGAAATCTGGTAAGGAATGGTATTGGGTATGCCTGGCTACCCATCAAAACTTTTCACACTTAATTCTAGGATGTTCCTTGGGTTAGAGCTGTCATGATTTTCCTGTCTGTCTCCTCCTGGCTGTTTCTGCAACTCCTTTTTTCAGAGGAGGAATACAAGTACTCTGGAAAAGCAACAGTAGCGTCTTGTGGGCAGTGTAAGACTCTTGCTAGATCACCCAAACCCTTTTCCACCTTGGGGCTGTTGAGTGCTTTCTCAGTTTTAGAGGAGCTTTCAGAGAGTCTGTTTCTGTGTCTAGCAGCTCTGGGCTTCTGCAAGAGAGAGGTCTTTGGATAGCTCATTTTTGGAGGCATGTTCCAGATTCCAGGGTTTCCATCAAGTTCACTACTGCCTGTCTTGGTTCCCTCATAGAAGATGGCCTCTGCCAACCTTGCTTATAAGAGTGACCTCTGACCTTACCCATTCTTGTCCTTCATGTTCTTAGTCAGGCCAGTAACAGTTGTGCCATCCACCTCTACCAAGACCCAGATGGCATTCATCCTCATTTATGACTGCCTTGTAAATGCTGGTTTTCTATGCAATATTATTCTTATACATATCTAGTAAATAGTATTATTATTGATCCATACCCATCAGTCTGTGACTTTATATGTCTCTCCGATGGAACTTAAGCGTAGTGCTCTCCTTGTTGACACTGGGACTATGTGCTGTGATGCCAGAGGCTGAAACTTGAGCCAAGGCTGGGAGTGTTCATGTGAAGCTCCTGTCTTTATGAGGAGGGCATGCCTTTGTTAGTATGCCCTAACCTGTATCTGAACAGAGTGAGAGGCACAGAACAGATCTTGATACAATTTAGTCTACCACTAAGCTCACCTAGAACCAGGTTACAGACATCTGAGCTAGGGATGACTGGCTATGGCTGTCAGTCCCCAATTCTGAGATGAACAGTTATAGGTATAGACATTTTAAAGCAATAGATGACCAGTTAGTGCTCCTTGAACAGCTGTGAGGTTGAGAGACAAAACACCTGCCTGTAGAGAACTGGGGTGCGGAAATGGGAGAGAGCACAAAGGAGGACTTCTGATCAGTATGTTTTCCCTGATGAAGTTCACATAACATAAGTTTTAAAGTGAGAACTTCAGTGGTATTTACTACATTAATAATGTTTTAATAAGGACCACTTATAACTCCCAAATTTCATTATCCAAAATAGAACAATTACCCACTAAGAAGTTCCTCCAAAACTTTCTTTTATCAGTTCTTGTCAACATCAATCTATATTTTTGTTTCCTTTTTCATAGATTTACCTGGTAATATGGAATAATTCATGTCTCTCCTCAAATTTATATTTTGAAGCCCTAATACCTCACATGAGTGCATTGAAAATAGTGTCTTTGAGTGAGGTCCCAGATGGAGGAGGTGGACAAGGGACTGAAGGAGCTGAGGGAGTTTGCAGCCCCATGGAGGGAGCAACAGTGTCAACTGGCCTGACCCTCCCCCCATCCTCCTGGAGGCTGGACCACCAACCAAAGAATATACATGGAGGGACCCATGGTTCGGACTACATATGTGGCAGAGGAGGGCCTTGTTGGCCATCAGGGGGAGGAGAGGCCCTTGGACCTATGGGTGTTAGAGACCCCAGTAGAGGGGAATGTCAAGGTGGGAATACGGGAGTGGGTGGGTGGGTGGGTGGGAGGTGGAATACCCTCATAGAGGTGGGGGAAGGGGAGCGGATAGGGGGTTTCCAAAGAGGAGACCTAGAAAGGGGGAAATATTGGAAATGTAAATAAAGTATCAAAAAAAAAAAAAAAAAGAGAGAGAGAAAATAGTGTCTTGCAGAGGTGATTAAGACAAGCCAGACCTGAAGGCAGAGTCTAGCATTGGGGGTAGTGATGCTCTTATAAGAAGGTGATGATGACATCATGTTCTCCGACCCCAGGAGAGGACCAGGACTCAGCCATGCTGGCACTCTGGTACCAGATTTCCCACCTGCACAGCTGTAACAAATATACCCAGCTATTGAAGTCACTCAGTATTTTCTCTCTCTCTCTCTCTCTCTCTCTCTCTCTCTCTCTCTCTCTCTCTCTCTCTGTGTGTGTGTGTGTGTGTGTGTGTGTGCGACAGCCTAAGTTGTTTACACACCTATTCTATTGGATCCTCATATTAGTGAGGTCATACAACAATGGGGACTCTGTAGATATGTTTCCAAGGATTATGTATATTTTACTCCTTTTTATGGCTGAATAATTCTGAAGTACATGGTGCCTCTCACATGCTGTCTCTCCATCCTTTGATGGACACTTGAGTTGTTTCCATTCATGGATGTTATGAACGAGGTTTCCATCCACATCTGTGTATGGGGATTGTTTGTACGTCTGTTTTCCGATTGGTGGGCTCTATCCAGGAGTGAACATGCTGAGATAGGAAGAGGGGTGCTGCTCTGAACGTCTGCTCTTCATTACCAGGGCTGATTCCAGGCTCATATATGGAACCCTTCCTTCAATTCCACAAGACCACCCTAAAATATGTCCAATAATTTATAATGCTTCATCACTTTATATTTTAGAAGACATCCTTCTGGTGCCATAACTCACTGCTATTACTGACAACTTGCAGAAAAACACTAAACTAACCAAGGATGAAAGTTTAGGTTTTTGTTCATAGTATAATGAAAATGGAATCTAAACTCTCAGCCAGTGTTGTCCAGAGGGATGCTCAGGCTCCACTTGACAGCATCAAGCAGGCGACTGTCCTGATCTGGCACTGAAGTCTGGATTTATAGCAAGACCCTTGCTGATCTCCACACTTACCTTTGAGACCACCCAGCATAGGACCTCGTATTTAGGGCATATTCCAACTCAAAACGGCTCCGTAAAGCTGCCACGTGGCTGCGGCCAGGCCCTCCCCGGCTCAGCAGGCAATCAGAAGAAGAGGAAGGTGACAGAGAGCCACTGCTGTTGCTTGATGTGGGAGACATGAGCTGTGTGGGGAAGGCATGGAAGGCCTTGTTTACTAAGTCCAACAGGCAACTGAGCTGCAGCTTTCATTTGGGGACTTCTAGTTTAACTTCATCTACACTAGCTTCTGCTCTTACCTTCAACCTCTGGTGGGGAGGTCTGCTCAGCTTCACCTGTTTTTTCTCCCATTCCTATTTTGAGGCTGGTGTTATTCTTATTCCTATCTATCTCCCCCAATCACAGTAAAACCAAGTTAAATGTATAAAGTATTATTCAGATGATTCTCATTTCATGGTCCAAAGATCGGCCACATTCCTCATGAAGGTGATAAGATACACTTATGGCAGAGATCCTTTCATTTGTAGCTAAAAATTTTCCCTGAAATAAAACAAATTTACACACCATCTTAGATTCTTATCTTGTTGTTCTGATAAAATACCCTGACAAAAGCAACTTAAGGGAGAAAGGTTTGTTTTAGCTCACAGATACAGTCTATCTTGCTGGGGAATTCAGGGCAACATGATCTTGAAGCAGCTCTGAGATTGCATCCACAGGCAGGAAACAGAGTGATAACGCATTCTGCTCATCTCACTCTCTCCATTTTATACAGTCTAGGATCTCAGTCCAGGAATGGTTTCACCCACTGTTAAAGTGAGTCTTCCCAGATCAGTTAACATAAGACAATCAACACAATCACCCACAGGCATGCCCAGGCATCCCTTTCCCAGGGGACTTTAGATCTTACCAAGCTGACAACAGTAACCATCATACAGACTTTTGTAAGAAGACATCCGTTTTGTAAGGTGAAGCATGATTTAATATCTGGTAAATAGTTTCCCCAAAGAGAACAAAATCAGTCTCTTTGTTAACTGGCAGTCCTTTGGATGTTTGAAAACAACCTGTGGCCTCATAGTGACCTTCTCATCCTTTTGGTAAAAATCCCTGGTTCCTTCAAATTCTCCTCATAATATAGGATTTTAACTTATTCAGCTTTCTGATTGCTCTCCACTACAATGCTAGCGACAGTTTCCATTATTATTTTAATGACCTAGAGTTCAATTGGGTCCTCTTTTGTTTGGTCATCTCAGAGCAGGGATGGCCAGACCTTTTGTTCTGCAACAGGAGTGCCTCCTCATGCTGTAGCTGCCTCTGTAGCTTATTATAGCTCTAACAACGTGACCTTGAGACTATGTCTCCGGTTCATCCTTTTACTGTTGTTTCTATGGCTCTGGGAAGAACAGTGAGTTACTCCTTTCAAATTTATTCTTGTTAAACACATGCTATTATTTCATTTTCCAAGACAGTCTAGCTTCTTGCCTTCAAATGTTTTCTGACCCTCTCAAACATTGTCACATCACCAGTGTGACCAGCAGGTCCTCCTTGACCTTGGTGTCAGGCTGACTGAGAAATTGGATAGCGGGGAGGACAGAGCCATACGAGGTCCCACAAGCCTGTCTCATTAATTAGTGTAACCTGTCCAATGAACCCTCTTTGCATATAGGCGCTTTATCTTCTCTCCTTAGGGGAGAGTGTCCCAGAAGTCCTGATTAATGTGACAAAACACTCTTGTTTGCCAGATCCTCCCACTCATCGTCCCTGTTTCTGGGTTGCCTTATTTATGGTTTCTATTCCTGCAATGCAACATGATGACCAAAAAGCAAGTTGGAGAGGAAAGGGTTCATTTGGCTTACACTTCCATAGTGCTGTTCATCATGGAAGGAAGTCAGGACAGGAACTCAAAGTGGGCTAAAACCTGGAGGCAGGAGCTGACTCAAAGGCCATGAATGGGTGCTGCTTACTGCTCACCACGGGCTGGGCCCTCCCTCATCAATCACTAGTTAAGAAAATGACCTACACCTGGATCTCATGGAATCATTTTTCCAATTTAGGTTTCCTCTTTTCAGATAATGCTGAAAAGTCTGTGTGTCAAGTTGACATAAGACTAGCCACCACAACTGATCACCTGTCAACTTGACACACAAATAGCTATTAAGCCACACATTTCATTTCTTATTTATTTCAACAATCTCACATTAAAAATATAAATACCTTTAAAAGTTCCACAGTCTTTACTAATTCAAACACATTAACATTTCAGTCACTTAAAAAAAAAAAAAAAAACCTAATCTCTCTAAAAATCCAAAAATCCTTTTGAAAAGTTCAAAGTCTTTCAACATTGGGTTCTTTTAAAAATTGAAATTAAATTAAGTACCTTCTTCAAGAATGAAGAACCAGGGCATAAGCACAATATGATCAAAGCAGAATCAAACTCCATCAATATAAATATCTCAATGTGGGATTTACTCACTATCTTCTGGGCTCCTATAGAACAGCTCGCTGAGCTCTCAACACTCAATGTCTATTCTAGTCTAAAGTCCCAAAGTCCCAAAGCATGGTCAGGTCTGTCACAGCAATACTCCACCTCTTGTACCAACTTCTCCTAGTGAGGGTTTCCATTCCTGCAGTCAAACACTGTGACTTAAAAGCAAGTTAAGAAGAAAAGAGTTTATTTGGCTTGGACTTCCACATTCTCTTCATTGTTGAAGGAAATCAGGACAGAAACTCAAACATGGCAGAAACTTGGAGGCAGAAGCTGATACAGAGGCCATGGAGGGGTGCTGCTTACTGGCTTGCTACTCCTGCCTTGCTTAATCTGCCTGCTTTTTCTAGAACATAGGACAACCAACCCAGGGATGGCCCCACCCAAAATGCGCTTGACCTCATCAATCACTAATTAAGAAAATGCCTTACAGCTAGATCTGGGGGAATGTTCTCAATTTAGGTGTGCATCCAATTGACATATGACTAGCCAGCGCATGGGGTACCTCCTATCCTCATCTAATGAGCTATAATCCCAGGATAGGAACAACCTTGTCTGGTTAAAGTCCATGAGTGACATTCTTAGAGCTCAGACCTGAAGGTGTCTTGTAATAGCTAAGTCCTCTAGAAGCTGCCCTTGTCAGGAGTCAGTCCTCAAGTCTCACCTACACAAGCAGCTAACCTCCCCGTATCCATAACTTTCTGTACCAAAAGGAAGGGCAGTGAGGCTTTATGTCAGGAGGCTACCCCCTCTCAATGAAAGGCTTCCTATCCAGAAATTTCTGTGAAGAAGGAGACTTGTGGATGCCAGCCTGGAAGCATTTCCCAATAGTGCAGGTCCCAGGGATGCTGAACTGGGATTTGTTGTGAGGAAGAAACTGGTTCATGTGGGATTCTCTTTCTGATTGGTTGTGAAGGCTTACAGCCTCCGCCCTTCCCTCTGCATGCACATGGACTACAGTCTTGTGTGAAGTGCTTACATCTTCCTGTGTATTTGAAAGATATTATTTCTGGATGGGGTGCTCCTGTTTTAGCTCCTTTGCCTATTTTTAAATGCTGTTTCATGATCAGGTGTATAGCCAATTAAGGCAATTATAGAGAAAATTGAAGCAAACATCTCCTTGATATTAAGGTAATTTTTCCTATTAGCCTGATTTTCAGCATCAATCACTCGGTGTCCTGTAAAGGCTCTGCCTTCCAGTGGATTTGTGCATCTTTTGAGGTCGTGTCTTTCTTCTGTATTGAACACAAATGGACAATAGCTTTCTAGCAGGCTCATTGCTTCTGTACAAATTTGTAGAAAAAAAGATCAAATTTTTACCTTCCAATATACTCGCTATACTTACAAATCTTAAATATTTGTTTTATTTATTTGCTCTCATGCACACACAGTCTCTCTCTCTCTCTCTCTCTCTCTCTCTCTCTCTCTCTCTCTCTCTTTCTCTCTCTCTGCCCATGGAGGCCAAGAGTTACAGAAAATTGTGAACATCCAGATGCAAGGGCTGGTATCTAGATTCTAGGTGTCTGATAGAGTCATAGACACTCTTAGATATTCAATCCTTTCTCCAGCCCCATTATTGAAATCTTTCTTATTTTTTACATATCTATTTTTAAGCTCAGCATGACAGCAAACATTCTCCGGCCTGATTATTTTTGTAACCACCAAATTTGATATGAATTTGCCTCGACCCCTGGAGAAGCAGCAGAGTCTGCTCTTCCTGGGGGCTTCGTCGGTCAGCTATGTAGTCTTCAAGCACCATGTCACTTATGGTCCTTGACTGCCTTTGTAACCTCCCCAGCAGGGATATTATAGAGACTCTTAATACCCTTCCCTCTTTCTACCAAACACTTGAGGAAATGTACTGCAAAAAATTACCCAGGAACCTCTTGCCAAGAGAAGAAAAGTTCTGAAGCCTGGGACCAGCCAAGGGGGATTTTGGTTCCCAAAAAGAAGAAAGAGTTTTCAAGACAATTCTGACAATTTGTAAGATTGCCCTATGGGAGCCTGGATCTTAGACAGTGATGATGGCTGGGACCTCACCGTGCCTAGGACTGATTAGTTGTGGATACTACTTGACTTGTGGTCAAACCTTAACTTCTTCATGTCAGAAGGCAGAAGAGCAACCAGGGTACGGGTCTCACTGGACCGTTCTTCCCAGTGACCCAGTTTGAATAGTTTCATTTCATTTGTATATGTAATTGGCTAGTCAGAGCTTCTAAGACCCAGTCTCTGACCCACATAGCTCCTGTGATGCCTTGGCAGTTCTGGGCTTCTACACAGATGCTTCAGAAGGCCAGAGTCTTACCTCCACATTGCACAGACACTCCTCCAGCCTCCTAACGACTTCCGAGAACTCTGGTCTTCCCTGTAAAACAAGAAAAGACGATTTCTCTCCCTTAATAGAAATAGAAATAACAGAGAAGAAACGCTTTGTGTTTAAAAAGTTGAGTATTTGCATTTGTAAAGAATGAGATTAGCAATAAAGTATATTTTTATTTAAAATGCACTTGTATTGAAGGGCTAATTGAATGTTCATTTACTGTTCACGGAGGGATGTTGAGTCTTTCCATGATAAGAGTTTTAACTCAGAATTTGGAACTACATTCACATAATGAAATAGTGGAAAATCTTTAATTAGCTTTGCGTGTTTTTAAATGGCAGGGTTTTTTCTTCGAAATGAAAGAATAAAAGTGAATGCTGGGAGCTGTTAACCAACTCAGTGCCTTACAGTGTGGTGTCGGCATCCCAGGAAGAACCCCTGGCCCTCTCTTTGTAATCAGTTTCATTTCTGGAATGACTTCTCAGATTGACAGCCAAGGCCAGGTTAAGGACTCACAACAATGCCCTACTTTCGGGTTTAGAGTTTTAGCTTCAAAAATTGCCATCAAAGATATTGGTTCTTATGAACTGCAATGCCATATAAGTTTGGTTAAGTGGTTATTGTGTCTGTTGTATATTTCAAGCCTTGTTCGAGTCACAAGGGATATAAAAATGAATGAGGAACTACAGGAAAAGCTCTCGGAGTCTTGGAAAATGTTGGTCTCTTTGAAAGAAATAATATGTTTCCTCGTGTCGGATAGTAAGGACTGTGCACTCTACCACTTCTCCTTTTATGAAAGTTTCACTGCCAGGAGGGGAAGAGGCCGATTGAATGTGCAGGCTCAGCAGCCAGCTAATTTAGAACCGTGGCAGAACAATTTCCCCATCTCTATCTATTCCCTCCCTGAGCACACTGCTTGCTCTGGAGCCGGCACGGATGGGAGCCTCACTGGACAGCTCAGTCCCGTTCCTCCGCGCTGGTGGGTGACGAGCTGTATCTTCCTTCCTGGCTGCTGTATCTAAGGGTTTCGACCTTTAGCACACCCTTTCCACACAAGTTTGCCCTCTTCATTGACGTGTGCGCTCACTCTTGGGTCCTACCTGAGTCTCATGGAAAGGTCTATGAGGTTCTTCCCTGGTCCCAGCCTCCTCCATCATTACTCAGTCTATGTTACATTTCTTCCTTTGTGCACCTCACTTGTAGAATTTTAGTTCTAACACTCTGGACACCTGGTTCTCCAGAGTCATCTTATCAGGCAAAGCAAAGCCTTCTTATTGAGACACTTTCCCATTGGTCCTCAGGTGCCGTAAAGTCATCTCCTCATCTAACTCTCCACTTTCTGTAGGTTTATCTTATCAGCTCTACCCATCCCTTTCTGTGTCTTCTATTTCACCACAGTGGGTCACTCCCATTACCATTTCCACCCACAGAGCCCAACTTCCTTATTATTTCTCATCTTTGAATTCTCCTCAAAATGATGCCAGACTTATTTTAGGGTCACTTTCACCACAGCTGGTCCCTTGCACTGATAAGCGAGCCTCTTACTTTTCTCTGGCCTATGCTCTGCCACATCTTGCAAACGCTTCCCAGTTCTCTAGCTCCCAGGATAACATCTCTCTACTCACCCATTCCTCCCCATGCATAGCTTCCATCTGTTTTTGTTTTCAAGGAAAGGTGGACTTGCCTACTTTTACCTACAGCTAGTTCTGTCACATGTGAGCTCTGTCATGTGTGTGTGTGTGTGTGTGTGTGTGTGTGTGTGTGTGTGTGTTCTGCCAGCAATTCTCCCCACTCTGTGTTTTACCTGACAGTGTTATGCTTACACTGTTCATGCCACTGGCCTACAGATGCACAATATGTTTTCTCATTTAAAAATCAGCAACAAAATAAAACTAGTTTTTGGACTCTCGGGATCCACTCCGCTTATCTGCTCACTTTAACCCACAAGGTGCCCTAAGACTTGTCTAATCCTTCTGTCTTTGAACACCCCAAACCTTCATACCAATCATGCTTTCTCTGCTACCACCTTCCTTGTATGGAGAACAATATCCCTCCTCTTTGGTAAACTCAATGTTAACTTTCAAAGTTCCTCTTACTTTTCGTGGCATTAAGCACATCCTTTTGTCCCTAAGATGTCTTTTCAGTTGACTCTGAAGCCTTCCCTGTCTCCACTTTTGGCTTCTTGGTTTTCCTCCTTCCCCCTAAAGTTTTAGTTGTCCCAGGATGATTCTATTTTGAGTCAGTTTGTTGATGACCTCGAGATCACTTCTCCCTAGGTGTGAACTCTCATCTTTCCAGATTCAGTAAATGACAACAGTGTCTACTTACTGAGATCCTAAGCCACAGAATGACCTGTGACTTCTTTCTTTCTGTGTTTGCATCTAGTGTACTATGAAGTTATAAAGATTCTCCTTCAAAGTTTATCCACAGCCTCCATGATGAACCTGCCCACCGATAAACACTGCAAGAGCTGGAAAATTTCAAGGAATATCCTGGAGCATGAGCAAACCATGTAGAACCACAAGGCAGTCACCCGGCAGAGAGGAAGGGCACAAAGGAAGTCTTAAAACTTTGTTCTCTTTTTAGTACTAACATTTATTCTGAGGCTAGATATCCCAAATATATCACAGGAATTCAAATCCCAGTAGTTTGGGTAATCAGAATTAGGAGGTCAGAATTCAGAGCCATTGCATTAAAAGGCCCATTACTGTATAACAAATGACTCTATGTTTAGGAGTCTTTAGCAAATTGTATGCTTTGGACGTTTTTCATACCTTGTTGTTTCTATGGGTCATGAGCCTAGCACAGATTAATCGATTCTCTCTTGAGTTTCATCATACTGAAATCAAGATGTCTGATGTAGGTAGCTCACAAACTGGATGATTGGTATTCTCCTGGCCAGCATGGGCTCATGTCTCTGACTGATTCCTCTGTGTTGCACCTGAGAGGATAGTCCCCACAGGACACCCTTCCTCTAGGATAAGACAGAAGAAAAGCAGAGATAGACTAGCTCCCTGTCTCTAGGTGTTCTGCGTACTCCCCTGGAGAGGGTGATGCATGCATGTACAACAGGTAAGGATCTCATGGGTCATTCGGGAATCCTGCCTGTCACAAGCTGGCAGCCAAGATCAAAGGAACACTAGGGGAAGTGACTCCAGGACCCTGTGTGAACTACCTAAGTCCTGAACCACATACACAGGCTATACTCTCTGCTGCCTACTAAGGCCACAAGAAATGAGCTGAGGTCACATTTATGGACCATAAGGCCTTGTTCTGAATATTCTCTCACAGTAGAATTGTCTGAGTTTTATGCTCCGCCTAAGAGAAAACTGCCACACTCTGCAGATCCAACTAATAAAACCCATCCTTTTGGTGTGTAAGTGATTCCATAAAACGGCTCTCCATCTTTTGCTAGATTCATTTTAGTCTCTATTAGAACTGGGCGAATCCATATCGATACCACTAGCTACAAGGTACTTTGAAGGTGAGCAGTGTTTTATTTATTCTTGTCAATTTAGCATTGTCTACCGGATAGGTTTGAGTTCACATTTGTTAAGTCGAATTATACCATTAAAATAAAAACTTCATTCTCAACCTATCTCTCTGCTGTCAGAGCCACATCTTGTCCTGCTGACATTATTAAAATATTCTTCTATTAGCAGAGCTTTCTGAAAGCTTGATCCAGACAGCAAAGTAATCATGTAAGCATGCACCTCAGATCAAGCAGTGCTTCTCACGAAAGCCTGTAATCACATCCCATCTCATTTGCATAAGTGAAAAACAATGTCCTCATATTCTTCCCCAAGACACACAGCAACCTGTCATGAGATCTCTGACTTACTCTTCCTCCTGCAGATTCCCATCTGGCCACACCAAACCTGTGTGGAGCCTACCACATCCATCTGGTGCATTCAACCTGTGCAGTCCATGGCACCCCTCGAGTGTGGGCCACCATGCCCTCCATCCACACGAAACACCTATTTTCATATTCCCTCGTTCACTGCCTGTGCCAGTGCATAGCGTGCACACCTGACAAGGTAGGGCTCTGCATACATCCCCAGTGTGTAAGGGCCATGATCAGGGCCTTGAATCTGAAAGTGTCACTAAAACTCTTAATAAACCACTAACTGAATTCATAATGCCCACTCCACACATAGTGTAAAAGTCCACCCCACCCTGGGGGAGTTTGCATTTGATTTTCTTCCCAGCAGGTTTTCCTGTATCTCTGCCTTTCATACCTTATGTTTAAATGGTGCTTTATCAAAGAATCTTCCTGCCTGCCTACTCAGCCCCAGGATCAGGCTCTCTGACTCCTGTTATGGGTGTATTTAGTCTACAGCAGCACTTCCTGTCAGGTGACCTCATACCTGTTCTCCTGTTCCCTTGTTTGCTGCTTATATCACTGCATAGACGGTACACCAGATGAGGCAGAGCTCCACCTACATCTTGACCCCCATAGTGTAAAGGTCATAATCTGGGCCTTGAATCTGAAATATTTGCTAAAATCCTCATTGAACCAATAATTAAATAATAATTATATATTTTATTTTTTCTTAAAACCTTCATTACATGAACATATTTATGTTTAGGTTATATTACGTATGTTTATTCCTTTCTCTCTCTCTCTTTCTCTCTCTCAACCAAGGAACTCCTTTTAAGAGACCCTTTTGAAGGAAGATTGAAATGGTGCTAGTTTCACTGGGGAAGCTTGGAAAGGCAGCATCATGGCAAACTTGAACATCTATTATACTTAGAGTGTCTCATCTAACTTTGTTAGTTGGCAGGTTGTTGTCTGTGGTGGCAGTGGTGTTGTTGTCCATAGTGGTGGTGGTAGTGGTGGTGCGGGTGGTTGTATTTAATACAGGAAAAGCAAAAATTAAGAAAAACAAAGTAATTCATGAAAAGTTCCACCATCGGTCAATACCACAGTTGACTTTAATGCTAGACAGAGCTATGGTCTTGGTCTCCTAAGTGGGGCACCTAGGTCTGTAGGGAAGGAGTTGGTTCCCTTGCAGGTATGTGAGGCTGGGAGCCTAAGATGGACTTCAGCATCCGAGACACATGTCACACTCAGCTTCAAAGACTTGGGTTCACTCTTTCTATCTGTGTGAATCCAGATATTAACCAACTTCATTTTTTAAGCTTCAAAGAACATGCAAAATTTAAAAAAAAAAAAAGATGATATTTTGGGCAAATGTACTGCAAACTCTAAAGTGCTCTGCCAAGAAGCTGAGTTTTTTAGTTCCTACTAATGAGTGTTCTGGGTGTGAGTTCTTGAGTTCACGATCAAATGTGTTAACAATTCACTTTAAACTTAAAACAAGAGCTTCTCACTCTTCGGAGGACACCATGGTACTCCTGAAAAAGTAGCCACCATTAAAAAGCTAACATCCCAAGCGACAGACACCAGCCTGCTGGTGGACTCCACATTCTCACAGGTCTTGCACTCTGCTCTCTTCTCAGGTGTATGGCTCTTACCCCTTGCCTTCATGTTGCAAGTGACAACAGCCTGCCCTGCATCCTGTGTGGTATGTACCCAAAATGTAACCCTGTGTCACCAGCTAACTTACACAGTAGGTCATAAGTTCCTATCTGCACCCAGCAGTGTGCTGTGTAGCACCTGCTGCTGGACTGCTTGTCCTGACATCATCCAGAAAGAGGCCCCCTCCAAAAGAGCAGGTCTTACCCAACTAGGGGACTTGTAACCTTTTATTTTCTGTCATTTCCCTCATTGTCACAACCAATAACATGCCAATACCTTCAAGGCTAACTGAGATGTCTTTATTAAAAAAAAATATCTGCACCCTACGAAGTTACTTAAAAATGAAAAGGAGAAAGGGATAATTTTGAAAAGTGACTTTTTTCCATCCATGCCTTGTGTAGATTTGAGCCTTACCATCAACTGAAGGAAATGTAAATGATTCTGAGTCCTGAGCTACAATTGTTCAGCATTCGTGAGACTAACCAGCATACCAACAAAACCGATTATTATCAAAGCCCATCTCATTTTGAAAGCCCTCTCTCTCTCTCTCTCTCTCTCTCTCTCTCTCTCTCTCTCTCTCTCTGTCTTTATCGACAGTAAATGAGCTGTAGAAATGCTAACAAGAACTGCTGCCTGTATTCATTACATATTGCTTGCTTAAGTCAACAATTTAATAAGATACCTTATTAACAGATTTGAGTAGAATGTGATTTATATCCTGATATTCATGGAAGGGATAAACAAGCTATAAGCTCTGTCAGTGGAAAATTCTCAAAAATTAGCCTAAGCAAAGACAGAGTAAGGAAGGTGATTTCTTTCATTTATAAAATCTCAGAGCTCTCTTGGAATTCAGAGGTAGACACGCTCATCCTGTCTGAGCAGAGTTTCATGGTAGTCATGCAGTGTGCTCTGTTCCTGGTCAGCACTGAAAGCAGGCACACTGTGCTCCCATCCCCGTGAGCAGGCTTTTGTGGTGTGTGTGAGGTGGCAGAGTTGGTGTCTCCTCTCCATGGCTGCTCTTCCATGTGCTCTTATACACAGGATGCCATCCCTGTGGGGCTAGACTTCATGAATACAGAGTCAGAAAGGTACTGGGTAGCATTTGTGTCTCTTTGCAGATGAGAGGTAGAAAAACCAGAGCTTGTTCAGTGAGAGTCTGCAGATCCCAAAGCACTGGGCACCCAACAACACCAAACTCCCCTGAACTTCTCAGACATGACAGCAAGAGTGGAGAAATGCCAAACTGGCCAGAATTAATAGAATTTAAATGATCAATAACATGCACTTTAGAAAGTGCCCTGACTTCAACTTGTGTGTGCTGCCAGGAGGGAAGGGAAGGCACTCTGAGCTGCTTCTGTCTTTTACATTTTTATCCCTTTGTTTCAACCAAGCAGCCTGAATTTCCCATGGGAACTAGGATTTGCTTCCTCCATGGCTGGTGGCTCTAATGTCACCTTCAGACCTCCAGGGGACAATGGGCTCCTTCATTCTCATGATACTGTCATCTGCAGTCAAAACAACTTTAGCATGATAAAGATATGTTACAATAACTCCTGATTACAATGCATCTTTATTGAGTTAAAATGCTTTGGTTTCTAAGGACAGAGCAGCTTTGGCTCAGAGGTGATTATGGGACGGAATTTAACAGTTGGAAGCCCTGAGTACCACCTGTCATCACAGGAAGGACTTCATTGGAGGGAACAGATATCAGACAGGAGGCCAAGATGACCTCTACTTAATGAGACCCTGCTGACAGACCCTCCAGTTGTCTGGAGAGAATATAGGTATAAGTTGACAACTTTAGCCTGGAGCAAAAGAAAAAAAAAGAAAAAAGAAAGAAAGAAAAGAAGGAAGGAAGAAAGGAAGGAAGAAACTGAGTCCTGCCCCTACCCTGGCTCACACCTTCATGTTGGAGAGATTGGAGAGAAAAATTAATTTTCTAGCATAAATATCCATCGCTGACAAAAGACTTGTTAGGGAACCTTACCAAGTCAGCTCTGGGGTTAGGGTAGAGGTCCACAGGGATAATAGAGTCCATATCAGGACTCAGTCTCTAAGCAAGCCTGAAAGGCCACCTTTAAAACAACCTCAGTGTGTCTGAGCCCCCAAACCAATTAACTCTACATACGGAGGAGCACTCGGGCTTGTGTTCCTTCAACATCATGTTCCAGAGACAGAGGGAGGTAAAACCCACCATTCTTACAGCTGGACAAATTTGTAACTGTTCTCTTTTTGTTTTTTTCCCACCCAAGTGACAAGACTCCCTCTTTTCTCCACCTCGCGCACATACTTGACTCTAGCTTGTGCTTTCTTCCCTGCCGCAGCTCCTGAGCCCACCAGGGTGCTAATCCTAACAGATGGAGACCTCTCTTCAGTAGAGCAGACCAATCTGACTCTCCTGGTTAACCTGGCCCTGCGGTGCTCTCTGAGCAGAAATGCTATCTATGGGATTCAGGAAGGCTCCCTGCATGGCCTCACCAAGCTTCTGACACTGTCTCTGGGCCACAACCACATCCCCAGTTCTTCTCTGTCGGACCACGCCTTCAGCAAGTTGTGAATCCCGCAGGTCCTGGTGCTGAGCGGTAATGCCCTGCGCAGCCTGAGAGCAGCCTGGTTCCGGAACACCAAGGCCCTGAGCCAACTTGCTGGATGAAAATCAGATCACCAACCTCACATGGAGTTCTTTTAAAGGTGCGAACCTCCACAGGCTCAGACATCTGGACTTATCTAGCAATTTCATTTCCTTCATTGAGAAGGATGCCTTCCAGCCCCTGCCCCAACTGCAGGAAGTGGATCTTTCTAGAAACATGCTGGCTCACATGCCAGATGCCTTTACCCCGCTGAAGCAGCTCAGCCGCCTGAGCTTGGAGGGGAACCACTGGAGCAGCACCTGTGACCTCTACCCGCTAGCCCGCTCTTTATTCGCGAAGTCTCCAGCTCGCACACTCCATAATACCAAGCACTTAAACTGTGAGGTGTTCTCCCAGGCTGTGGCCGCTGTAAAGAGCATGCTGAGGTTGTCTGAGACCAACTGTGACTCCAAGGGTCATAATGTCACCCTGGCTCTAAAGGACAGGCGTCCCCTCCTCCCAGGGCAGGATGTGGCTCTCATCACTGTGCTTGGCTTTGCAGGTACGCCAGGGGAACATAGGCCTCTTCTTTCCACCCTTGAGTGTATATTCTTGGAGCCTCTGAGTCATCTCTTCAGCAACTGGGAGAGTGGGAGGGCTGTGGAAGGGAGGTAAATGGTGTAGAGGAGTCAGAAGATCTAGCACATGTTGCCAGCACTTCCTGTTTCAGAAGAGCAGTGTAAGACAGAGATGGGAGCCTGAGAATGAAGGACTACAGTCCCAGAGTAACTCATAATAATCTGGAAAGATGAACTCTCCTTGTTATGGATACTTCCTGTTATTATGCCTGCAACATAGGGATACTTCCTCTCTTTCAGTAACTGCTCTCCACACAGTACTGGGATATTTATCTCGGACTCAAGAAAAGGTTTAAAGACATAGTGAGCTGTAAGCACCATGGGGCACTCATATCTGTGTACTTTTCCTCTTTGTAAAAGTCACCAGTGGGGACAGGAGAGATGGCTCAGTGGGTAAAGACACTCACTTCCAAGTTAATGGCCTGGGTTCCATCTGCAGGGCCCTCATAGGGAAGAGACCTAACTCCTTCACTGTCCTCTGACCTGCTTGTGCTGCTTGTGAGTGTCCATGGCAAGCTAACTAACCATATGTGTGTGTGTGTGTGTGTGTGTGTGTGTGTATCTATATATCTATATGTGTATATATCTCTCTATATTTCTATATATCTATATATATATATCAGCATTACACATGTGTATGGAATTTTCAAAGAATAAAGGTTTGTATTTAAAAATTTGCCAGTGGGCTTTTCTAGAAGCATGAGCCAGTATCAGAAGGAGACACTTAGGAACCACACACACAGGACCTGTGGAGCACAGTCACTGAGTCAGTCAGTATATGATTGCAGACTTGAACTCTGCCTCCCCTCTGACCAGACACATGACTTAGAGTGAGCACTGCACCTTGTTGCTGGAGGGCTTTGAATTCTTTGAGGACTTGTATCTTATGTTTCATATACTTGGCTCATACCAAGAAAGGGATAGATATCACTCAATTTTTAAAGAGTAAGGGGATTTAAAAATGCATTGGGTATCATAGCTTGCCAGATGAATGATGCACGGTACTGCCATTAGTCGTAATTTCTTGAGTTATTGACCTCTCTGTGTGTTTTAGAATGATCTCAGCGCATGGTGAAAACCATACACAAGATAATGAGGGTTGTGTGTGTCTGTTTCTCTGTGTTGTGTTTCTTAGTGTGTGTGTGTGTGTGTGTGTGTGTGTGTGTGTACATGAGCACAGATATTTCTATGTGTGTCTGTATATGTGTCTGTGTGCTTCAATTCTGTCTGTCTCTGTCTTTGTCTGTGTCTCTGTGTGTGTGTGTCTGTGTCTGTGTGTCTATGTCTGTGATCATCCTCTAAATCTGGAGAACAAATGCCCACTAATGGGCATCCAAGACTAAGTGGCAGATTTTGTGCTATAAGCCATTATTTGAGAGGAGGTTCCAGGTGAATTGAACACCAGCTCTTTGACTCCTGGTTGTACTTTTAATGGAGACCAGACAACAGACTGACCACCCAGCAGCCATTAAACTCCCTCAAAAGGGGATCTGAACTTCCCAGAAAAACAGGTTCCTTTAACATTTGCGTAACAAGATCAGTAATCTAAAATGCCAAGAAATTATTTCCCACCAATGGCAGAAGGGTTACAACAGCAACCAATTTTCCCTGATCGTATCCCGAATCCGAGAGCCTGGGATAATTAACAGATATTCCAGAGAAAACTCAGGCAAGTGATAGGTCATGGGGTTCAAACTGGACTGAGAGGTTCAGGCATGTTCATCACGTCATGCGTGTATGTGTGCCGTGTGGCGTAGCATGTCATATGTGCTCAAGCATGCATACAGCTGTATTCACGTGGTGGCTAGAGGAGCGTGTGGGGTGTACTACTATATCGGCTTTCACCTTATTCCCTTGAGATGGCCTCTCACTGAACCTGGAGCTAAGGTGGCAGTCCACAAACCACAGTGATCTTTCTGCCTCTGCTGCCCATAGCTCTGGGGTTACAGTGCACATGTGGCCACACCCAGATTTTCTCACAAATGGTGAGGATTTGATCTCAGGTTCCAAAGTTTGTGCAGATAGCACTCTTATTGAAGTCAGTTAAAACAGCTACTGTCTGGCTTGATGGTTTTCCTGTGGTGATAGATGATAGGTGCCTCCTGGGTCTTCATGTGTGTGAGCATCACACTTCTCCTATGGTGTTCTTCTAATTGTCTTTTTTTTTTTTTGCCACAGGAGCCATTGGTATTACATGTGCAGGGTTAGTCATATTTAACTGGAAACTCCAACAAAGCAGAGCAAATGAACACACTTCCAAAAACCTTTGTTGCAGAACCCCCGATGAATCCCTGTGTGCTCATGAGGCAAGAAATGGCCATGCCGTGGGGTACTGTAACTGCCACTTAACTCGAGAAAATGAGACAGAGGTCATGTCCAATGTGGGCTCCAGAAAGGGAAGAGCACTTAGACAGGAAACCAGTCACCAAGCAATGCTGGCCGCCAAGTCCACAACCCTGGATGTATCATTCAAAAGGCTGAAAGGGAGAGACCATGAGGCACACGGTGCTCGCTCTTGCCTGGGAGATGAACTGTTACAGGGAGGATGCTCGGGGCCTCCTGGGAACAAGAAAGCTCTTTATGATGCAGACTTCATGACAAGATGTCCAAAGACAGCTGAAAAGCCAAACAACCAGAAACATGGAGAAGTTCAGTCTCAAATCCTGCCACAGCATGGAACAAAAACAATAGGTGAGCTTGTCTGTTAGAAAATCCCACTGTGCCAAGGCTTAGATTCTCAGCAGGAGGAACCTTGTTTTCAATTTCTTTATCAGAGAAGCGCTATAAAATTCCCTGTAGTCTCTTTCTTCCTTTTCTTTCTTCCTTTTTTCCATAATATATATATTATGTGTACATGTATAAACACACAGGTGAATTTCTGAGAACCTGTGTGTATACAAACATGCACATATGATGTCTGAGAACCAGTGTGTATGTGTATGTGTGTTTGTGTGGTATGAGTGTGTGTGTGTAAACATGCACATGTGCACGTCTGAGAACCGATGTGTGTGTATAAACACACATGTGCATGTCCAAGTATATGTGTGTCTGTGGAAATGCACACTTGTGCATGTCTGAGTATCTGTGTATGTGTCTGTGGGCCAGTAAATGTCTCTGTGAGAGTGTGCTTCCTGTGTACGTGGTGAGTGTGAGTCTCTCTGTCTGAATGTGTTTTGTATGTGCAATGGGGTGAGCTATCTATGTTGCCTCTCCTGCCTGAAAAGTGAATGTTGAGACCCAATACCTAAGGATGCTTTAAAAAGGAAAGAGAAGCCTCAGTAGCAATATTGTTGAGATTTCCAAGAATGTGGGTACCAGCTTTCATCCCAGCATCCTCTGAGCTCCGACGCCAATTTGCAGTAAGCAGCCTTCCTGGAGCATGACATTTGAGAAGAATGGCCTCCTAACGCCAGTGATTCATTTCAGGAACGATGTCAAGAAACACACTTTGCTTGCTGAGCTGTCAAGCATGATAACTTCTCAGTTCTGAGAAAGTCAGGGCTTAATTCACTGTCTCATGTTGGGAGCCCAGTGGACCTGACCATGGCACCTACCTGCTGTCTACAGGCAATGCCAATCCTTCTGTGGGGGCAATGAATCAAGCTTCCTCCTTTCCTTCCTGAATTCTGGGGGCAATCTTCTCACGCCTGCAGTGCACACTTAACACTTATACGGCTGCTCAGGACAGAGGCTCTGCCACTTATTTCAACTGGTTTGGAGGAAGTAGGGTTTTGTGTTGGAAAATGAATGACAGAGGAGTCATGTGATACACTTTCTGTGGCGATCTGGCCCTAAGGCTGGATTCGGGCACCACAGGATAAGAATGAAACTATATTTTATTTCCTATGTGGCCTAAGGCAGGATGTGCATTTATCTGTCTGTATTTCTTGCTGGTTCCTTGGGGCTGATGGTTTGGCTCCAGAAGAAGATGGCCAAGAAAAAACAGCTTCCATAGAACTCAGAAAAGATTGTTTTTACTTTATAAGAAATCAGGGCTTAGCTTTTTCATTTCCTTTTAAGCTTTCAGAGGTACCTAAAGCCTTGCTTGGTCTGTCTGTGGGGAGTTATCTACACAAGAGGACATGACTAGTTAACCCTTTGTAGCACTGGCTTCTTGGTTTGCCACATCATGGTGCAATGCCTCGGGAAACACCTGCAGTTCTGCAGCACCCTAGCTGGGGAGGGAGGAATTCAGAAAGGCAGTCAAGACCATGCTTGGTCTTAAAGACAAGTTCAAATTTATGTCTGCAATATGGGACTTCAGAACAGACTTCTCCAGGTAGAGAAGGTGCCAGGCATCAGCTAGTTGAGTAGTTCTTACTGTTTGCCTTTAGTTTCTAGAACTTATGAGAATCCGATGAAGACCATCAGCTCTGCTCCAGGACACTCAAAGTCACCCAAATCAGCTCTATCCACACCAGTAGCTTTCTCAAAGTCACCCACAAGTATGCCTTAGGGTACGGTAACATTCTAGCCTGGGCTTGGGTCACCTCTTCTTTTGCCTAACAAATGGGAGTTCTTCCTTTTCTTTTTTCCTCTATTTAAGCAATTTCACAAAACAAGAGGAAGCAGGCTGGCAAGACATAATTCTATTCACTGTAGATAAGAATTATACAGGCTGGTCCAAGTTCTGAGGAGGAACTGGGGATAAACAAACACCCAAATGTATTTCCTTCCTCTTAACTGTCCTAAGATGGCAGGACTACAACAGACCGTGGGCTCTTGTTAATTTCAAATGAGCTAATAAATGTATAATATTTATCACGTTGCCTAGTTCTTCCTATGAGCCAAACTAATATTAGTTTTTGTTGATATTATTGAATGTGTATTATTAATAATATATATTATCTATATTATTTTAAAGTCACAGGTAGATATTGCTACCAGGCAATATCCCAAATTATCCACTTATTAATAAATCTTTAGTGGATATTGCATTAATTTGCAGGAAGTAAAATAAAATATGGCCTTCTGCCTCCATGAAGGCAACAAGTATTCTTTTTTTTGTTGTTGTTGTCTAGGTTACTCTGCTTGAGGCCTGAACATTGCTTAATATTTCAACCTCATTCTTCCAAATTTGTATTTCCATTTCCAAAATGGAAAACAAATAAGAAAAATCTATTGTGCCATTTGAAAAGGATTCAGATGTCAGTCATCTTTAAAGCTAACATAACCATGATGGAATCTAATTATGAGCTGGCATGAATGTCATTTACAATCCTAATGGCACAGTTTCTAAGTCAGCATCACAGCTGACTGACAGGTGGCTACAAAGAACAAGGTTGCAATAGCACCAAATAGGCAAGGGTCCTCTTTCCCATTAGCAGAAATTTAGGAAATACTCAGGAATTATCACAATTAAAAGAGTCATTTTACAATTTTCATAAAATTCATAGACCTCTGGTTGGTTGGGATACCACAAGTATGCCTAGTGATAAATTCCTGCATTTATTGTTCAGCAGATATGAGCAGTGACACATTTAGAAGCAGATATGTGACATCCGCCTCAACCTTGGCAAGAGAGAGTCTTGGGAAGCATTTAACAAATGAATCATGGCAGCCTCCAATAGGAAAAGGAGACAATGCTGCACAGCCTCCTGGACAAAGACTTTTCATCACTGGCTCATCCTCCAAGCAGTTGGAGCCAAGGAAATGTGCCGTAGGCAGGATTGCCCACAGACATAGAGTGGGATATGAGCATCATCAGGACCCTTTACAGAGAAGCAAGCCTACAAATTCTCAACCCAACACTTCCTTTACCTGCAAATATGTGTCCTGGGATGCATTTCAAGATTTTATGAAAGAGAAGACGCCAGTTCGAAGAGAGTACACAGAATCTGAGAGGCAGCAAATTCAGATTAACAGAGCAATAGAAAAATTCCTCAGGAGTCAGCAGAACAAAGACAAATCAAGGTTGTCAGCAAAAATCAAGAAGCCATGTTCTACAAAGAGGGTTAAATTCCAGGACCCTGATTTAATCAGGGCAAAAGGGCTGGTGGTGTCAGCAGAAACACCGGTCTTCTGGAGACAGCGAGATAGTGAAAGCCAACACCCGACTTCCTTGGATCTCTGTACCAGCCTGGAGGAGGTCAAGGAAGCAAGAGAAAAGTTTCCAAAGCAACAGGCTATGAAAAAGAAGAGACCCAAGTCCTCCCAGCTGAGGGAGAAAGTGAAGGGACGGAATTTAAGGATAAAGGTAGATCTGCACCCCTTTGGAAAAACTAGGGTCCACCCAGAGGAATCCGTATCAGAACCCACCAAGAGACATAAACAAACAAGGTTACTGACCCAGCGACCAGCCAGAACTTCTGAGAGAAAATTCAAAGCAAAACCTGTGTCTTTTGTCAATTCTCAGCTTCCAGAGAGGAGCAGCCATGCTAAGTTCACTTGTTCAAAGGTGCCATTGGAACACGCCCTAGATCAGAGCCTTTATCGGGAAAGAAATGGCACCTTCAGAGCTGACAGCTTGTCTGTAGACATTTGGGGTTCTGAGCAGGGCAGCTGCTGCCCAGTGGGCTATACTCCTAATGGAGGCTTATTAATGGTGCCTCAGCCCTCAGTTAGGGTTGCTGAGAACCAGTGTTCACATCCTCTTCTCTCACATGAGCAAATGGAAAATCTCTCTCATCCACAAGGGGAAGTTCTCGGCCCCTCCCCAGCCTGTTTGGGAAATGGAGAGAATAATGTTTTACAATCTCAACAGTCCAGGGGGGTTATTGACCATGCAGTAATGGTGTCCACTCAACATGTGGACCAGGGCAAATTCAAGATCGATGAGTTAAACCAGTTTCCTTTGTCCCTTGGTGACCAGGTGATTGACACCTTCAGCAACCAACACAGTTTGGATAAGAATCAAGCTTTACAACAGGAAGAGCAAAAACCAAGCCATGAACAGCTTGGAAATGAGGAAAAACCATTAATGAATACATTTGAAATATCCCAGGGAAGAGTGGAAAATCGTATTGTGGGTGGGAAAGGGATTGACTTAGGAAACACGATTTCTTCCATAGAGGATCCTGTATCCTCTCCCTCTGCCTGGATACAACCCTACAATAACCTGCCATTCATGGTGCCACACTGTCTTCCACACCAGCACAACTGCAGCGGGAGAGGAACAGATAGCAACACTGTATCCCAGGGAGATAACAGCAGAGAACCAGCAGGGACTCCCCCAGGGCTGGGAGAACAGAGACAAACACTCCAGGAGAGGGATGCAAATTTTCCTGTAGCAAGTTGGACAACACAAATGGGCCCCTCGGAGGAAAGGCAGCAGACACTGGAAGGTTCAGGGAAGGAGAACCTTGTGTTGTGTTATCCCAGCTCTGATAAGGAGACCTTTTCCATTAAAGAATTGAGTAAAGTCGAAACTAGCATGCTACAGAGTGAGATAGATCCTCAAACTCTCAACCATGGCCTTCACTGCAGATACCCTGGAGATAACCAACCAGATAGAGATGACAGGGAACACAGGGAAGCTGCTGGGTCAGGGGGGACACCAGGAACTCCTTACCTCTCACAGGAGTTAAATGTCATTTGTTCTGAGGCAGAAAACGGGATGCATCTAATTCCTAATATCGAAAATGGAGCTGAAAATCCTTCTTGAAGACCTCATCAGACATCGGTTACTGGGGACTCTTCCCCACCTCTTTTAGAAGTAGAGAGTCAGAAACAGCAAGTTACATAACATTCATTTCCTGCTTAGACTGTCTTCTTGGAGGATCAAAAACATCCCTAGCCTCTGTGGACACTGAACACACACTGTTCAGGGCATAGTTCCTCATAATTCTTCATTCCCAGTGAAATAAAACTTCGTAGTCAGCTATAGCACTGAAATTGAAGATGGAGCCTGGAGTATGCTCCGTATGTATAGTTGAGTGAATAGGCTCCTTCAAGGAACGTGATGATGGGGACTTTTGCCTCGTCCTGGAAAATCAACCAAAGACTTATGAAGTCTCAAAGGAATGAAAGGTTCAACATGAAGGGGACATTTTGCATGTGACGATTATTTTATGGAAATTGTTAGGCACATCTCAATTAGTGCTATTACAACCTTGCTTTCTGCACTGATGAGCCCAGATTCATGTGCGCCTGATCTGTTTTCTTAATTATGGTGTAGTGAAAATTCAGCCGTGTTCGTTCATCTTACTGCAGAGTGGTAAATTTTACCCATTTGTAATCGCTTTGTCGATAATTTTCTTAGATCTTAAGTAGAAGTCTTAAAAAACCTGCTATTTATATAAGTGGAAATAATTGAGGATTTCCAGGCCAACTGAAAAATTTGACAAACCCTCTCAGTCCAGAAGAGGGCAAGCTCGGCTTCCTTCCTTTCAGAAGGGCAAACAGGTTTCAGAAGCAACACAGTGGTTCAAGAACAAAAGGAATTTTAATGAGCTTTATTGCCAGTTGTTATTAATATAAGTCTTTGAAAAACCAAATAACCATTATCGGAGTCTTTGGAGGTTTGATCTCTCCAGTTGAGCTTGCCACTGCTGTTTGCTGAGAGCATCCCTTCTTGCACAGAGGAACTAAATGTGCTCATAAATACTGGATTTAGCAGCAATGGTGAATAACTCTCGTTCATTGAAAGCCACATTTACCTGAAAACTACAGGTCTGCTCAGGCAATTCATTACTGATACCCAGGTTAGATGTTTAGCCTATGTATTCACAGAGCAGAATACTACAGTTCACATTGGGTAGTGGCATAGGGAGAAGATTTGACGGAAACAGATGTTCTCTGTCCCATCCTTGTATCTGCCCTGGCCTCTCTGTCCGTTTAGCTTTATAATATTAAATGAGTTTACAGGTTGTCTGGACACTGCAAACACTGCATGGCGCCCACTGCACTTCTCTTCTATTTCCTTAGTGGATCTGACAGCAAGTGACGAAACATTTTCATTTGGAGAGCCCTTCGCCCCCTTCCCCTGTCTTCCAAAGAATCAGTCATCTCTGACTCAGTCCGTGCCCTGTCTTGTTTTCATTTAGCCTCTCTGCCTGGGCTTCACACCCATAACACAGGCTTGTTCCTCCCTCTCCTCCTGATACCACCTCATTGTAGGAAACACCTTGGAGGTGAGAGGAACACCTATCTGCCTTCCTGTATGCTCAGTCTCCTCTGTTCTGACTGACAGCTCTCTTGGAGAGGGGGTTGGGGCAACGGTTTTGTTCCTGAATCAATCTTTCATTTTTCCTAATGTCTCAAAAGTTCTGTCTCTGTAATGAAGGGTCCTTAGCCTTGTTCCCTCTCCTTGCTGCCTCCGCCAGTATTACAGCTGTAGGGGTGAAGCCTCCTCTTCCTCACTGGCTGCCTCTCAGAAAACAGCAGAGATGGCCCCCTGCACTCTGTCACCTCTTTCTTAGGCTGCTTCCTTTGCAATAGATGTGGGTTTCTGTTAGCCCCCCAATCCCCATGGCAACCGCACAAGTACTTGTTATAATCAACTGGATCACAGTGCCAGCAGCCTCTGGGGGCTGTTCTGACCTCAGAACCTTTGCTTCAGTTTTCATGCTTCAGATCTGTCTCTACCGGGCACACACTGCTAGGGTGCTTGTGGAGAGCACAGTTTCAGGCTGCATCCCAGGGGTGCTCATTCTAAGCCTGAGGATGGGACTGGAGGGTGGAGGGAATAATGTGATGCCCAACAGTCAGAGATAACCCAGAGGCTACTTCATGGACAGAGTTACATGCAACCATTTCAGTAAAAAATGAGAAACCCTTCATACCTAGCAAATATATTTCTAAAAAAAAAATAAATCTCCATTATATGTTTTTTTTAACTGCCTCAGTGGCAACATTAAAATTATCTACAATTTCTTGCATAAATTCATATTGCAGCTACAAAGGTTGACATTATTTACCAAAGTCAGCCTGGCCTACATCGAAAATTTCAGGCCAGCCATGGTTACACAGACCCTGTTTTAAAAAAAACCAAAACAACACAATGCACTTCCTTATGTTTCTGTTAGTGTCTGGAAATGCCTTTAGTCGGTGTGGACACTTAAGCCAGTTCCACCGACTTTGGGACATTGGGGGCCTGGATTGTGCCATGAGTTCTGAGAGAGAGTCTGGGGGTGACTAGGAAGGAGTTTCAGGGGGTAAGGAGGGAGTGGAAATGATGTTAATACAGTGCTCACGTCTGAGACTGACAAAAGAGGAACGTGGAAACGGAGCAATGGGCAGAACAACATGGTGCTGGTCGTTTAAATCTAAAGATCTTTTTATCAAATGCTATCTGGTCTAGAGGTTTAATCTGTCACCGACTTCAGTGCTGTCAAACCCGGCAAACCCTTCATTTCTTTGCTCACAATAGATGTACAGGTTTTCTCTCAGCCTGCACAAATTCATTCTCTCATCGGATCTGTACTCAGTGAATGCCGGTCTTTGGATTTTGGTTTTAGCCCAAGTGTCATTTCTGGGACGACTTCAAAGACTCACACTCTCTCTTTCCTCAGCTTTCTGGAGCTGATGATTCACTTTGCATTTTCATAGAGTCTTTCTCAATCTTGGCTCGTAGTTCTAAATTTATTAGTGTTTATTTATTTAATCTCCACATAATGGTTAAAGACCTCAGATCCATGGACAACACTGTAGGATTGAGCAGTAGAAACTCAATAAACTAGTTATTATTATTATTTTCTGAGACAGGGTTTCTCTATGTAGCCCTGGCTGTCTTGGAACTCACTCTGTAGACCAGGCTGGCCTCGAACTCAGAAATCCGCCTGCCTCTGCTTCCCAAGTGCTGGGATTAAAGGCGTGCGCCACCACTGCCCGGCTAATAAACTTGGTCTCTTGTTGCTATCACCTTGCCACCCACCTTGCTGATATGGTAAGGACCTTTCTGGGCATTGTAAAGACAATAGATGGAGCAGAACATCATCAGATGCAGGGTCAAGACTGGACCGGCTTGAGTGAGAGCTCAATATTACTAGACGATTGGCAGCTCCACTGTTCAGTGACGCCTTGTCTCCATCTTCTTGCCTGAAACAAGCCAGCCTGTGTGCTGTGCTGATAAAATTCACTCCTTAGTAATGCCACATTTCCACTAAAACAATCCCCCCCCCCCCCCCCCACACACACACACACGCACACGCACACGCACACGCGCACACACACACACACATACACACACATACACACACATACACACACACATACACACACACATACACACATACACACACATACATACATACACGCACACGCGCACACACACATGCGTGTGCACACACACACACATACACACACATACACACACACACATACACACACACATACATACATACACACACATACATACACACACATACACACACATATACACACACATACATACACACACATACACATACATATACACACACATATATACACACATACATACACACACACATACACATAAACACACACACACACATACACACACATACACACACACACACACACACACACACAGAGCAAATAAATCACTTCATATTTGACACAACTCCCTTCCTACAGAAAATTCTGGACAAGGTGCTCAGTAAATTTATCTCTAGATAATGCTTCCTGGGTTCACACTGCAAGACCAGGAAAGGTCTCCTCAAACTATTTTAAGTCATGCAAGTTTTATACAAAACTTTCCAACCACCAGAATCTAGACATGGAATTGGAGGTGCTGCCAAGAAGCATTTGTTTATTTACTCTACAGATATTACCTTTCTGAGCACTTACAAAGTGTGATTCTAAGTTCTGGGGTTATATGAATGAACAAAACCAGACCAAACAAACAAAACAAACTCTGCTATTATGGTGTTAACCTGCTAGTCAATGAGAAGATTCTACATTTAGCAAAACCACACATCAGATTGAGTGGCCAGAAGAAGAGGTTATCCTATGAGATACCCAAACCACACCCTGTGATATGTTCAGTTTTCCTCTGAAAGGGTCTATGAACAAGGGTTGGACAATGACTTGATTTGGGTGTTGCCTTAAACAAAACAAAACAAAAAAAAAATACAAAATACAAAAGAAAACCCATTGTCCAAATCATCCTTTTTTTTTTCTTCAGATGTCTAAGTAGGGCCTTATCTATCTCTCAGACTCTATCTGTCTTTAGGGTTACTTTCTAAAATAGGAACGGTTTCACTTTGTTGCTTCCTTGTTGGTGAGAGTTAAAATGTTTAGGAAGAGTGAACCATCAAGGCTGTTGGTGAAAAGACAAGAGCAGATGTGTTGGTGTGAACAGTGAGAATCTTTGGGCATTTATAGACAAGGAGCTCAGACCCTAGGGCAAGCCCTCTACTCCCTGGACCTGTGATGCCGCAACCAGATCTGAGCAAACGGGAGATTGCAGTAGCAGAGACCATCTTAGGCACTGCTATCTCCCAGTGTGACAGAAGCAATGCAGACTCACTTGTCAACCTGTGAGTCCACAGAGAACTGAGCTGTTGCTGGATTCGGGTTGCAGCTGAAGACCTTGTCTTCTGGAATCTCCTGCAAGTTTGCTTCATCAGTGTGACTCAAGCATAGCCAACCACACTGCAGCTGGGATAGGACTGGGTGTCACCTCTCAAACACAGGTCTCTCTTTGACTAACCAACTGTGAGTAACATTTCAAACCCAGAGAGCAACAACAGAGACATGGAGCTGCTCAGGCATCCTGGGGCCATTAGAGACTGAAGCACAGAAGGCAGGTCAGTCTTCCCACTGGTCTGCTCCAACACACACTGGATATAGATGTTTCAGCCACACTCGGTAACAGGCCGTGAAACCTCACACATCTTATAAGAAACAAACTCACTCACTTCGGGACATGCATTCCAGCCCCGCATCAGCAGAGATGAGATGGGCTTGGGGATGGAGTAGCCGATGGGAGGTCTGATGTGGTGGTACGCCATATCTGCTGCCGCAGCGGCTGCAAAATAAAGTTGTGGATTTCACTTATTCCAGAAAGACCAAAAGAGACAAGACTAATCTAAAGGCAATGCGCATGGAATTCGACAGGACCTCTGGGCTGACTTCCTCCCTTACCTATAAAGAAGAGTAGACAGTTTGTATTAAGATTATCTTTATTATTTCCTGTCCATTGGACAGTTGGGTCTATGCAGTGAGCAGAGAAAATGTATAGAGGAACAGGGAGCAAGTAGTTCAGGATGTTTGATGTATGCAGATTTACACAACGCTACAGAAAACAGACTGGAGGACAGACTGGATGAAACTCCACAGCGTCTGGTCAGCAAGATGGTTCAGTGGGTAAAGATGTTTGGCACCAACCTGAGTCCCGCGTGGTGGAAAGAGAGCACTCCTGCAGGTTGTCCTCTGACTGTCACGGACGATCCGTCACATGTTCACATGCACAGTTACTCACATAAACAAATTAAGTGTTACGGCAATTTTCAAGGCTTTACAATGTCATAAATACAAGGTTAGTGCACTGATGCTATGGTGCCTGGATTATCACCGGACTTGGCAGATAAGAAGACATCTGTATTGCTTTAGAAAAATATATATTAGGGACATGGAGATTTTGAGTTTTAGTCCTTCAGAAGTACTTGTTGGTTAACTGGGAGAGGACAGCTCACACCCACGATCCCACTGGAGCTGCTCATTGATGTGGTCCCCTGACCTGTCTAGAAGCATGACCTGGAAGACCTTGCAGCATGGCACTGTAGACTCCTGATGGCTCTATATTTCTCTGTTTGCAGCCACTGATTTCCATACCCCTTGAAAGGTAAGTGTTTGGACTTTTAAGTGTTTTTTGTTCCAAAGTACCATGGTAGATAAAGATATAAATTCAAGCACTTTGGACAATCATTCAAAGCAGGTACTAATGTCTGAGCCTGGGATGAGTTTGCAATTATTATCATTTTAAAAAAATAACCCACAGTTGGCATGAGCTTTTGTTCCAGAGTCCCTCCTTTTTTCAATATACACGATAATGAAATTGGCAAATAACACATTATTCTCTGTTTGATGGTTTAAAATGTTCCATACCAGAGGGAGAAGAGACTTTCAGATTACTCTACCTCCTGGCTCTAGTTCTCTCTCTCTCTCTCTCTCTCTCTCTCTCTCTCTCTCTCTCTCTCTCTCTCTAACCTATTTATTTACTTTACACTCTGATCACTGCCTTCCCTCTCCTATTCCCCCTCCTCACACAGCCCCTTTTCCCAACCTCCTGCCCATCTTCTCTGAGAGGGTAGATGCCCTGTCTGGGTATGCCTCGGTCCTGGCTCATCAAGTATCTGAGGGGCTAGGTGCATCCTCTCCCACTGAGACCAGACAAGGCAGCCCTGTTGGGGAACAGATTCCACAGACAGGCAACAGCTTTAGGAACAGCCCCTGTTCCAGTTGTTGGGGGACCTGCAGGAAGAACAAGCTTCACATCTGCCACGTATGTGTGCAGAGTGGCTAGGTCCAGCCCATGTATGCTCTTTGGTTGGTGATTCAGTCTCTGAGAGCCCCCAAGGGTCCAGGTTATTTGACTCTGTTGGTTTTCCTGTGGTGTTCCCATCCCCTCTGGGACCCTTGATTCTTTCCCCAACTTCCCAAGCTCTGTCCAATGTTTGGCTTTAGGCCTCTGCATTTGTTTCAGTCAGCTGCTGGGTGGACCCTCTCAGGTGACTGCCATGCTAGGCTCCTGTCTGCCAGCATAACAGAGTATCATTAATAGTGTCAGGGATTGGTGCTTGCCCATGGGATGTGTCTCTAGTTTGGCCAGTTACTAGTTGACTGGTTCCCTCCGTGTTTCTACTACATCTTTGTCCCTGTATTTCTTGTAGCCAAGACAAATTATGGGTTGAAAGTTTTGTGGGTGGGTTGGTGCCCTTATCTATCCACTGAGGGTGGGGAGTTCCTGCTAGCTACATGAAGTGGCCACTTCAGGTTTCATATCCCTTCTGCTATAATTCTCAACAGCATCTCCTTCAGTACCAAAATCCACATCCGCTGAATTCTGTTTATCCTTCTAATCTCAGCAGATCCAGTGAAGTTACACTCAAAGTAACTTAAGTTTATTGCTTTTTGGGTTATTCTGAATTAAGACCTAATTTTACCAATTGCAAAATTACTACTCATTCTTCGTAGAAATTGAAAAAATAAGGAAATTAGAAAATGTAAAATATTATTATTAAGAAAAAGACTATTCTATCCATAAAATGAGTTAAACTGACCAGAGTCATCTCCTCTGATGCATATTTTAGGTTCTGATATCAATTACAGAAAGCAATAGTCTGCTTCTTTGCTATGACTCTGGAAAGTCAATTACAGGTGAATGAGATTTGTCAAAATATTTGTTAAAATATTTTGAGAATTTCTCTTTTCCGTCTATGATTGAGCCTATGTTGACATATGATTATGGAGTTCTTTTTTCATAAATTAAAGCATTAAGCAATTAAGCATTTTCCATGTTATTAAAACTATGTGTTAACACATTTTAATGACTTCATTTACTGTGATTTACTTAATCACTTCTCAATTTTAGGTTATTTGAAATTCTCCAAAGAATATTTTTAATGGAAATTTCTGTATATTATAGGTGAGACATTTATGGTATATTAAGGGGTGAAAATAACCTATCAAATGACATGAATACTTTCAACTAGCTCATATTAGTAAAGCTGTGTTCCTAAACAGCTCTATTAACCGATGTTCTCACTAGGAAGTGTAAAGATCTTTGTTAACACCACCGCGTCAGGGAAAAGTTCTTTTCAAAAAGCAGCTACATGGCTCTTTGTTGTTTAGACTGTGCTCTTATTTATCAAAGCATCTTTCTTGGCTCACCAAGTATGGGACTGGAATCGCTTCATTGGTTATTCTGAACTAATTTTAGTTCCTCCAAGGATTAAGTAAGTCAGAACTACCAAAGAGACAGATGCTTGCTTTCACTAATCTGATGACTATACTGTTAGCTGATATCTGGTTAGTGCTGATCCAGCTCCAGGACACACACAGAAATCGGTCCAGTGAGTATTTTCAATTACAGGTCTCCTAGAGGGTGGAGAGGGACTGTCCTCAGAAAGGGTTAAACTGATGCCTGTCCCCAGCATCTCCTTCAGTAGCCCTTTCATGTTGTGAGATCAAATGTACGAGTACTTTATCTGCTTCTTGGTAGCAAGTCTGAAAAGTACATTTTGACGAGTGATTTTTCGTTCTTCATTGTTCAAAGCAGACTGCAAGCCTTTGGAGTCTCCTCTGCTCTACTCTTGGTCATGAGGGCTCTCATTATCACTTCTACCTAAATGTGAGTACCATAGCTCCAGGGAGGTGGTGGATCCACAAGTTGCCACTTTTAGATGGTTGGTCAGTCTTGCCTGTGGCAGGCTGCTCTGACAGCTGGGAAATTTCCTGATACTCAGGTCCAGGGACACAACTATCAACCCATTCATCAAGTCTTTTCTCTGATTCTTACAGAAAATATGTTAAATGATTTGTGAAAATGTTGGTTTCTGCTTTCAAAACAAACAAACAAACAAACAAACAAACAAACACCAAAGAACTCTGCCATTTAAAGAAAATAAGTCCATATTAAAAAAAGAAAAAAAAATCCATTGTGCAATTATGTTTAACGTTCTATCCTGAATACATGATGCTATTGAACTGTGTACAGCTACTCCCAGACCCCAGACCTCTCTGCAGCAACGAGATGATGTCCTGCTACATTGTTGAATGTGTAAGCAGAAGGCCACTGGGTACTTACATCATGAAAATGTGACTGAGGACCTGAATCTGCAGTTCGGTTATTTTCGATTAACACAGTTTTAAATGGAAATAGCTGTGCTCAGTGGTCTCCATATTGAAGGGCACTGTGCTGCAAAGTAGTGTTTTCCTACTCACATTATCCTGAGTAATGAAACTTAAGCATAATATTGTAAGTCAGCTGTAAGAGTCTCTTCTGCCAAGATCTCAAATTGTTCTGTGTCTATCAACACCTTCTCAAGAGACGACATGAATATAGTTCAGCAGTGTCACCTCTGAAAACAGGCCACATAGAGCCGGTGACAACCCTCCTTCTAAATTCCTATAGCAAAAGATACTCTTAGGGTTGATGAGATCACTCAGCTGATAAAATCTCTTGTCACACAAGTCTGGTGACTTGAGTTCCGTCAACAGAACCCACAATGGAAAGACAAATTGATTCCAAGAAGTTGTCCTCTATCTCCAACAGGAATGCCAGTGCTACGCAATTGTACCCACATGCATACACATGATAGCAATAAATTAAAAGTAAGAAGGCATTGAATATTCCTTAGGTATAACAGTCTAAGTGGAAACTTGGTGTCATTATCTTCAATAAAATGTGATAAGAGAATGGGTCATTAAGAAATGAATCTCTACCTTTGCCAACATTTTCACGTTTGGGTTTTAAGTTCTACAATGTGGATTTTCTCATCTGCCTGTGGTTTTTCTTATCTCCCTGCTTCTCCTTGGTGGGGTATGTTGCTCTGGAGGTTGGCAGAGACGGACTCTGTCTTGGATCCTCCCAAACACTCCTGCTTCATCTCACAGGACAGCGACACCTACTGAGTCACACTTCATGCCTGGTTATTTATCTGCCTCTTGGTGGCACTTACAAACTTTCTGAGGCCAGGGACTACATCTCTTCCTGGTTCTGACAGTAATGAATAGTGCAATAACTGGCAAAACCAAACATTAAAACAGAGAAGGCTGAACAGATAGCGATGTCAGGAGTCAGAATGCTATTTGACCAGAAGTACTTACTGGACTTAGTGTTATTGGACTCCATAAACATCTGCTGAATGAGTGACAGGATGGATTAATGTTAACGATTATTAAACTCATTATTATGCTTCAGAAGGAAGCCCAATGCCTAGCATCCAGAGGCATTGTGGATGAATATTATGTCCAGTAGGCTATTAAATTACAACATAGTCAAGTAAATTGTTAAGACCTTGTGGCAAAATCATCCAATAATGCTTTATTCAAAGCCTTTGGTGAAGGCTTTTGCAGGCATTGTGGCCGTGAGGTAATGCCCTTCACAGGGAACTGGAAGCCTAACTATGGCTGGCATTGTTCTAAACTCCTTGAGAGACCCAATTAAGCTGTTTGTCTCAGCAAGTAATAAGTTTGCTAAGCATGAGATTCAGTGGGGGAAGAGCCAGTTTGATGGTAACAATTATAGTCTCAGGGTCTTGTGTGTGCCCTTACTATAATGTGACATCCATGCTTGTCCTAACAAACCCCACTGTGCAGGTCCTCACTGACACACATCAGCATGACATCACCCCTGCTAAGTGTTAGCTAGCCTCTGTTACTCTTAACAAATCTAAGAGTTCAAGTGATCCATTTAAATCTGAACCCGGAAGGTTAGATGTTAAAACACCATGGATTATTTATTGCTTTATTTAGTCATCAGGGGTCTGAGGTCTTTTTAAGGTTGTCTTTGGGTATGAATAGAAAACCAAGTGTTACAGTGAGTTATTGCGAATGTTAAAGCTACCAACAGCCTTGTTCTACATCAGCTCCTACACAATATGGCCCCGTGGTAAGAGCGGCATTGCAACTTTCCATAATAAAATGAATCATCTAGTTCTTGTTGATGCATAATTGTGTACTGGATTCTGAACTCCTAATGTAATCCCTCACTGTCTTATTTTGTAAAAATTAAACAAATATTCCTGTTGTAAGGATGATAAAAAATGTATGGGGTAGGGGCTCTATGAGAAGAAAGGCTTGCTGTGAACATTAATGGACTTGAGTTCAAATCCCCAGCACCCATGTCAAATCTATGCATGGCTTAGCATGTAAGCAACACATGCTTATGACCCGTTTTGGGTAGTACAAAGACAGATCTCATAACTTGCTTGTTATGAAATCTAGTCAATATGGTGAGCTTTAGTTTTGGTGAGAGAGACCTTGTCTCAAAAACAAGATGGAGAATGATGGGAGAAGATACCAATGTCCTTCTCTGGCCTCCAGGCATGGGTACATAACACACACATACACACATACATACACACACACACACACACACACACACACACACACACACACACACACACACACAAGGTGGGGGGAGGGGAGAAAGTAAAAGTGTCTGTCAGTAAGCATTGACCAAGGTAAAGTTTATAAAACATTGCTGAATTTTGATTGTGTGCATGGGTTCTTCAAAGTGCAGCAGATTGCATGCCCTAGTTTCTAATGGCCCAGGTTATTATGATCAAGGCAATAGTGTTCCACAGTCACCAGAAGAGCTAAAATACACTCTGTTAAAGTTGTGCTTTTCAGTAACATGCCTCCTGAGTGAGCAGCACTGGAAGCACTGTGAGATTGTGCAGTCCTGGAGGGTACTAAGCATGCCTTAATTTTTAAAAGCACATCCTGTTCTCATTAGAATAGTTAGGAATAGAGTAAGCAGTACCATTGTTCTCCATGAAATCTTCATCAGCACAGCGAAGCACCAGAGCATTACCATTAGCTACTGTCTGGCAAAGATCTGCATCTTCCAGACCAATGCAATGCTTCTGGCATGAAGAAGTGACTTGCTGGCTCACCTCACTTCAGTGATAAACTGGGACTTAACCTGTTCAATTTCCCTGCTTCTTGTACTTACTGTCGGTGCGGTATCCAATCTAAGATTATTATATTTAGGATGTGTCAGGATCCAGAAGGGAGGAGGACACAATTAAGCACTATTTAAAAAGGAATAGGGAACTCAATGACTACACATAAGCCTCCTGTGGTATAATCAAGTCACTAAGTATACTGCCAGCTATTCCTTTAAAAGCTGTGTGTAGATGCCCCATAAGACTTGCAGGCTGGGTTTGGTTCTGGGATTTCCAGTTCACAACTCTAAATTAAACTTTCAATGTGGAACCTCTCCCATGAAACCTGGCTACAATAAACTGTCAGATGCTCTTAATTTGCTGATGCCTCCCAGACTTAGCAAGAGCTCGGCATCAAAGAACCCAGGACACAGTTGCATTTCCCTGTGAACCAGCTGGCATCATGGAGGAAAAAAGAAAATGAAAGAAAAACAAGAGACTCTCTATTTTGAATTCAAACAGATTTCAGGATGATGTACATGTCTGAGTCGCTGAGGACTACAGAGGATTGGGTAAAGTATGTATCACTGGGTTAACTGATCTGGCATCCCTTTGTCACTACTGATATATTAGAGGACATGAGCCCAGGAGAGAAATCAAATCCAGGAAGCAGGTGTGATTTCTTTCTCTGAATCACATCCAGCTCTTACTAGCCAGGTAACTGGCATCACACTCAGTTCACTTTCTGTTTGGCTCCTCAGCTCAGTTCTTTCTTTTTTTAAAAATGGTGTCTCTTCTCCTAGGTCTGTTCTTTTCCTGTACCCATCAGACACCTTTGACTTTCACTCGCCCTCGTATTAAAACTTCAATTTATTCGAAAGTTCTTGCTCACTTCTTCCAAACCAATCTTCCCATTTCTACCCAAGCCACCACTCCAGTTAGAATGTTCCACATTTCTAAAGAAGAGATGGTCTCCTGCTCTGAACCCATCCTTTGCCAGCTAAGAATAAAGAACCCTCTAAATTCCATTAAAATTCTATAGGGGCTTCCATTGCTGATACGCACAAGACTTATGGCAGTAGCAACGTGGTTTTCTCAAGAGATGGCAGATAGATCACACATGCTGTATCTGGGCATGCCAGGGTGTTTCTAGAAGAGACTAGCATCATGGCAAACAGAAGCAGTAAAGATGATACACACTCAGTTCAGTTAGGTGCTATCCAATCTGCTGGAGGCCCAGGAGAGTGAGGAGGCAGGTGAATTATGAAGTGTAGACATCTGTGCTCTCCTGCCCTTTGACATCAGGACCTGGATTCCTAGACACTTATGCCCTGGTAGGTGCAAAGTCACCATAGTATTTCTCAGTACTTTGCAGTCATATTGAATCACATGCTTCACAGATGGTGGGTGCCTCACAGAATTTAAAATTGTGTGACCAAAGTCCCAAAAACAACTTCTCTCATCTATTTTGTGTCTATTATCAATCTATCACCTGTCAATAACCTGTCTTATACCACCTATCAATCAACAAATAAACTATCAACCATCTCTCATATCTCATGTTTGTCTATCTGCCTGTCTATCATCCATCTATATGTCATCTATCTATCTATCTATCTATCTATCTATCTATCTATCTATCTATCTATCTATCTATCTATTTATCTAATCTAGCTATAATCTATTATCTATCATCTATATCTCATCCATCTATTTATTATCTATCTATCTATCTATCTATCTATCTATCTATCTATCTATCTAATCTATCAGCTATCTACTTTTCCACTTTTCTTTCCTTCTCCCTATTCATGGATATTTCCTGTTGATCCCATGTCTATAGAGAACCTGACTTACACATGACTTCACCATCTGGTTCCAGTTTTACTTAGCCTGAGTTTTGTAATCACTGTTTTAAATCCTGTTTCCTTCCTACTAAATTGTTGGTAGGTTTTTCTAGACCTTGCTGACACTGCTTTCTGCTGAAGTACCTGCCTCTCACCCTTTCAACTGCTTATTTATTGGATGAGAAGCAATTTTGAAATATGGACTCCAGATGGGATATGTTCTAGGAAAACTTCTCTTTTCTACCATCAGTCTGGCCAGGAAAACCCTTCAGTTCATCCTTAGTCCTACGGATGTTATCATTTGAATCTGAATGAAGTATTCCTTATTGTCTCCTGTTTTGCAGCTTGTTCTCCAACACTGATACACTGCCCATGCCTTCCCTTGTGTATGTGTGTGTGTGTGCGCGTGCGTGTGTGTATGTGTGTGTGTGTGTGTGTATGTGTAGAATCTCTGCCTGTGCCTTCTCTTGTGTCTGTGTGTGTAAAGTCACAGCCTGTGCCTTCCCTGTGTCTGTGTGTGTAAAGTCACAGCTTGTGCCTTCCCGTGTGTGTGTGTGTGTGTGTGTGTGTGTGTGTGTGTGTGTGTGTACTGAGTCACTGCCCATGCCTTCCCTTCTTTGTGTGTATGTGTGTGTGCATGTGTTTGTGTGTGTGTGTGTGTGTATGTACCGAGTCACTGCCCATGCTGTTCCCAGGATGCATGCAGACTCACACTGTTTCTGTCAGGCATGGCTTTTTGGGGGGAGGGGCCCAAATGTTACTGGTGTGATTTGTGCTCTCCCTAGCTTAGTCTACTGCTGTACTTTTCACTGTGTGTAGTTTGAGAAGCACTAGTTTCTCTTTGTTTTCTCATGCTTACAAGTTCCTGGCTCACAACGAAGCACTTGAAAATAATGATATTAAGAAATGTTCCGTGAATGCTGACTATTGTCGACACTGTTTCAGCCCTCAACTTGTCTAAGGTCGCAAGACCTGTGCCCGTGGAGATTCCTTCTCACTCCTGCAGCATCAGGTGAGACGTGCTTTCTTTTAGAAAACTAAATTGGTACCAGCATTTAAAAACCTTTTGATATCTAAAGAAATAAACAAGTTAAAATCCTTGAGATCTAAAGAAATAACCAAACTAAAATCCATTCATCTGATAACTGAGCAAGCACACTTATGCTGGCTAACACTCAGCAAGATCTCACAGCATCTGGGAGGACTGTTCTTGAGGCCTGAGCATGTAGATCCATGGTCATACACCCTGGGTCATACACCATGGTCATACACCCTGGGTTATACACCATGGTCATACACCCTGGGTCATACACCATGGTCATATACCCTGTACACATGCATGTGTACATGTCCCATGGCTATAGAGGAACTTGTTGTTTTGACCCCTGCCTCAGGTGCTGGAAGTGATGGGTTTCTAATCCGTATTAAAACTGGGATTAAAAGCTTAATTTTAACATGCACTTTTGAAAGAAACTCCCCGGAGTTTTGAATTCCTGAATGTGTGTATGACATCTGTCACACGGAGTCTATGCTGATATTGGAGTTCAACTCTTGTATTTCTCTAGGGTGTCAGCATGCTGCATACTAGAGAAGGATGTGCACCATGTCATTGATAAGGCTCTCTAAGCTGCAGATAGGGATGCGTTGCTTATTGTAGGTGGCTGATACAGATGGAGTCTGATGATTTATATAATTCATTGCTGAGCATATGCTAGATTACCTAACCACCATGTTGATTTTAGAGTGCTGTTTCTTGATACATGGTCATGGCCCAACTCTTAAAAATTCAACGTCTGTCACAAACAAATTCTGTTTCCAATAAAGTACTATCCATTTTAATCTCTGGAACATTAGAATCAGGTTGGTCTTAGACAAGGCTTCTAACTTTTATATTAAATAATATTCTTGCACTAAATATAGTAAGTATTTTTGAAGGTAGGGTCTTTGGTTCCTTGAATTAATAATTTTAGGATTCACAAATTCTATACAAGAGACAAAATTACAAGGTTAAGGAGCATCAAACGATAAATACAACAATTACGGTAATATGGGGTGCGACAAAGTACATCTAACATGATGTCAGAGAATTAGAGAGCACTGTTGGGAAGAACTTATTGTTAATTTAGGAAAGACCTAACAGTACAGGTTGTCAGTGTGGACAAAATGAGGGAAAGTGATTCAGAGAAGGAACTGATACATCTGAGCTGCACGGGAAAGGGAAAGTGGAGGGGGAGTGAGGACCAATGGTTAGAGGAAGGGTGTGGTAAGAGGAAGACTGGTGAGGAAAGCAGAGATAGTTATAAGAGGCTTCTTCTGCATGGTTTACTGTGTATATTGGCTTCTTGATTAACATGCATTAATTGTGCATATAATGAAGTGTGCTTGGAAACACATGCAATTAATACATGCTAGTACATGATAAATACTATCATGTATTAATTGTGCACATTAATGATGTGTAGTTGGAAACATGGGACCATGCACTAACTGAACTAGGTAGCTAGCACTCACTTTCCTCTCCTTATCACTTCTCATGTTTACAGCCTTTAGGGATCTCTCATAAAATATGCAATAGCTTATTGTGAGTGATAGTCACTTGGTGTGCTTTGGAAAACCACAACTTATTCCTCTGTTTCCGTACTCATTATTCAATTTCCTTTGCTCCTTTCCCTTCCTGCCTTCCTAAATCTGTCTTATTTCACTGGACACGATGCCCTCTAGTTCCATCCATTTTGCTGGAATGACAGCATTTCATTCTTCTTTATCACTAAATAATATTTCACTCTGTGTGTGGGGTAATCACACTTCTTTAACCATTTATCTGAACACCGGAGCTAGCTCCATATCTCAGCATTGTGAATGTTGCTGCCACAGCACAGGATGCTGTTTTTTCTTCAGCATGCTAATTTAGTTCCTCTCAGATATATGCCCCATGCAGGGAACACAGGTTAATATCATGGCTCTGTTTTCTATTAAGGTACTTCCACAGTGGCTCTAATAATTTATGTTCCTATTGAAAAAGCATTCAAGTTGCCTTTCCTCTAGATCCTCAGCAACATTTTTTTTTTTTTTTTTTACTTTTTATATTTTTGATAAAGCCATGTTAACCAGAATTGGGATATCCCCTTTGTAGTATTTTCTTGATAGCTAAGGGTATTGAGAATTTTTTTTCATGGAGCTGTTGGACATGTGGAGATGAATTTATGATGGCTTTGTTATTGTGAGGACACAGGATAAACATCCAGGAGGGATGCCATGCAAGAATACAAAAAAAAAATCAAACAAATTAGAATGCTGGAACTAAAGATTGGTGACAAAAAGATTGAGGTCAAAACTGACGACACAGGGCAGCACTCCATCCAACCAACCAACAATGAGCCAACAATACAACTAACTAAGAAATACACAGACAATGGACAACTAACCAGTAACCAACAATCAACGACTAACCAACCAATAACCCACCAATAACTAACCAACCAAAAACCAACAAAAAACCAATAAACAACAACTAAACATCACCCACCCAACCAACCAACAACCAACTAACCAACAACCAACTAACCAGTAACTAATAACCAACCAAATAGCCAACCAACCAACAAACAAATCACAGCAAATGAACCAATAGCAAACCAAACAACAACCAAATAACAACCAAACAAAACAACAACAACCCAACCAATCCCAATACTGTGGCATATTCTGCATGTAAAAATTAGGAATACACTGTGTAGTAGAGATGAAAGTAAGTGGCTGCATTTCAGAGATAATTAGAAAATTATATTAAAATTGAGAAAGTAATTGCAAAAAGAAAGAGTAAAAGATGGACAGAGGGAGATATAGGAGAAGAAAGGTTGCATGTGGAGAAACTCTCACAAGGACCTACCTCTAGATGAAGAGATAGAGAAAACCAATGGGTCCTGAGGAGAGAGAATCCATCTCTTCCAGGCCTGAGCCCCATGATAGGCTATCTAACCCCATGTGGCCATCTCTAATCATAAGTTCATATGAGCAGTGCTAGATGGGCTAAGTAGGTTTATACATACATACATACATACATACATACATACATACATACATACATACATACATACATAATTGAGAGGGATTGGAGGACATGGAAGGAGTTGAGAGGGGAATGAGGGGTGGGAATTATGTAATATAGTACTTGAATATGAAATTTTTAAGAAATTAAACTAAAAATTAACAAATGGCTTGCAAAAATAAAAACTTCATAGTCATATCTATATATTGGGTAAGATTTGAATAACACTATAAGTTCCTTGAAAGAAATTCAAGTAGATCTAAGCAAAAGGAGAGACAGACTGAGTTTCCTGAGAACACTATGATTGAAACACAGGTTTATCCAGAATTAGAGTGTGTGAAGTCTAAGGACCAAATGCACTGGGCTTCATTCTCTGCTTTTACAGAACAGAGAAGCTGCTTCTAAAATTAACACTGAAAATAAAAGTAACTATATAATTAAAGCAGTGTTTACAAAGGACAAAGTTTGAAGCCTAATGTTGACTGGGTGGCAGCTATTAACAGCGTGGTAGTGGAGTACATGTGAACAAGGGTCAGTGACACAAATGTGTCAAATACATAGATACATTGTTTTGCTTGATTCTTGACCAAGTATTAAAATAATTTATTGAAAGTTTGTAGTTACTCAACAATCATACTGAAACAATTGAACACTGATACTTATAAACAAAAAAATAGCAAATTTTTCCCACACATAAACCATAAAAATGCAAAGCAGGTCTTATAGCCACAAAAGTGTCACAGAATATTGTCAGATTTTTGTATAACATGTCATAGAAAAAGAAAATATGTCTGCGAATACTTTGGATAAGACATTCAAATGATCTAAAAGTTTGATAAGAGGGATTTTCTTGAAATGACAGATCTCTGGTCTTGTTCACAAGCACTTCTGAGCAGATCTCAGTGGAGAGGGGTGTCATTCCCACCACACATTAGATTCTGTCTAGGGTCAAGTCATCTTACAACTAAATACTAAGACTGTATGAAAATACTCTAGGAAAGAGAGAACAATGATGTCGGATATACATATCAATGGGTTATCAAAGCCAGTAATTATAGAGTAGTGTTAGTAACTTTAAGATTCTCCAAGCACACCCAAGCTTGAATGGCTAATATGCTATGTATTTAAGCATGCATTGTCAGACTCTGTTGGCGTGTTGATGGTACACAGGACATGGGAAGTTTGTCACTAGGTCCAGGAATCAGTCTCTTATATTTGAACAGATGCAAAAGAGAAATAACAGTAAGTATAAAGGCCCTGAACTGCTGTGGTAATTCTTATCACCACAGCCCTAAACAAGAGTAGCTAAAAGGTTACCAGCCGACCTTTGCACCATCAAGTTTATTACACAGAAGCAAGAAAGAATGGCTTACAGATAAACAGGGCAATGTGACCCTCTTTCTGTGACATTCTTGGAGAAGTAGACACAGAAATCAGGCTATCGATGGTAGGCTGCGATGGAGAAATGGCATTGCTTCAAGAAAGTGTCACAGAATATTCCGGTGTGTGCGAAGGTGCTGTACCTGAGGGGACTGTGGTTACAGTACTCTACAATAGTTACTAAAATTCATTGACTGTTAACCTAAAAAGGCTCAAGCAGGTTGACTTCAAGGATACTATAGCAACCATTTAAATGAAATACTAAGGTTTCAACTAGGCAGGTGATGGAGGATGGTAAATGGTAGATATTTCCAAGTTAGAAATTATTAGTACCAGATGAATGGACTTATATGTGGCACTAGGAAAAGGCAGACAGGTCTCTATTAAAGGAGGACATCACATGTACCTGGAATTAGATTGAAATTGTCAAATGCACAGACGTCTTTATAGGATGCACACTCAGGCAACAAGGCAGCCACAAATCATAACTGTGGCCCCCAAAGGGTGTTGTCCAGTTCACAAGAAAGCTTCGACCTCCTAAGAGAGCAAGGGGCTGTTACATCATTAGTTGACTCATGAAACACACCCAAAGACCAGAAGTCATGGAAAGCACTGGAGCACTCTAGGAAATAAATGCTATGACAAGAGAATTAAGCATGGCCACTCCCTCTGTCCGCCAACACTGATATGTATGGTGATCTTGCTTAGGCTCTTTAAAGTATTTTGATTTTACCCTACAGTGTATTCTTACAGGGTGACCATCACAGCTGGCAATGGGATTCATGTTCAATTTTACTCCAAAGCTATACCTGAAGCAAGTTTAGCTCTCCTGACACAGGGTCTTTAAATGCCTTCAGATCTAGTGGGAGAAGACAGGAGAGCACTGATAATAGTAAGATATGCAAATAAAATTGATTTGGAGTCAGGAAAAATGGCTCAGCAGTTAAAACCCTAGCTCTTCCATCATGAGGTCCAGAGTTCAGATCCCAGCACCCCTGTAACAAGTCTAGCACCCCTATAACTAACAAGTCCAGCAACCCTGGAACAAGTCTAGTACCCCTGCTGCTGGAAGGGTAGAAAAAGAAGGATTACTGGAGCTGACTTGTTTCCAGCCAAGTCAAGACAGAAGCCCAAGTTAAGGGAGAGATCCTGTCACAGGGATAGCCAGAAGGTGATAGATGGGGACATGTAGTACTCTCTACTAGCCTCCGAGTATGTGCCTGCATACACGTGTCCAAGCACAGTTGATCCTGATTCTGTTATGTGCACACTTTACGTCTGATTAAATTTCTCTTTTCCACATTTTACATGTAAATGGAGTATAATTTATACCATCAGTGATAATTAGGTTCACTCAAAAAACTTGATTTTTAGAATGTAGCCACACCTAATGCAAAATTATTAGGAAATGTGTTTTCAGCCTTGACAGGTTATTTCTGCATTGACTCATATTTATCCCAAGGTACATTTAAAAGACACCTCTAAAATCTAAGCCAAAGAGTGCGCACTTTATCTGTCCATCTGTACTCAGGGCAACGGTTATTTGATTGTTTTATTAGAAACAGATAAATCAAAGCCTTAAACCATAATAAAACATCCTGCACAATTAGATACATAGCTATGTTTAAATCCAAAGTGAGGCCATTACATTTTGTGAATAGGATGCTTACCTTCAAGCAACACAAGGTCTCTTGCCACCCACTAAGAATAATTATCTTTAGGGAGAGGGATGTAGTACGCAATTTCTGTCAATCACATTGAACTAGGGACCCAGAGCTGCTCTGGTGCAGCAGTCAGTCCTACCTGGCTTCAGATGGGCAAATGGAATTTCTCCAGTGAGGAGCTCCCACAGACACAGGGCGTAACTGAAGACATCAGCCTTGATGGTGTAGCGCGTGCACTGTGTGAACACCTCGGGGGCCATCCAGCGCAGGTTCTGCACAGACCAAACGTGACCAGGACTCAGAAACACCCAGCAGACCTGGCTTCTGAGCCCACACTGGAGAAGGTTCTCCAATGCTCTCAGACAGCATGGGCAAGAAATTATTGCAGCCTTGTTCTTCACCAATGCAATGGACACAGCACATCTTCATGTGCATTTGTTTCTCAAGAAAACATAACATGGTTGAAATATCCTAAAATCCATAATCTACAAGATACCTCCAACATTAATGACAAATAACTGCCTCACAGTGGTATCTGAGTTTGTTCTCTTTCCTGCTCCCAAACGCCATTTTTGCTCTTGGTGCCTGCCAGCTTCAGAATAGACCACCAAAGGGGTCATTTTCATATTCCCTCTGCCTGAGTCACACTGTGGGAGACACCTTCCTCTGTTTCAGTCTCTGCGTTCCAATTAATTGAGTTACTAAATTAGGCCCATAACTGTTCTTAGGACAGAGGACAGAGGGAGCCATGGAGAAGTTACCCAGTATAGCTGTATTAGAGATTTCTCCCGGGTAAGAGCAAGGATTTGGGTTTTCTTGTGTTTACCCTGATGTAAGTTTTGTGAATTCAGTGTTTGCAATATTTCAGGGAGAAAGATAATAAATATGTTACAAAGCATCCCACTGCTGGCCTCATGTATGGGATAGTATGAGCTACATTGCTTATATTAGCGATTAGAAATGCAAATATATAAACTTGGTTTCTTTGCAGTTGAAAGGCTAGGGCATCAGATTCTGTCTTATGAAATGCCATTTGCAGCTCTGACTCTATCCCTAACCTGGCAATTCCTTCCAGCTCAGAGTTCCAGCTCTAAGGTCTCCTGGCTCTGTGTCTTATCGGTGGACTTTCCCAACAACCTTTCTGTGGGCAAGTTAGGAAGTGGCATTCTCTAACTATCCGTAAGAAAGCCCTGTGTGGAGTACTACCTGATAATTCTGACAATTCCATCTTGGGAACCAGGTAGAATTAACCCCAGAACACCTTTATCCTTGGCATATTGTACATGGTTCACCTGCATGTGCTTTGCTGTTCCAAAGAGCCTCAGTTCAGAAATTAGACATGTGCCGTTACAGTGAATGTCCAAGTGGGCTGTTAGTGCTTGTGTTTGTGAGAAGAAAGAAAGAGTACAAAATAACTGAGGAACTTAGACATGGCCTTATAACTAGTGAGAAAGAAAACAACACCCAGAATAATTTTAGTGGAGCGCTATGCTTATAAAGTATGTTGTGAAGCAAGATAATTAATGTTACTTGCTGAGGGTGAGATTCAGTTTAATTCTCCCTATCAGATATGCCTTAGTCAGAGGGAATCAACATTCTATACTGGGAAATCATCTGTCAGAATGACAAGATGTGGGTATCATGATCCACCTAGGTCCATGAAGTGACAGCTTTTAGGTGTCACGTTTAGCCATTCCTTTTTTTTTTTTTTTCTGTCTAAGATCATTTAACTTAGTGCAGTCAGGGCTGTGATCCCTTGGTCAAGCTTCCCATTCACCTCAGGGTTTAGATGAGGTTTGTATATCCCTCCCCCAAAGGACACAATCCTCCCCCCCATTACAACTACATTCACCCTCCCACCCACTCCACACACCAGATTTAAATGCTTCAAGGGCCCTCCTGTGTCAGAGCCGCTGGACCCACAGTTATCTTTGCCTTCAGTGCCTACCAACCATAAGGCTGTTCTTCCCATCAGGTCTCTTATAAAAATACTGCTTTTCACTCTTACTTGTCTGTGGACCTACTGCATTCCCTACTTATTTTTACTGCTTTAATTTTTATTAACAACGCACCCTGTCACTTTCTTTTGTTCCCGTGTTCACTGTCTGTCCTTTCAGTGGATTAGCTGGATATGAACAAGAATTGACTTAGTGGCTATGCATGAGGTCAGAGGCTGATGTCAGTGTCTGTCTCAGCTATCTGAACCTTATCTGCTGAGACAGAGCCTCCCACAGAATCTGGAGCTCACCATTTAAGGCACACTGGCTAGTCAGTAAGCCTTGGGAATTCTCCTACCTCTACCTCTCCAGCACTAGGGTTAGAGGTACCTGCTCCTATGTCTGGCTTTTTCCGTAAATGCTAGGAATCCATGCCTAATGAAGGTAAGGAATGATCGGTACATGGCGACATCTCTGCAGTCCCCAGTTGGGATCACTGCAATATCCACAGGTCTTAGACTGTGAGGTGGAAATGTTATACACATCTGTTGAAAGAATATATGATATCTAATTGGTCACACGTTCAGATGCAAATTGAGTGTAGCTCTCAAGGACTCATTTGCCAGTGTGTTTATGCTGAGGAGTGGCAGAAACTTTAAAAAGCAGAGCTGGATGAAAGATAATTAGGACATCTGCAGTCCTGCCAACTAATTAGAAGGTATTGCTGTCATTCCTGTGGGGCCGCAGACTAGTTCTTGTGAGAACAAGGCAGGACCCTCTCTCTGTTATGACTTCCTGTTTGGCTATGTGATCCCAGCTCTTGCTCACACTGTGTGCACTGACAGGTTGTGGTGCAGACTGGGAAGTGATCACTGGAAGGAAGTGTGCCTTGTGGGCTTCTAACCTTCAAAACTGTGAAATAGACTGATTTTCTTTATAGCTTGTCTAAAGTTGGGTGTTTGGCTAAACAATGGGAATGTGCACATTACAGAGCAGACTGGAAGACATCACCACACTCCCAGTGTGGTTTGTGGTGGGATGACTTCCTTCTTCCCTCTCTCCCTGTCTCTCCCCTCATAACACACGACAGTGATGTAAAACTATTGGAAGTTTTCCGATACGACTTGGTTTCTCATCCATCCCTTGCCCTTGTCCCTCAGCCTGCATGCCCTTCCAGTTCCTCTGTCACTTGACGACTACCTGTTTCCCCCACTGAGCTTCCCTGATGCTCTGTGGAATGAGCAGGGTGCTTTCAATCTGTCTGTTCATTCCTGCACAGGCCCCTCACAAATGGAGCTCCTTGCCAATGAGAAGTTTTTATTTTTATTTCATTCTGACCACTGTTGGGCGGACAATTCTCCTATGGACTTTATTTTTGTATTTCTGCCCCTCAAAGCAGCTTCTAACACATGGTTCACCGTTAGTAAATGCTTGTTGAATGAATCAGAGTGTATCTACACAAAAGTTTGGTGGGAAAAGCCCAAGGTGACAAGAAGAAAGTGCGTGCTGGGGGCTAATCTCTTTGAGACTTACAAGGTGAGGCCTTTCCATACGGGATTGGTATGGTCAGAGCCATACACAGGTTTCACCATACCAGGAACAAAAGTACCAGGGATGTATAAACGGCCACCAGGCATGGGGAAAGGATGGATGACTCCTATTTTGATTCAAGAAACTTGAAGCATCTTGTGGTGGAAAGAGAAAGTTACAGAGCAGCCCCAGAATAAGAACTGAATGAAACAGACAGAAAGTCTCAGGGAAAGAGATTTGAATTGTATTTTGCTGGCATTGCTGAGAATCCACAGGAGAATTGTCTATCCAACAATGGTAGCAGAGCGACAAGGAATGAAGTCCAAACCGGAAGAGGGGCCTGGAGACAGGGACCATCAAGGAGCGTTAGAATCCTAGGCAGTGTGAATGAGAACCATAGATGTAAAGAAGCAAAGCCATAGACAGAGGTGAGTAATGACTGAGGCAGGCCAGAGAAAGGGAGGAGCTTACCCCAAGGGGGATCAGATGCATCTGGAGTTCAGGGAGAAGCAGGGATGCTTGTTTGGGGGATTAAGGGGGGGGGGAGTCAGGCATGAAGTGAGTTACAGGCAATCTGGAAACAATGACTGTTGTCTTGTGCTATAATTTATGTTTTGCCTAAGCATTGATGCTCACCCACAGTGTGTATTACCTTATAACACTGAGGGAGAGCCATGAACAGGGAGCAGCTGCTGCTGAGCCATTGGTGTTAGAACACATAGCTTTCCTCTCCATATGCTCCTTACCTGTGGCAGCCAAAGACCTGTCTGTGCTCATAGGATACATTTGGAACACGTTTGCTGAGATTTTTATCTACCACATTTTCTAAGTAGGGGACCCCTCAAGTAGTTATTTGGGGTTTTCTGAAAATAAAGCCCTAAAACTTATCCTTCCACCTTGAAAAGACTTGTCCTGGCCAAGGTTTCTCCCACTGCCCCCACCCCCCGCTGAGTTTCCATATTTTAATTGTTTAACAAGAATGAGAGAGAGTCACAAACCCCTGGCTGCTTTGTCATGTTGTCTTCATCCAGGGACTGCAGAAATCTTGATTCTAAAGGGAGAGAGAAAACAAGTCCACATCAAAGGAAGTGTCCAGTGTCCAGAGCCTTTGGTTCCAGATCACAGCAACACTGAAAACTCAGGAAGCCTGTGCATTGTTCAGATTCTCACTCCCCCCCCCCCCCCTTTTCAGTTTTGATAGGAAAGAAGGGGAAAAAAAGTGAAAATGGCAGGCTTTCAAAATCTAAGGTGAACCTGAAATATAAATAACAGAAAAGCCAACGGCGTGAAATGTGTTTCCAGATTATTGCATGACATCAGGCAACAAACAGGAGCAAGGAAAGGATGCTGTTTGGGGGTATGTTTCTGGAACTTACCTCCAAAATCTGCCACCACAGCATGGCCATCCTCATAGAGAAGAATATTGTGACTAGGAGGGAAGTAGACTGAGTAAGTGTTATTGAGTCATAACTAGGTTGCCTCCCAGGTCGTCATTTGTTACCACAATGGCAAAATGTACTAACTCTGATGCTCTTGGGTTTTTTGTTGTTGTTGTTGTTGTTGTTGATTCAGAAAGGGGATTTACAAAGTATGGTCATGTTGTAGCTCCCATCAGCAGTGTGAAGAATTCCTACTTCAACAAACCCTCCAAGCTGGTCAACAGGTCTTGTTAGTTGATGTGCAGTTCCCCAGCTCACAGAGTCCTGTTTGAAAGTGCGGCTCTGGGTAGGCAAGGCATGGGATGAACTGGTTGCAACTCAGGCATGGATCTTTCAAGGAGCGGCACGCAGTGGATGTGCTACCAAGAACAGTCACCTGAGTTAGATTCCTGAAAGCCACATGAGGGAAGCATATAAGTAAGCCCTGCATGTTATCCACTGACCTTCAGCCATGCTTTGCGATCTGTGTTTGTGCACACCCCCAGCTGCCCTCTCACTAAATACTTGTGTGTGTGTATACATACACACACACACACACACACACATACACACACACACACACACACACCACACGCACACACACACACACACACACACACACACACACACACACACACACACACACACGTATGTGATATCTTGGACCAGAGACATTATTTTAATACATGGAATATATCTGAGGCCTGTTAAATGATATCAGCTAAAGTACACTTTAAGAAGTTAGCAAGCCACCAAAACTACTCTTGCAGCCCAGAACTCTAGAGGATCAGGAAAACTGTCAGGGAATATCAGAAATGTTCTTAGCATGAGAAAAAAGGGGAATCATGTGGGACAATTTCAACCAATCAGCTTGGTTTTGTCATCATTTCTATGCAAAAATTAGATGTCCATAAATAAATATAGACACCAGTATCACATGGCACTTTGTAAATTTGTACATTTGGGGTTTTGATAATCTTGTCTCCATAGTACTGGGAAAGTTCCATTTTGTGAGGTAGATCAAAGTTAGGACAGTCTAGGGGAGGTCATCCCTCCCCCACACAGAGCACATAGGATAATTTACATAGAAGCACACAGTGATACACACTGTTGTTGAGGACTGTACTTGTCTTTAGACTTTTAATTAGAGATCATGTGGCGCCTAACTGAATTGATAGATCTACAACATATTCTGATCTTAAGGCTCAAGGGTCATAGCAGAAGAGGAGACGGAATGATTGTAAAAGCCAGAGGAACATGATGGTGTCTATGAGGTTGTATTTCCGAGAAATGCCAGCAAGGCTACATGCATGAAGTCTCTTCAGAATGGCTGACTAAGTAAGATCTGAACCGTGGAGATTTTGGTATATGTACCTAATTTTGAGTCTGTGTTTGGCTCATGGAGGAGGCATTTCCAAGTGAAGAGGTAGCATTCTTGGTTTTGGTACTTGGTATTAACAGGATTATCTTCATTGATTTATATGATGCTTCCTGATACTCACTTGGTTTGCAAGAACATTACTTTGGAAAGCCTTTTGCATTGTAAATGAACTAGGAAAATAGACTTAATGTACTTTGTAAATGCTAACATTTAATGTGTGTTAAAAGTGAGATAGATGGTAGAGTATAGGAATATTTGAGAGTGTCAAAACAGGAAGGGCTGAGGTGCAATTTTTAGAACCAAATTACAAATTGGTAGGTGTGATGAGGACAATGCTGTTATAACGAAAAAATAAGATCTCAAACCAACAGGAAGATCACACATAGTCACAAGGCTGCACAGCCCACATTCTGTCAAGGCAGTGTGAGTGTCAAAATTTACCCAGAACACTTAAATATATGCTGAGAAAAGTTCCATCAGACACAGTAAAATCATGGGTAGCCCCTGCCAATTATTTTATTGTTAATTCCGATTAGTAATTGATATGAGCATCTGAAGCCTTGTCTTTAACAGCTCTAAGTTCTCTGGATAGCTTTACAAATGGAGCTACTCTAGGGAGCTACCTGGACAGACCAGGGAACCTTTGCATACCTCTCGAATAGAAGCTGCAAGGTAGTGCTGCAGAACCAGACCTAGGGATCTAAAGCACTGAATCCTTACCTAACAATTCCTTTGTTCAAACTTCTTTTCATGTAAATATATGTTACCAAGAATAATTACACCAGCTAGCTAGACTTATGGTAGAAGGATTAAAAATTAGTCTTTGATGACAGAAATGTAGCACCTGGCCAGTAATAGCAGGCTCAGATTTCAGGATGCCCAGAAAGGGATTTGTTCTCTATTGTGCTGGGTGAAGTGTGGTAGAGAGCTGAGGGCAGGGTTGAATCCATTCCTCTAATGACCCTCTAGCATCTTCATTGTGCTGATTTGCAGATTAAGTGATACTGAAGATAGATCCTATTACTAAAGTGATAACCACAGAGTGATAGAGTAAAGGCCATATCCTGGAATAATTCAGTGCTTGCTATATCACTCATCAATCTACACATGAATGTTTAGATTCAGAGAACGATGAGGTATACAGACATTAGGGATGATCTACCTTAGTTCCTACAGAAGGTCTAGAAAGCTCAGAATTCTGGTGTACCAGCATAGGCCAGAGAGCTGTTGAATGTGAACCTAGAGTTCATTTGCTTTATGTTAGATGTTAGATGTTAGAACATCTCAGATGTTAGAACAGCCCCTGACAAACAGTAGGTAGTCAATGAGTTCAGATTTTATGTGTTGTGACTATGTGCTTCTCTCCAAAACACAATATTTACTTGCCTTCTGTTAGCAAGCCACTCTAGAAGATGCAAAGTGTATATGTTACGGATTTAATTTTCACTGGATTTATAATCTGCTAGTGAAAACCGAAGATGAATGTTTTCCAAGAAAATAGCATGGGTTAAGAACCGGATTAGCTTTGAAGGTCAGTCAGCTATTACATCTACAAATATGTACCAAGACTCTGTCATGTGCTGGGATGTTTCAAGCTGTGAAACAGGCAGGTTAAGGTTGGGCCCAAACAGTAGTGAGAACCAGAAGGAAGAGACCGAAAAAAGGGGAAATCAAATCCTGTGAAGATCTTGGCAAAGGCAAGAGTGTGTATGTGTGCATGAGTGTGTGTGTGTGTGTGTGTGTGTGTAGTTATAAAAGTAGATTTACTAAACCAAAGAACACATACTAGAAAAAAATGAGATATTTGCATAAAAGCAGTATTGAGTTGTGAAGATCCGAAAGGCTTTTTGAACGGTGAGTAACACCAGCCTCAGGCTTGAGCATGCCCAGAGAAGAATGTGTGCTGAGTCCCGAAAACCAGCCAGGACTTCAGAGTTACCATCACTGTCAAGAATGAGGTTGACCTCATGTGAAAGTCACGGTAAATGGTAAGCTTTCTGTAGTGTGAACACTGAAGGAATCAGATAGGTTAGAGAAGGCAATAGAGTAGGAAGTGGGCAGGCACTCCTGTGGGCGAGTGCCTGTCTATTCTCCAGAGTCACACTGGAGTCTGTATTAGAAATCTTCTCTGCAGGTGAGAAACAGATGCAGAGGGACTAAATCAGATACCCCAAATTTCTGCTGCTAAGGGATGGAACCCTCACTTATATTTCAGTCTTCAAAGTCAACCAGACCCTGAGGGAGACCACCAAATACCCAACTTCAGAGGGAGGCCATCAAATATCCAACTTCAGAGGGAGAACACCAAATACCCATCTTCAATAATGAGGTGAAGAGTAGATGGAAACCAATCTAGTGTGTCTTTGTACCAGTATGACTTGGCAGGCAAAGACCAACCCTCCTCCTCCTCCCCAGAGCTGTGCTGATATCAAGGTTCTGCAAGGAATATGCAGATAAGGGAAAATCAATTGCTACAAACAGTAGACTTGGGAAGCAAGGTAACTTGATGTTAGGGCCTCAAAGCTATCAGCATCATCAGAAGCTACAGAATAAAAACAACTCTGGAATGTCTGGATCTCCCCTGTCCCTGTAGATGGCCTGGGAGGCACTTTGTCCAGGATAAAGCTTCATGAGTGCTAGCTGAGGGCTGTGCTTGGTGGCACTTACAGTAGAACCAATTTTACTTTTCTCCCTCCCCCTTTAGCTCTAGAGAGTCTTGCCTTCCATCCGCACTGTGATTTTCCAAAGCTGTTGCTGTTTAACTGAAAGTGAAGTTTCGCCTCACCCAAACCTTTGCTCCTCCAGTGCATGGATACTGCAAAATCTGCACTTGGCATCGGCTTTGTCTTTAACCATGAACTTGAGTCGATTGTTTACATAAGAGAATATTTGGTCTTTGAAATGCCTGTTCCTCACAGATGACTCCCCCAAAGCTCTTTTAACCTTATTTAACCTCAACAAGGCATGCACTTTACAGAGAAGAGGATATAACCCAGGGCCAGATTTACTTCATCCCTCTAAACTGAGAGAGCAGAATCTGTGCTCTGGCCTTCAGGACTTTCTTGTTAGTAACAGTCTCAAACTTGTGTGCATGAGAGGAAGGGAGGGAGGGAGGGAGGGAGGGAGGGAGGGAGGGAGAGAGAAAGAGAGAGATTTTAAAGGGTTTTCTCTTTGCTAAGACTGAATAGAAGCTAAATTTCACTGGTTTCCTTTTCATAAAGGAAAAATTTCTCCAACCTTAGAACAAAATTAATTTAATGAAGCCATTATATGAGGATCAGGAGTCTTTTCATTTTAATTGCCTGGATTGAAAAGTTACCTCAAGTGCTCAAATGATTCATAATCAGCTAGTTCTGTGCTGCAGCCCAATGCTAATTGTCACTGTTAATCAGACTGGCCTGGTTATTAGGCCATTTCCCAATTCTGGTTTCCTCCTCGAGCTGGACTGGAGTTCATGGTTAGCCTTAGAAGGAGCAATGTGACTGCTACTCTCCCTCTACTACCATGAAGAACTTTAGGAAAAGGTTATTAAAATGCATAAATATTAATTTAGGTTATTTTTCTGAATTACAAAGCCATGTAATTGCCTGTGTCAGTTGTTCTCACAAACAATGGTTTAAGGACACCATGGACAACTCTCAGTGCCCTTATTTGGAGAGATGACTGCCTCACTGAGTAAACGTAACAACAGTGCCCAGCTTCCCAGATGTGCTGCAGGTCAGCTTTCTGAGGTATCCCTGAAGGTGATTAACTCAGGATTAAAGAACTGGCAACCAGCATGCCTGGAAGCATTCCAAGGGTCAGGTCAGTGGAAGCAGTCAGACTTCCTTCCATCTTATCACACTGTGAAAGTCATTAGTTTACAAACACATCTTTCTGACAAGTCATTCTTCACACCCTAAGCTGAGAAGTCCTGGATCTGCCACCTGCCACGCCTCTCCTTCCTACAGTGCTTGGAGATGGCTGGTTCTCTTCCAAGTACAGGCTTCTCACTGGGGAGTCCCACCTCAGTGACCTTCAGCACAGTCAGTCACACTGTTCCCCACTGTGCATTGGTCCTGTCAAGCTGAATGTCATCTCCGACAGGACCCAAATATCCTGAACCTCTTCCAGTAACTCAAATGTAGTTCAGCACGTTGTCTAAGCCTTTGATATGAATGCCATTCACAACTATGTGCTTTGTACTTTTGTTTCTTTTGTAAAAATTATTCTGGAGTCATCTGGTCAGTCCTTGGTAGCTACACATATGTTCTTTCATGGTTTCACTTTGATCTCTTTGTGCCTCCAATTTGTGGCTTCGATTCCCTTTGCCTGTGTCTCTGCTTCTTTGTCACACACACACACACACACACACACACACACACACACACACACACACACTTTATTCTTTTTAATTCTTCTGGCTATTTAGGGAGTAACTACTGATAGCAGCCATCCCCTTTATAATAGAAGCCCTGGCTTTGATCTCCAGTGTAATATAGAAACATATTTAGACTTGGGGACCTTCATGACAGGTACGTTCATTGATGTTCTATGGTGACTAGATTCTTGGGAGTCCCCCTTGATTTGCGCTGTGAGAAAGTTTTCAGAGTTTATAGCCCCATCCCCTCCAGTTCACTATCTGAAGGTATGTTCTCTCAGCTCCCTGCTCCAGCTGTCACACTACCCTGTCCAGTACAGACTATCCCCCTGAAACCAAATAAACTCTTTCTTCCTTCAGTGTTTTATCACAGTGATAGAAACGTACCTAATACAGGCTGCTTACAGCTGAGTGAGAAACCTTGAGCTCTGCTTCAGAACTGAATCATGACTCTATTCTCATTCTTGAGTTCCTCCTTATTTGTTGCTTAGAGATCACTATCATCTAGCTAAAGGCTCTTACTGTGTCCAGAAAGTACCCAAGGATTTCTACCTGAATACTCCAGGACTCATACTGTGTCCAAAACAATTCTTTGTTATTCTTTTGCAATCTAAGTAATGCCCATGGGACTCCCTTTAGGTATTATTTTACCAGGGTCCCCAGTTCTTCTCAAGCTCCTTTAAACACATAGAATTCTACTCTTCTATAGGATATCACTCTACAATATGTTGTAAGGGTAGAACTGACTCTGTTGTTTCCCAAAGGTTTGCGGAAGAGGTTTTGTTTTGCAGTCTGACAGCCACACAGCTTGTCAGGGATGGCAATGCCCAGGTCTGAGCATGATCTAGGTGAGAGAGAAGCAGCTTTCCTAAAGCCCAGAATCATGAACTTCTAAACGCCAAAAGCCTAATTTCACTCAACCCCTGGAAACCATGGAAACGAAACACTCCAATAAATGCAAAGGATTGCAGAGCCTCTTCTCCTCCTAAAACAAACTTCTGTCTGTCAGTAGAAGTCTGTTTGAAAGCTTACCCCAAAGCCTCTGGATTTGTCGCAAGGCCACTGGGATTGAAGATAGAGATTATGAGATCTGTATCGTGCTTCGGCCTGCTTATTGAGGGTAATGTGAAAAAGCGCATCCTCTTCACTCAACATTTGCTCAGAACGTGAAGTGCAAGTGTGGGAACGTGTTCATGAGATCAGCAAAGCACCCACCTGGGCCCCTGTTGGGAGAAGTCTGTGGATAAGTAGCCTAGAATCCACAAGCAATTAGTTCCATCTTTGAACAAGTGGAGTTATTTCTTGGCTGTTTTAATAGAGATTAGTTTTATGGGGACTTTTAGGTACTAAAACTACAAAATGGAACATTCTTGGATGCTGAAGTGGCAGGGAATTTGACAAGTGACAGCTGAGAGTTTATCCCACAGGGTTCCTCCCACTTTACTCTGAAATTGATTCAGAGAGGAAGAAGTTAGAAGCTAGCACACAGCCTGTATCCACCTCATGGTATTTAGCATCCTTCAGTTCATTGGGGCCATGCATGAACAGAACTTCTGATTTCAAGGAGGGGGCTAGGAAACCTAACTTTGGGAGCCACAGGCAGCCATTGTGGGAGAATGTGGGTCACACTGAAGAATGAAGAAAATGCCAAATATCTATTTATGTAAAAGAAACAAGCAACTAATCTGATTAATAAAAGAAAATTACTATCCAAAAATAACTAAAGAAACTTCTAAGTGTGATCTCTCACTGTGACTAGAAGAGTTTCCTTTTTGCCTTTCTGAACTCTTAGATGTAGAAATGGTAAAGGCATCAACTTTCCCAGAGAAGCACAGCTCCAAGTGTAAAAAGAGAGCCCCCAGGTTCCAGAAAAACACACCAACAGGAAAGCCACAGTGAAGTCTCTGCAGTAGAAGTGACTTAAACAAGCATGTGACACATGCTTCAAATGTCATTATAGAACCGGAAGGTGTCCTACTTAGCTTTAACTGACAACTTGGCACAGGTGAGTCATCTCAAAAGGGAGTCTCATTTGAGGGAATTTATAGATCACTTTGGCCTGTGGTCTTGTCTGAGAGAGTGTCTTGATTACTAATTGATGCACAAGGGTCAACTCACTGTAGGTAGCTCTATTCCCTAGACAGGAAGTACAGGGCTGTACCAAACCAAACCAAACAACAACAATGAACCATGAGCTCACAAAATCCATCAGACAACATCCTCCATAACCAATTCCTGCTGTATGTCCTCGACTGTGAGTGAGTTTCCTGAGGTGAAGTAACAGTTCATGAAATAGCAAGCTTGTCTACCTTCAGGTTCGTGCCCTGACTTACCTCAGCAATGGATTGTGGCCTGCAAATAAGAGCCAAGTGAACATTTCCTTCCTTTGGATTGCTTTATTACAGAAACAGAGTGAAGCTAGACACCTAGCTTCTGAGAACTTCTTAGATGATTTTTATTCCATAAAGGAAAACTTTGAATATCTTTTCCATAGGCCTATGATATAGCAACGGACCTTGCCCCTGCTCAGCTGCTCACTGCATTCCCTGAACCCCACAGATCCCATGTGCCTCTATTCCATGCTAAGAGAAGACACAGATACTCAGAAGCCAACTACGAGCTTTGTCTTGTTGAAAGAATCTTCTCACCCATATCTGAGAATCCAGATCCAAGAGACCAACTTGTCAAGGATCTTCTGAGTACTCACTTTGCACTAAGGCATAAACAACGTCTGTCCACCATATTAAAATTCATCCCCAAATAGCATAGGGAAGTGAGGGTTGGGGCAAAAGGTCAAAGGAAGGAAATGGCGGACAGCCTTCCCTTGAGAAGAGAAACCACACAAGTGTAGAATGGTAGATACTATTGGTATTATGTCTACCACATTTCCTGCTGAAGGTCCCCAAATCCTGAAGTCAGCGTAGCCAAGAGAGTAGGAACAGACAGATCCCAGAAGGCAGACAGAGAAGGAAAAGAGCTCTAAGTAGATCAATGTACTTTTCTCTTAAATGTTAAGATGGCAAGCTCTTTGCTATTCCCCCTGCCAGAGGGGAGAATTGGGGTGGGGAGACTTTCAAACCTCCCATGGGAGGTAGCCTCCTGTGGTAGGAGTCAACCATCTTCTCCTTCTCTGTCTGGATTATTTGATATCCTCCATAGCCCAAATTGGCCAATTCTGAGATTTAGCCTCAGAGAATACTCCAATTTACCCAAAAGCCAATTTACCCTTAAACATATGAAAGTTTAGGCGTTGTAAGACAATCTCAGATTTTTGGTCCAGATTCCTTCCCCCTGTCTCTTTGTGCTTTGCTGTATGTGTGAGCTGACTTTAATAAAATCTGAATGAATGCTGATACCCTGCTTCTCTTGCCAGAGTATTCAGGCAAGCAATGGAACCCCTCCCCGGGACCCTGGGAGACCACATCATGACAGCATCTTACCTGCATTAAGCAGACTGTGGCAGTGCATAGAATTAGCACTTGGGAAACAGCTGGGCTTTATCAACAAACGCAATTTCCTGTGCTTGGCAGTAAAGCAGCCTTGGGTTTGAGCAAATCACTGTAAGCTCACAGAGAAGAACATGCTATCTCTGGCCAGCAGAGGTTTTCCGTCCATACAGCCTGCTCTCCAAGGAGCACCCCTCACCTCTCAGAAGGTCCCACAAATAAGTGGTTCTAAAACCACTTATTGGTTCCAGGGGAATTTGTATGTGGCTCTTTAGGAACAGGGATTAGTATTTGGAGAGAAAACCGTTTGCTTTTTGGAGTACTCGACCTGCTTGCTTCAGCCGTGGTCCCTTCATCCCTACTCAGCAAACACAGGGAGGCTCAATACTCTCATTTCTACACCAACATGGGTTAAAAATGTACTTAGTCTCACAGGCTTTCCATCAGAGGCACTTTGAAAATTCAAAAGGAATGGACAAATCTATTTTTTAAAGACTCCCTGAGCCACTCAGTGCCTCTGGCTGTCGGGAAGACATACTGTGGATTTCCTTGCAGACATTGGACATTCTGTTACCGGGGGGGGGGGGGGGGGGGCCGGGGACAAGGTATTAGTCACAAGGATGTAAGGTAAGGACTGTGATGGCTGAGGGCCAGAGGGTATAACCGCCTGCAGAGTGAGCCGAGCTCTTTCTTGGTTTCTTCTTCCCTTTGCCTGCCTTCTACAAGTGGAATCCACTTCTCTCTAAATAAATATTCTCATTTTTTAGGACTCTGCTCAGTATTTGATTCTCTTCCTGACTCTCAGATCTCGTCTTTTACTACTAGTAAGACTATAAGAAGCCAGAGGCTAGAAGCCTAAGCCAGGGAGTTACTGGTGATCAATAAATTATTTAAAATTTATTTTTGAGGGGTGGTGAGAAATGATCTTATTTAGCCCGGAATGACCTCAGATTTACTATGCAGGTAAAGATGAATATAAACTCCTGATCCTCATGCCTCTGCTTCTCAGGAGCTAGGACTACAGATGTACTCCACCATGCCTGCATCAAAATTTGTTGCTGATACTGGAGGAATACAGGATAGAAGGAGTGAGAGAGCCATGGACTTCTTATGTGGTGCTTACATGCTGGGGCAGCTATTCCCAAACTCTTTAGAATGAAATTCTGATATTGTTCAGACCACATTGGTGTTTCATATTTTCTATTAATATTCACATTCATGACCCAATGTTTCTAGGATTTAAAACCTTTATTTCTTCTCTTAAGCCTTATCTATGTGCTTTCTCTGTGGTCAAGATTTCTCCAACAAATATTGGAAGAGTAGTTACTTAGCTTTAGTCTATGGCTGTATACTGTGCAGCAGAAGACAGCGTTCCAAAGAATAATTTTTTCCAGTAAAGATAAGGAAATGAGTCAAACACTCTCCACTCCCTCTGCAGTAATCTGCTGTCCTGTATAAGCAGACCTTCCTTGTCTTTCCTGACCAGCTAATTCTAAGCTCTGCCTCAGGAGCAAGCATAAGGCCAACCTGCTTTTAAAACCCTTATTCAAATAATGTAGTTCCTGTCAGTGGATCTGAATTGAATGTATGTTACGGTGTTCAATCTTAATCCAACAATTATTATGTATTCTCTTTTCAGATAATTTTGGTTTTTTTTGCAGTCAGTATATAGGATAAGCATGTAAACAGAGTGTGGCTTATCACATAGTCTATTTCCCATGTAGATTAAAAACATGTGTAAGCCACTTGGTATCTTTTATATCCAAGCATTGGACAAATTGCAGCAGCTCAGGAGGCATTGAGGCTGTGACCAGTAGGTTGTCTGTTCTTTCCCAAGTGATCCTGACCAGTGATCCATTTTCTTCTTCTCTGTCAATATTACTGCAGGCTTTTCTGCTTTGGCATCTTTCGCAAACCACTCTCCCCTCATCCCACCACAGTCTCACCTTTCCCAGCTGCCTCCTTAAACACCTCTGGTGAACAGCTGTCTCTCAGTCTCTCCTGGCATTCCAGTCGTTGTTCCACAGAAGAGTGGTAAGCTGTTCTTCCTGACCAAAGAAAGTCCTGACCAAAGAACTGATCCTTCCTGATCCAGTCACAAAATCACAACATAGGGTGGTCCCTGCTTCTCCCTCTTCTTTAACCCCTCACAACGTGCCCCTATACCATATAAATTATGTTTATAGAGCATAGTCTCATCTATCTCTTGTGTTATTTGTGTCTTCTCCAACTCAGTAGAAGGTAATTATTCCATTTTTATATGTGAGTTAATTTTTTTCCATTTGTAGAGCACATTACAGATCATTCCCATTCAGAAGGAGGTGTGGCCTATGTGTGCAACATAAATACAGAAGCGTCTGGATGTCAGAATGGGGCTCTGAACTCCTGGAACTGGAGTTACAGATGATTATAAGTCTCTGTGTGCGTGCAGGAGAGCTCAGGTCCTCTCAAAGACCAGGGATCTTCTGCTATGTCAGTCTACAGACCTTCTATGGCAATTTACACATGGTGTTAATACTTCACTTGACAGCTCAAGAATTGATGCTGAAAAGCTTAAAATGCTTTGTTTAAGGTCACATACTTGCTAAAGAGATCACATTCCCAATCACAATTCCCATTGAATTGGCTTCTTCCAAATTCATTTGCTTGCCTTCACATGTGTGTTTACTGGTCCACACAGGGTGGTTTGAAATAAAGGTGAGTTCGAAAACATGGCCCAATCTGCTGTGCTAATTCAGGAATGCCCATGTTGAACAGTGAGTGACTTTAGTGGAGGCATTTGTGATGGGACTGGACTTAGACTACTTGGTCTAAGTCAGCTCTACTTATTTGTGGTTTTTATTGTTGTTGTTGTTTGTTTTGCCTTGCACAAAGCTCAAGTCCAAGTGGATCAGGGACATCAACATAAACTGGATACACTGAACCTAATAGAAGAGAAAGTGGGAAAAGCCTTGAATGCATTGGCACAGAGGAAAATTTTTCTGAAAAGAACACCAATGGCTTATGCTCTAAGATCAACAATTGATAATTGGGACCTCATGAAACTGAAAAGCTTATGTAAGTCAAAGGACACTGTTAATAGGATAAAACACCAACCTACAGATTGGGAACGGATCTTCACTAATCTTACATCTGATAGAGGGTTAATATCACAAATATATAAAGAACTCAAGACTCCATAAAACCAAATAATCTAATTAAAAATGGAATACAGAGCTAAGCAGAGAATTCTCAACAGAGGAATCTCAAAAGGCCGAAGATTTTGGAAAAGAAATTAATGTATCATGTTTTAATTTCTTCTTCTTTAACATGGTAAGTTTCAGTTAAAGACTAAATGAAATAATCATGGCAAACAGAAATGTATCTATCAAGCTCAAGTCTGACAGATAGTGTTTCCTCAATGAAGTGATAAACAATGGGAATGACATCATCACCTAAAAATTAAGTAGTTGGTTTCTCATAGACTAAGGATAGCAAGGCAAACAAACGGTGGAGGAGTGTACTGGCTGGTTTTGTGTTTCAACTTGACACAAGCTGAAGTTATCACAAAGAAAGGAGCTTCAGGTGAGAAAATGCCTCCATGAGATCCAGCTGTAAGACATTTTCTCAATCAGTGATCAAGAGGGGAAGGCTCCTTGTGGGTGGTACCGTACCTGGGCTGGTAGTCTTGGGCTCTATAAGAAAGCCAGCTGAGCAAGCCAGGAGAAGGAAGCAAGCCAGTAAGTTAATACCTCTCCATGGCCTCTGAATCAGCTCCTGCTTCCTGACCTGCTTGAGTTCCAGTCCTGACTTCCTTGGGTGATGAACAGCAATTGGAAGTGTAAGCTGAATAAACCCTTTCCTCAACTTGCTTTATGATCATGATGTTTGTGCAAGAATAGAAACCCTGACTAAGACAAATTGGTACCAGCAAAGTGGGGTATTCCTGTGACAATCTGGCCATGTTTTGGGGAGGACTGTGGAAGGCCTTTGGAACTTTGGGCTAGAGGAGCCATTCAGTGTTAAGAGCTTTGTGGGATGTTCTGTAGGAGCTTGGAAGATAATGTTGAGAACAGTGCAGAAGATGAAGTCCAGGCTTGTGAAATTTCAGAGAGAAGATTAAAGACTCTTATCAGGGCCATTGTTAGTTTATTTAAGATTCTGTGGTTTTGGTTAGCTGGTAGCTGGAGCTGAAGAAATCAGCTGTGATTAACAAGATACCAGAACTACTAAAGCAAAACCATTGCATTACTGGGACTATTGATGCTGGTTAGCTAGAGCTAGGAAATTGGTGGTAATTGGGAAGAGACCAGCATCATTGAGGTGAAATCTTCTGAGAAGTCTTTTCTGAGAGCACAGAGGCTGTGTTCCAGAGATAGCCAGGGTTGTACCTTGTGCGGTGGCTGGACTTGGTAATGTGTAAGAGTCACCCAGGTGGTTCTGGTTTTGAAGGCATGAAAGGGTCATGAAGAGCAGCTGAGGCTCGGCACTGTGAGAGACCTTGGAAGGCCATTGGTGAAGGTGCAGCCTCAGTTGCAATTGATGGCCCAGGACTGAAGGGGTCATGCAAAGGAGGTGAGGCTTGGCACCATGAAGAGAACCTATAAGAGGCTGTTGGTAAAGCCTAGTTGCAGCGGAAGACAGCAGTGTTTTGGAGCTGGGAGTACTGTGAGATGACCACCAAGAACAGCAGCAGCAGTGGACTACAGGCATCTGGAGCCTAAAAGACAAGGTGTGTGCTACAAAGGGCAGAGCTGGAGAAGTGACTCAAGCACTTGGAGGAATACAGAAGACCATGAGTGGATCCCAGACATTGGATGGTTGGAGTTTGATTTTGCTTTTGATTGTGACTGTGCCCGGATATACTCCCCCCCTCCCCCCCAAGGAAGAAGGTATTTTAGTGGAGCACACAGTTAAGAGACTTTTACTTGTAAAAAGACCTTTAAAGATATTTAGATCTTGGGGATGAATAAGAAAGTAAGGGTTGAGGCTTAATAGTGATATATTTGTGTGTCAAGTTGAGAAGGGGTCAATTGTACTGGTTGGTTTTGTGTCAACTTGACACAAACTGGAGTTGTCACAGAGAAAGGAGCTTCAGTTGAGAAAATGCCTCCATGAGATTCAGCTGTAAGGAATTTTCTCAATCAGTGATCAAGGGGGGAGGGCCCCTTGTGAGTGGTACCATCTGTGGGCTGGTAGTCTTGGGCTCTATAAGAAAGCCAGCTGAGCAAGTCAGGAAAAGCAAGCAAACCAGTAAGTTAACATCCCTCCATGGCCTCTGCATCAGCTCCTGCTTCCTGACCTGCTTGAGTTCTAGTCTTGACTCCCTTTGGTGATAAACAGCAACATGGAAGAGTAAGCTGAATAAACCCTTTCCTCCCCAACTTGCTTCTTGGTCATGATGTTTGTGCAGGGATAGAAACCCTGACTAAGACAAGGATTCCTCATGGAATGATAAGAAAAGTAAGCATGTTTATGTATCTTGTACATGGAAGGAGAATGCTTGAACAACCTTAGGCAGTGAGCAGAGAACAATCTTCAGGAAATCACCTTAAGAGTTTGAGTCTGCCTGCACTTTATGGCTCCCAACACTAACTGAATCTCCACAGGGTTCAGGCAGTGTCTCCCTTTTCTGTTTGAACAGCTCTTTTTTGGGAGCAGTGGTTCTTATGAAGGGGCTGCACCTGCTCCATTGGAAAGTGCTGCTCACAGGACAAAGGCTCATTTCCTTTCTGACTTTCCAAGATTTTGTCAGCATGGCCGGCCAGAAGTCTACAGAGTGCTGA
>CM052704.1:123084297-123137285 GCA_028551405.1 Uromys caudimaculatus
GGGGAGGGGATAGGGGGTTTCCAAAGAGGAGACCCAGAAAAGGGGAAACATTGGAAATGTAAATAAAGTATCAAAAATAAAAAAAAAAAATTAAAAAAAAGAAAAAGAAATAGAAAAAAAAAAAAAGATTTAACTACTTAAACTTCCAGAGACTCGAGGCTGATGATATCCTCATGTTGCATGCTGTCTACACTGCCTCTGCTTACAATGCTATAGGGCACAACAGATGGCAGAACCCTTAAATGTCACAGACACTCTTAAGAAAGTCCCAGCAACTGTCTTTCCACTTACAAGCAGATAGGTAACTAACTCACTGTAGATTGAAGTAAACTTTATTCAAGGTAATAAAAAGCAAACGGAGTTGGTGAAATGGCTCAGCAGGTAAAGGCAATTTCTGCCAAGGCTAGCTACCAGTTCGTAATAAGGCCTCCATGGTAGGAGGAGAAAACTGACTCCCACTAGTTGTCCTTTGACACCCACATGTGTGCTATAGTATACAAGTGTTTATTTCACACCCCCCAATATACGTAATTTTTTTCAAACAAGCAAAATGATTTTTAAAGATTTATTTTTAATTGTTTGCGTGTATCTATGCTTAAGAAGAAAGTTGTTTGCAAAGGCTGGAAGAGGGTGTGGAGTCCACTGGAGAGTGAATTATAAGTGATCTTGAGCCACTAGCCCTGAGAACCGAACTCAGGATGAAGTCTTGAAGGCAAATAATTACTTCTAAAGGCTGGTAAAGGCACATTGCTAACCTCTAAGCTACCCTGTATATTGTCTCTGACATGTATCACAGCAATTCCTGCAACTGGCATATGTTGGATGCTGTCCCAAAGCTAACTTTCCCTTTCACGTGGCCACTGAAGTTTGTTGAAGCTCCTTCAAAACATGACCCAACATTCTGGAGTGACAAGGCTGCACAAGGTGAGCTGTTCTTGTTAAGTCATCGTGTGGCTGACATATGCTTGTGTGTGAGTGTTGAGGTCTCTGAGAGCTTGGCAAGGTGAAAGGGGCTAAAAGACTCCTCGTGAGACTCTCCCAGGTCTTGCCTGTCTTCCAGAAAAGTGAATGTCAAAAATGATAGGCAAGAAAGTGAAGTCAGAATCTTACCCAGAATCCCTTCTAGAACCCTCAGAATTGGTTTCTGCCTTTTGTTTGAGCGATTAGATGCTTAAGATGGATTCCATGAAAGGTTCTGTACATTTTATAGTGCATAGATATAAATAGACAATTATTGAGGTTTTTTGCCTCCAAATATATAGGAGCTATGCTACATAATGCTGACCTGCATCTGTAGAGAGCCCTACCTTTCTACTAGTCATGTGCACACTCTGTTCATCCATTTGCCCAGTCTACAGAAAATAACTGAAGCGTATCTCTCCTCTAGCTTCTCCTTTCATTGCTGGTCCTAAACTCCTTTCCATTTTACCTTTCCTGGTTGTGGTGGCTTAAATGAGAATAGCTGTCATAGTCTCATGTGTTTGAATACTTGGTCCACAGTTAGTGGAACCATTGAGAAAGGATCAGGAGGTGTGGTAGTTTGAATAATTTTAATATTTGGTCACCAGGACGTAGCACTATTTGAAAGCCTTGGGAGGTACGGCCTCGTTGGGAGAAATATGTCACTAGGGTTGGGCTTTAGGGTTTCAAAATTGATTTCAAGCCCAGACTCTTCCTCTTTCTGTTGCCTGCAGATCTCAGTTAGTTCTTCAGCACTATGTCTGCCTTCATGTTCCCCACCATGACAATGACCTAAACATCTGAAACTTTAAGCAAGCCCCAATTAAATGCTTTTCTTTATAAGAGCTGCCCTCTCTTCACAGCAATAAAACACTGACTAAGACAGGAGGTATGGCTTTTGTGAAGGTCAATGAAGGTAGGTTTTGGGGGTTAACAAGTTCTCTGTCATTCCCATGTGCTCCCTCTCTCCTGCTTCTGAATCAAGACATGAGCTCTCAGCTGCTGCTGTAGTCACATTTGTAGACCCTAACCCTCTGAAACTGTAAGTCCAATTAAATGCTTTCCTTTATAAATTGCCTTGGTCCTGGCAACTTATTACAGAAATAAGAAAGTCACTAGTATGCCCATCTTTTGATACCTTTTACCTGCTAATTTGAAAGATAGCGACTTACGTTGGCCACATTCTTCTCAGATGTGAACTCTTCAAGAACATGCGCCTGTCTTAATTGATTTAACTATCAATACGATGTTCATTCCAGAAATGTGTGTGTAGGAAGCATATGAATCAATATTTTGCTTTTCTTATTTTTTTCTCTTTAGAATGCTAATTTATGAATAGTCTGCCAATGTTTCCTTACTGAAGAAAGACAACTTCCATGTAAACCACAATGAGTTGTACCATTTCAGCCACATACCAAATATGTAAATTATAGACTCAGAAACATACTCCTTTTTGAAGTATCAGAGAATAACACATATATCCAAGATGTCACAATAGCATAGTGATTTGCACTCCTTTAAAACAGCACACAGTGGGGATTTCCTCATCTTTGAGAAGAAACATAACAGTTAAAGCTTGAGTAGTGTGAAGTGTGGGCTGGTGAAGGAGCCTCTACCTCTGAGTGGTCAATGATTTTGATAAAGATCCAGTCCCTCAGTATGCGGCCATCTCCAGTTATCTATCTAAAGCCAGTGACAAGCTTTCCTATGAGGGACAGAAAGAGGACACAGAGTCGGGGAGGTGAGGAAAGATGGGGGAAGAGAAATGGGACTAAAGCTACCAGATCCCGGAGGAGGCAAATAACAGAAGTACTAGATCTTTGCTAAATAGGAACAGCATCAAACTGCCTTCTAAATACACATTTCTAAACGCAGAGATTAGTGCAGTTCTCCGTCTTTGTCAGAGCAGCTCATTGTTAAAATTGGCAGTGAGTGGTTGATACAGAGACTCAAAAGCAGTCAAAGCACAGAGAACAAGTATCTGAGGAAGGTTCAGAAAAAATGGAATGTTTGTCTGTCTCTCTGTGTCTCTCTGTCTCTGTCTCTATGTGTTTCTCTCTGTCTCTTTGTCTCCCTGTCTCTCTCTGTCTCTCTGTGTGTCTTTGTCTCTCTGTCTCTGTCTCTCTTTGTCTCTCTGTGTATATCTTTCTGTCTCTGTCTGTGTATGTCTCTCTCTGTCTCTCTGTCTCTCTGTCTCTCTGTGTCTCTGTCTCTGTCTGTCTGTCTGTCTCTCTCTCTCTCTCACACACACACACACACACACACACACTGCTCAGGAAACATCTCAGAAGAGAGAGAAGAGAGATTGAAGAGCAGAACTTTTAGAAGATCTGCCATGCAAATGTCTTGTAGAGAGCCCAGGAGCACAGTAATCAGAACCCACAGCAGCTGAGTTTTCCTACAGAAGACCTGCACAGAGTCAAGTCAGTCTACATCCCAGCATGCATGGGGAATCTCCACCCCCAGCTGAGGAGCTATTGACAGATGACTGCCATAGGAGGGAGAGTCAGTTTCCTTCAAAGGTGTGGTTCTTCATAGGTTGACCGTGCTCCAGTGAATGGACTAGCATTGATGTGAAGACAGGCAGCACCAACTGGACTAAGTGGATCAAGGGAAATGTGGGAGGGAAATGCAGGGGATCAGGGAAGACTTGGAGGAAGGAGAAGTGAGGATGAAGGAGGAAGGAGGAAGGGTGAATATAGCAAAAATTCATTGTATAAATGTGTGAAATTCTCAAAGAATTAATAAAAATATTGTATATTTAAGAAATTAACCATGACAAGTTTTCTCCTGTTTTAAGCCACAGAGGTTACAGAACTCATTGTAGCAGCCGTAGGAACTAACATGGTTGTGTTGGGACATGCTAATGCTCCATTGTAACGCAAGCACATGTTGTAATGCAGCTGCAGAAACAAGAAGGGACTACAGGAAGTCACCCAAATGCTCCCTTTTGACTGACAACCGCCACTGAACACAAGCAGTCACCACAGCTAAACTCTCCCCAAAGAATTCTAAACCAGGACAAGGATTAAAGATGGCCTATAAGCACTCAGGAGGAACTGAATTAAACATTAAGGTACTTGTGATTTTCTAGAAAGTTAAAGTACCTATGCCTATAGGAATAGAAAAGAAGGATGATTTTAGGGGTGGGAGTTGGGAGAGATGTATATTAGCAAACTTCTGTGACTATGACAAAATATCTGACTCCAATGTAAAGGAGGAAGGGTTTACTCTGTCTCTGTGACTTGTGTGGTTTTAGGAGAAACAGCCCATAATAGCAGGGAAAGAATGGCGGCAGAAGTGACTACACAGCTGTGTTAACAGATGTGAGGTAGGTGACCACACAGTTGTGTTAACAGGTGTGAGGTGGGTGGCCACACTGCTGTGTTAACAGGTGTGAGGTGGGTGGCCACACTGCTGTGTTAACAGGTGTGAGGTGGGTGGCCACACAGCTGTGTCAACAGGTGTGAGGTGGGTGGCCACACAGCTGTGTTAACAGGTGTGAGGTGGGTGACCACACAGATGTGTCAACAGGTGTGAGGTGGGTGACCACACAGCTGTGTTACAGGTGTGAGGCAGCTGGCTCGCATCACATCAGCAGTCAGGGACCAGAGCCTGGACAGGAAATAAAGCCAGGCTACATGTCCCAAGACCCCAGTCCCTACAACTATGCTTCCTAAGGTTGAAAACCTCCCCAAATAATGCCATAGCTGGGACCAAGTGTCCAAGCTCGTGAGCCTTTGAAGGACTATTTCTATACCAACCATGACAGGATGGCAGGCAAGGCCTTAGCACTGGACCCTATTTCAGTGACAGATTAACTCAAGCCGTGAAACTTACACTTCTGTTCATATTTTAAGGCCATGAGCAATGCTCTTTGCTTTGAAAAATTGCCAGTTTTATAATATTTAACATTCAAATAAAGATAGGTAATGTACACTGTACTACAATAAGCTTCTGAAAACACTCCTGGAATCCAATATCTCTTCAAGTAAGTTACCGGAGATTCATGTTAGCACTGAGAACTCTAAAATAAATTACCACAAAGGAGAAAGAAGATTGAGTGCAACTCCCTAAATAAATTCAAGACAGTAAATAGCAATGTCTCAAGCTGGGTGGGAGTTTGCCTCTTATTCTCTGGAGTCCTGGAGGTGGGATTCCAGGGCTGGTCTGGGTCCACACCAGAACCAAGGCTCTCTCACCCGTGTTCCCTTACTCCCCGGTGCCTTGGCTCATGGACTAGAATGGCCACCTGGGATGGCTGGATCAGCAGCACAGTTCAGAGACCTTTGAAGGGTCCCAGGAGTGGGAGCATAGGAGACGCCTCATCAGAGTAAGAGGCAGGCAATATTCCCAGGGGAATGAGAGTTGGGCTGGGCTCAGTGTAGCACAAACAAAATGCCTCCCTAAGATGTCGGAGACCGATGTGGAACAGCTGACTCTTGACACATATTGTGTCAGCCTGTTGTGTTTTTTTTCTGATAGGTTTTTTTCAGTGTGTGTTTTCAGTTTACTCTCCTCTGAAGTTTTTACTTTGTGTAGACTTTTAAAGTATTTAAAAACTTTCAAAGAATAATACATAAGTACCTAGTAGTATTCCATCAGATTTATCAATTGTTTTGAGACATTTATGTTTTCCTTCCTTTCCTTCCCCCATCTTTCCTCTCTTCTTCCACCATCTTTACACACACACACTCTCTCTCTGTCTCCCTCTGTCTCTCTGACTCTTCTCTCTCTTTCTCTCTCTGTCTCTGTCTCTCTCTGTCTCTGTCTCTCTGTCCCTCTCTGTTTCTGTCTGTCTCTCTCTGTTTCTGTCTCTGTCTCTCTGTTTCTGTCTCTGTCTCTCTGTTTCTGTCTCTGTCTCTCTGTTTCTGTCTCTCTGTCTCTGTCTCTCTGTCTCTGTCTGTTTCTGTCTCTATTTGTCTTTGTCTGTCTCTTTCTGTCTGTCTGTCTCTCACTCTCTTCCACCCATTGTTTTGTTGAACTTCTTGAAGACATAATGGCATCTTGTCCTCGGTAAAGTAGAAGAAAACAGATCAGACATATGTGGAACGTTGGTGGGGGCAGTGAGAAAAAAATATCATGAGAGACGTCACAGTTTGGATTTGACAGTCTATCAAAGACTCATATAGTGAAGACATACCTGACAGGTGGAATCTGAAACATTTAGGCTGTAGGTCACCATGGGGCATGCTCATAGAAGGGACTGTGGATCTGTGGCATTCATGGCTCCTCTACTTTCCTGCTTTCATGTGTCAGGTAGAAAGTGTATGGATTCAATTTGCCTCATGATCTGGAAGTGACGTGCAGACAACCCACACCCAAACCAGAAGCCTAAGTGCAATGATTTCTAGCCACAGGTTCTTTAAACTGTGAGCCAAAATAATCCTCGTCAGGAGCTTACCTCAGGTGTTTGCTCCAGTAATGGAGGGCTGATTAACACAGGGCAGTGGAAGGGAAAGGTAGAGAGATAGTTGAGAAGCAAAAGAAGAAGAAGAAGCTGAGGAAAGAATGTCAGAAGACTACAGTTTCCCTAGGCCAGGGTTCTTCAGCACCTGTCTCCACTCCATCTTCACAATGTCATATCAGATGACAATAGTTAATTAGCGCATGGTGTGTCAAAGGGCCCTAAAGCATGTCTGGAGAAACTGAGCAGAGTAGGGAGAAAAGATGAAAAGCCATAGGGGGTCAGTGTTATTCCACAGTCTGGAGTGGATGAGGCGTTGTCCTTTGTGTGAGAAAAGAGAGAATAGGCCAGGCAATGGATGGGGAAGGTAGTTTGATGGAGAGACAAGAGCAACTGCAAAGGCCTAACAAGTGCAGGGTAGAAAGGAGGCCATGTGCCTGGAGGAGAATGATCCAGAAGGACCGCAGGTGTCTCCCGGTCAGCCTGAGTGAGGACCAGCTGATGCGGGGCATTGAGGAATTGCAACCTTTACTGCAAATTACTTAGAAAACTAGAGGAAAGTTCGAGCACAGAAGTAGCAGCAGCTGGCTTTTAAAAAAATGTAAGTTTTTATTATATTATATTATTGACTCGTGCATGTTAGAGTAAATGATTAGAAAGAGTCAAAGGAGTGACAGGGAGATGGATCAGGGAGTTACTCTAACTGTCCAGGTGAAAGACAGAGTGGTTTAAATCAGGAAGGACATGATGAAGACAGAGAAAACCAGTTCCGGACTGCCATTAATAAGAGTCCATGGAGCTTCTGAGGGGTCGATGGGTTTTGTATCAACTGATGTGCTTGTTTGTTTCATGATGACAAATCTGTCATTCAGTTTAGATACTTCATACAACCCAGAGATAAGAAGAGCCTGTCCTGCAACAAACACTTGGTTGTGTGCGCCTGTGTGCCTGAACATAGGTGCATGCAGTACCCAAAGAAGCCAGAAGAGGGAGGCAGATCCCTCGGAACTGGAGTGAGCCCCTGGATCTGGGTGCCCAGAATCAAACCCAGGTCGTTTGTAAGAGCAGTAAGTGGTCTTACCTTCCAAGCCATCTATCCAGTCCCCTTTTATTTTATTTCATTAAAATCTTATTACACTTACTTATTGATTTATGTGTGTGGTGAGGGGTGCATATGCCACAGTGTGCATGTGGAGGTTACTGGACACTTTGTGGAATTTCATTATATGGGTCCCAGAGAACTGAACTCAGTTATACTTGCCAGCAAAGTGCCTTTGCCTGTGAGCAGTTTCCATGACCAATAAATCCAATTTTTAAAATGTGATGCTACTTTACTATACCCTACTTGACAATGTCAAAATACAAAATTTAGAGAAAGTACATAATATGTTTCTTCTTGTATAACGGAAATGATTGTTATAAAAACACAATAGGTTATTACTTATGCTCAAAATATTTTCAAGTACAAATTTCCAAGGACTTTAAATGCGTGATTAATTCAGTTTCTCCAAGTACAACACTAATGGGCACACGGCCCAATTATAAAATCATTACTCCAATGCTTGTAGTGGATTTTGATGAGGCAAAAGCTCTAGAATGCTCCATTCCACCACCATGTGGCAAAGAGCACTGGGAGAGGTGGAGCTGTGAGCTTCTTGTGAAAGCCACAGTGTGCCTGCATCTGAAGGCCGGCTGCACAGAGGAAACTGTACTGGTGCAGGTCACCTGCTACCACACGGCTGACTGATTCTGGTAGAGTCTGAGCACAGCTGAAACACACAGAAGGCAAGCTGCCCACTGCCACCACCACACAGATGATTGTAACTGCTGTCACTAAGAGCTACAGGATATTCTCACTTTACACATCATTTCTATTCTCTTTGAAGATGTCCTGGACACTTAGGAAATAACACTAAATACTAAAGTGACTTGATAAATAAAACACCAAATGGGACGTTGGAGTCTAGAACAAATGTGGTATTTGTTTGTATTTAAATTAGGCAGAGTCTTCATTTTTTTTTCTTTTTTAAATTTTCTTGAAAGTAGGCCTTCTTTATTTTATTGTTTTAAGTGTACTAATGCACATACTTAGTATCATAAACATTTTATTATCTTGAACAAATCATACTTTGTAACATTCTTGAACATTTCTCTGTCCTGGGATTGACCAAGGCTTTGCACACGCTAGGTCATCACCCTCCCACCTGGCTATATTTTTAGTGTAAATTCAGAAATATTGCATAGCCTCAGTCTAACTCCATCATTATCTCTATTTCAGAAACCCCTGCTTTCTTGACATGACTTAGGATCGCTCGAGATGAGACATGCAGCACCCTCTGTGTGGAACGCATCGGGTGACTGGAAGTGGAAAGGGCTAGATGTCAAATGGCCACATCCGCTGCTAAGATCTAGTGCTTTCTGCCAATGCAGACAGTATGCATGTAGCCAGCAGAGCTACTTGCTCACTGCATGCTTTCAGAAGAGCCTGTCTTTGTCTTTCACTGCCCCTATAGAACCTGACATGCTAAACACTTAGCAAATGTTAAAGTAAATGGCACCTCACAAAGAATAAATGTTAACTGACCCCTCCATTCACCAAGGTAGCATTGTTAACCTAACCTGACTCTCATAACACCAGTGTTAAACTGCCTTCTGATCATAATGTTTATTTTTCTGGGTTACCCACCTTTGATTTCTTGACCAATTAAGAACTTATGCTCTATCCATGGAAGGAAAGATGTGGAGGGAGGATTAAGATGACTACAACCAAAGAATACTACAGAATCTGTGGGCTGCCACTGCTCACTTGGAATAAGTGTTATTTAACAGGGGTTTTAACTACCACAGATCTTTAGTTCCTCATGCAGCCTCTTAGCTTGGTTCTAGTTTGGGCTCATTCAGAGGGTAACAGCATTCCAGATGGCAAATCCCAGTGAACAGATGCTTAACACATTTCTGCTGGCTTGTGATATCTACTGATGTGATTTCAGCTAACTTCAGTTACTGTCCCAGTACCCAAGTCAAGACTAGAACATATTTCACAAAGATATGGATAACCAGAAGGCCTGAGTCCCTGCTATCAGCAGTGGAGAGCAACACATTACATCATACACTGTATATGTTGAAAAAGTTCCACAGAGTACAAGATAGAGAACTGAAGAAATGAAGGAGAGACATAATTCACAGAATAATTTATGAAAACATTCAATCACTAAGATACATGTTGATAGATACAACAAAGAAAGCTATTGAATGAGAGCAAAAAATAGAAGAACTTAGTAGCCACAGGCGAGTTAAAAACTGTTTTCATGTGTCTGCCTGTGGTTTAAGAGAGACCTCTTATGCAGAATAAAACTAAGATATCTGGGTACATTGGGGAAATGGTGGCAAGTTCTGAGAAGCAAAGCTCCAGAGAGAACAGTACTCTGACTTCAGGCCTGATGCTGGATGCTCTGAGTTGGAAGTGCCTTTAGCATACATACATACGTACATACATACATACATACACACATACTATACTGTTTGGTTTTGTGTCAACTTGACACAAGCTGGAGTTATCACAGAGGAATGAGTTTCGGTTGATAAAATGCTTCCATGAGATCCAGCGGTAAGGCATTTTCTCAATTAGTGATCAATGGGGGAGAGCTTGTGGGTGGTACCATCTGTGGGTTGGAAGTTTTGCATTCTATAAAAAAGCCAGCTGAGCAAGCCAGAGCAAGCAAGCCAGTAAGAAACATCGCTCCATGGCCTCTGCATCAGCTCCTGCTTCCTGACCTGCTTGAGTTCCAGTCCTGACTTCCATTAGTGATGAATAGCAGTGTGAAAACATAAGCTGAACAAACCCTTTCCTCCCCAACTTGTATCTTGGTAATGATGTTTTGTGCAGAAATAGGAATCCTGACTAAGACAAATTGATACCAGTATAGATGGGTATTCCTGTGACAACCTGACCATGTTTTGTGGAGGACTGTGGAAGGACTTTGGAACTTTGAGCTAGAAGAGTCACTGATATGTTAAAAGCGCTGTGGAATGTTCTGTAGGCACTTGGAAGATAATGTTGAGAACAGTGCAGAAGATGGAGGCCTGGCTTGAGAAATTTCAGAGGGAAGATTAAAGACACTTAATCAGGGCTGTTGCTATTTTCGTTGTAAAGATTCTGTGGTTTTGGTTAGCTGGGCTGAAGGATCAGCTGTAACTAACAAGATACCAGGACTACTAAAGCAAAACCATTGCATTACTGGGACTATTGATGCTGGTTAGTTGGAGCTGGGAAATTGGTGGTCATTGGGAAGAGACCAGCATCATTGAGGTGAAATCTTCTGAGAAGTGTTTTCTGAGAGCACAGATGCTGTGTTCCAGAGATAGCCAGGGTTGTACCCTGTGATGTGGCAGGACTTGGTAATGTGTAAGAGTCACCTATGTGGTACTGGCTTTGAAGGCATGAAGGGGTCATAATGAGCAGCTGAGGCTCGGCACTGTGAGAGGCCATGGAAAGCCATTAGTGAAAAGGCATCCACAGTTGCAGTTGATGTCCAGGACTGAAGGGGTCATGCAAAGGAGGTGAGGCTTGGCACCATGAAGAGAGCCTATGAGAGGCTACTGGTGAAGCCTAGTTGCAGTGGAAGACAGCAGTTTTGGAGATGCCAGTACCATGAGATGACCACCAAGAACAGCAGCAGCGGTAGAGTACAGGCATTTGGAGCCTAGAAGACAAGGTATGTGCTACAAAGGGCAGAGCTACAGAAGTGACTCAGACCCTTGGAGGAATCCAAAAGATCATGAGTGGATCCCAGACATTGGATAGCCTCAATGGATACAAGAAGATTGAATTAACCCTGTGCATCTTCTCAGATCACCATGGATTAAAGCTGGACTTCAACAACAACAGATGAAACAGAAAGCCTAGAAACTCATGGAAACTGAATAACTCTCTACTCAATGACCACTAAGTCAAAGAAGAAATAAAGAAAGAAATTAAAGACTTTGGGGAATTCAATGAAAATGAAGGCACTCCAAACTCATAGGACACAATGAAAACAGTGCTTAGAGGAAAGTTCATACACTACGAGTCTTCATAAAGAAACTGGAGAAGTCTCATACCAGCAACTTAATAACACACCTGAAAGCTCTAGAACTAAAAGAAGCAAGCACACTGAAGAGGAGTTATTGGTAGGAAATAGTCAAACGCAGAGCTGAAATCAATAAATTAGAAACAAAGGGAACAATTCAAAGAATCAACGAAACCAAGAACTGGTTCTTTGAGAAAATCAACAAGAGAGACAAACCCTTAGCCAACCTAACTAAAAGGCAGAGAGACAATATCCAAATAAATAAAGGACAGACATAACAACAAACACCGAGGAAATCCAAAGAATCATTAGATCTTACTTTAAAATCCTGTACTTCACAAAATTTGAAAATCTAAATAAGATAGATGTTTCTTTGGTAGATTCCACTTATCAAAATTAAATCAAGATCAGGTAAACAAACCAAAAAGTTCTATAGCTCCTAAGGAAATAGTATCAGTCATTACATACCCTCCCCAAAAAGCCCAGGATTAGATGGTTATAGTGCAGAATTCTACCAGACTTCCAAAGAAGAGCTAATACCAATACTCCTCAAACTATTCTACAAACTAGAAACAGAACAAACATTGCCAAACTCATTCTATGAGGCCACAGTCTCTCTGATACCTAAACCACACAAACACACAACAAAGAGAATTTCAGTGATACAAAAACTAAATAAAATACTGGTAAACCAAATCCAAGAACACACCAAAGACATTATCTGATATAGTCAAATAGGCTTCATCCTAGGGATGTAAGAATGGTTCAATATAAAACCTAAATCTATCAATGTAATCCACCATATAAACAAACTGAAAGAAAAAAACTACATGATCATTCCATTAGATGCTGAAAAATCCTTTGACAAAATTTAACACCTCTTCATTTTAAAAGTCTTAGAGGGATCAGGGACACAAGGCACATACCTAAAACCAATAAAGACAATATACAGCAAGCCCATAGCCAACATTAAATTAAATGGAGAGAAATTTAAAGCAATTCTACTCCAATCAGGGTCAAGACAAGGCTGCACACTTTCTTCCTATGTCTTCAATATGGTACTTGAAGCTCTAGCTAGAGCAATAAAATAAATGAAGAGATCAAGGGGATACAAATTGGAATGGAAGAAATCAAAATATTGCTGTTTGCAAATGATATGATTGATATGATAGTATACATAAGTGACCCCAAAATTCTACCAGAGAACTCCTACAGCTTATAAACAACTTCAGCAAAGTGGCTGGATACAAAATTAACTCCGAGAAATCAGTATCCCTCCTTTATATAAATGATAAACAGGCTAAGAAAGAAAGTATGGAGACTATATTATTCACAGTAGCCACAATAACATAAAGTATCTTGATGTAACTCTAACTAAGGAAGTAACCCCAAACATGCAAGGTGTATGACAAGAACTTTAAGTCTTTGAAGAAGAAACTGAAGAAGATATCAAAAGATGGAAAGATCTTGCATGCTCATGGATAGGTAGGATTAACATAGTGAAAAAGGTCATCTTACCAAAAGCATTCTATAGATTTAATGCAATTACCATCAAATGCAATTCTTTTCAGATCTTGAAATTCTCAACTTCATATGGAAAAAAACCCCAGAATATCCAAAATAATTCTGAACAATAAAAGAACTTCTAGAGGTCTCATCATTCCTGACTTAAAGCTGTACTACAGAGCAATGGTAATAAAAACTGCATGGTATTGGTATAGAAACAGACAGGTTGATAAATGTAATTGAACTGAAGACCCAGAATTAACCCATACCTTTAGACACTTGATATTTGACAAAAAGCCAAAGCATACAATGGAAAAGGGAGAGCATGTTCAGCGATTGTTGCTGGTCTAACTGGATATCTCCATGTAGAATAATGCAAATAGATCTGTACTTATCACCTCGCACAAAACCCAAGTCCAAGTGGCTCAAATACCTCAAAGCAAGACCAAATGCACTAAATCTAATAGAACAGAAAGCAGAGAGCAGTCTTGAACTCATTGGTACAAGAGACAACTTCCTGAACAGATTACCAATCACTCAGGCACTAACATTAACAATCAATACATGGGACCTCATGAAAGTGAAAAGCTTCTAAGCACACTGTCAACAGTACAAAATGGCGGCCTACAGATTGGAAAAGGATCTTTACCAACTCTATATCTGACAAAGGGCTAATATCAAAATATATAAAGAACTCAAGAAATTAGACACCAAAAAGCCAAATAACCCAATTAAAAAATAGGGTATAGAGCTAAATAGAGAATTCTCAACAGAGGAATCTCTAATGGCCAAGAAACAAAGAAATGTTCAACATTGTTAGTCCTCAGGGAAATGCAAATCAAAATGACTCTGAGATTCTACCTTATACTCATCAAAATGGCTAGGACCCAAAACCCAAGGGACAGCATATGGTGACAAGGATGCTGGTGGGAGTGCAAACTTGTACAACCACTCTGGAAACCAATTTGGCAGTTTTTCAGAAAATTGGGAATAGTTCTGCATCAAGACCCAGCGATACCACTTCTGGGCATACACCCAAATGATGCTCCACCATCCTATAAGGACACATGCTCCACTATGTTCAGAGCTGCTTTATTTGAAAGAGCCAGGAACTGGAAACAACCTGGATGTCTCTCAACTGAAGAACGGATAAAGAAAATGTGGTTCATTTACACAATGGAATACCAAGAAGCTATTAAAAACAAGGACATCATGAATTTTGTAGACAAATGGATGGAACTAGAAAATATCATTCTGTGTGTGGTAACCCAGACCCAAAAGGACATGCATGGTATGTTTCACTTATAAGTGGATATTAGCCATAAAGTACAGTATAACCATGCTACAATACACAGACTAAAAGAAGCCAAATAACAAGGAGAGCCCCAAAGAAGATTGTTGTATCTTTCCCAGAAGGGAAAATACAGCAGATATAAGAGACAGGAGCCTAACATAACTGTCCTCTGAGAGGCTTCACCCATTATCCAATGGAAGCAGATACAGAGACCCACAGCCAAACATTAGATGGAAGAGTAGGGGGAAGTATTGAAGGACCAAAAGAGGATAAGAACACCACAGGAAACCAACAGAGTCAACTAGCCTGGCCCCTTGGGGAGCTGCCAGAAGCCAAACCACCAACCAAAGAGTGAGTATGGGTTGGATCTACCCCTCCTCGCCCCCATTTCCTTACATATATAGCAGATGCGCAGCTTGGACTTCATGCAGGTGCCCCATCAACTGGAGAGGGAGCTATCTCTGAATCTGTTGCCTGTCTGTGAATCCTGTTTCCCTAACTGAACAGCATTGTCTGGCCTCAGGGGGAAATGATGGACCTAATTATGTAGTAACTGGACGAGCCAGGGTGGGGTGATACCCAGGATGGGGGCTACCCTCCTCAGAGGAGAAGGGGATGGGGAAATGAGGGGAGGATCTGTCTAAGGGGGTCCTGGGAGGAGAGAGGCCACTGATATTGGGATGCAAAGCTGATGAATAAATTAATAATAGTGAAAAAGAAAGACGTTAAAAAATATATGAACAGTGTCTACCCCTGTGAGAGTGAACTGTACCCTGTAATTAGGAGGGAGAATAAAGATTGTGTATTTCTCCCAATTTTTATTCATTTATTCTTTAAAGATGGCACACATTTAAACTTTTAAAAACCTTTTACAGATAGAAACTTGAGAAAGAATGCATATACACAGCCTGGGTAGGACCTGTTTGGATCTCAAAGGCAGATGCTACCAATGAATGGCGTGCTATCTGGAGCTTTAGTAAAGGATGGAAGGCAACACTCTTAAGTTATCCATCCCCCTCACCTGAAATGTGCCTCTCCTTTCTTTTATGTCTGTATGTGAACAAACCCTGCCCATCCTTCAAGACAAGATTCAAATCCACCTTCTCTACTGTGGTTTTTCTCACTGCCATTACTATGTACCCAGGGAAACGCCTTAAGGGAGGAAGGGATGACTTGGGCTTAGACCTTAGGGATGCATGGGAAACAGTGTTAGGGACATAAGACATCAAATCAGATCATGTCTACAGTCAGGAAGCAGAGAGAGATGAATGTTGGTTTCATTTCTTCTCCTATTTATGCAGCTCACCTTATACAGCCCGAGAGTCCACCTCAGGAGTTAGTATCAGCCATTTGCAGGCTGAGCTCTTCATGTTGACCCTGAAGACAGCCTCAGAAGTATGTTTCCATGTTGGTTTGCTGTCATGTTGACAATAAAGATTATCTAACAATGTCATTTCTGTTTCTTCTTTAATTCCTGTTTTCATATTCTATATTTTGAATAATTACTTGCTTCTGTTCTTCTCCTACTGTATTCATGACTTTTCAGTAGCTGTGATAACATATCATGACCAGAAATAACCTGAAGAAAAAATATATTTTTATTTATACTTCCATAGGAGTGGGAGAGGCACAGCAGCAGACAGTGAGATCAATCAGGAAACTGAGAGAGATCACATCTCAGCCACAGAGAGGAACACTGAGAACCTGAAGTGGAACTGAGGCACAGCTATTAACCTTCAAATTCCTCCCCCATCAGGGTTCCACATCTTAAAAGTTCACAGCCGTTCCAATAGTGTCATCAACTGGGGAACACTTGTTCAAATATATGAACCTATGTGGGGCATTCCTCATCCAAATACCATAGCTACTTTTTGGTTTCTAGAGAGAAGTGGTTGATTTCAATCTGCATTACTTTACTTTAAGGCAAAGATTCATGATGGATAGTAAGGAATATTCATGGCAGAACTGGCGGAATCTTTTATTTTGAGACAAGAAGCGCCACATGCATGATGAAGAATCTTTCTTCAATGCATACGATACATTTGTTCTCTATTCGACCTACTTGTATAACCTCTTTTGGCTGCATTTTGTACTGTGGCTATTTATTGAGGATGTTCTCTGATTGATGTCCACAAGAGCCGAAGAGTTTCACCCAGGTTACTATCCTCTCTTTAAGAGAAAAGGATTTTTATCAGGGTGTCCATACTTAGTTGCCTTCCAAACGCTTTGAAATGGTGATAATTAGCATTTAAATCGCACCTCACCTGTTCAGAAGTTATAGCCATGCTTATTACTTAATGGAACAGTCACACTATTATCTTCCATTAGAAAAAAAAAATCTTCCAATGTAATATGCTATGACATATGAAGATCACAAATGCCCGGGGGTGAAAGCATCACAGATGGTATGCATATGCCAGAAACTTCAATTTTATGGTAGGAAATTGAAGCATGGGCAGTTACTTGTAGTTAAACTTAGCATGCAGTGTACAACTTGCGGCACAACTACACGGACAGAAATCCTTTCTGCAATAACTGCCATTTGTCAAGGAGAAAAATCCCTTCTTTTCACACGTGTCTTAATCGGCACAGGACAGGACTGAACACTAAAGAGAATCAGTCCGTTTGAAACTCAGTGAGATCATTCAAAGCCAGTCTCAGGCTGTGCTCACTCATAAAACACTCCTGATTTTTGAGAGTGCCATAAGAGAACAGTTAGGCCTTCAAAGAATAAATCTCAATTCAAGATCCCCACTGGCTTCTGACAGCTAGCTCATCATCTTCCCATTACACTACTGTATCTTGAAGGAATGCCAGGATTTTTCCCTTTTATTCTCTTCAGAGATGCCAAGTTTATATTTCTGGTCTTCCATGGTTTAATTCTGCAGCTGATGAGCTCATAGAGAAATAACAGAAGAGAGTTGAAACAAAGCTGTTAAAAGAATTATTTTACAAGTGGAAGTATATGATGCAATACTGATTTAAACTAGAGTTTGAAAATTCTGTTAAAAATTTAATATACTTTTCTGTTTCTCAAGAGATAAAACTCTATTTTCTCATCAAAATTTCTATATTCACACAGAGAGAATGTGAAATGTGTAAGTAATGGGTTGGGCCCGAGTGCTGGGCAGTGTGGGTTCTCTGCTCAGTTATCACTATCTGTGTAATTTAGGAGAAATTAACCAGCATCCCTGGGAAGATGCTAGATCCACAGCTTTAAAATAAGAAATTGAGTGCCAATAGTCATGTAAGTTTGGTGTTTTGATGCCAGATTCTATATGAGTAAAAAGACCCTTTACTGATGTTATTAGGAGCCCGGGTTTCCATATTTTGTCAGAATTAACCACACAAAATCCCATTACTCAATTCACTTGTCAAGAATACTTTGAAACAAATGTGTTTCTTCATTTATCCTTTAAATTAGTACTGCCCAACTACTTCTAAATTTTTATGGTTTATTTATTTTTGAGACAGAGTGTTATTGTGTGACTTTGGAATCACTGGGTAAAACAGGTTGTTTGCCAGTGTGTGGTGATCACCCTGCTTCTGACTCTTGAATCTCAAGATTAGAGACACCACCATATCTGCCCTGAACTGCTCTTTTGGTCTTGGCATATGTACATCAAGGTCCAAGCATTTCTGAAAATGGTGTGTGTTTCAGCATTTCCATGGACATTCATTGAATCAGTTGGAATCTTGAAAAACAGTATCTATTTATGGCTTTCACAGAGAGTTTACTAAAATAGCCAAATACCAAGAACAGAATAATATTAAAGAGTTGTAAAAAGTCTAAATAAAAGTTCAGATGAGAAATATGCACAAATGCAGTCAGAAATAAAAGTCTATTTAGTTTATAGTAATCAAGTACTATATATGGAGAATCTTAAAGACTCAAACAGTAATCATTCATTCTGTTTGCTTAAAATGATGATTTAGGAAGCTATGGTTACATAGATTAGAGTAGAGCCACATGGAGCACAATGATGTGGATGGGGCCTGTCACCAACCTGAGGACATGGCTTTGCATCTTCAGTGAAACCAGGTTTCTTATGAGCAGTCTTTGTGTGGGTGTGTATGTGAAGGCATGCATGTGCCATTAGTGCACATGTGTGTACGGATATGTATGCGTGTCTGCCAGAGATCAACCTTTTGCCATTTTTCGGGAGCCAGACATGAATGTGAAGGCATCCATGTGCCATCAGAGCAGATGTGTGCACAGATAAGGTCAACCTTTTGCCATTCTTCAGGAGTCAGACACTTTACATTTTCATAGCAGTTTGTTTCATAGACTAAGAAAGAGTAAATAAAATAAAATGCCCTGATCTATTCCCAGCGCTAATGCCATAAGTGAACTTTCTTTCTGCAGCCAAATAAGTGTGTGTGTATGATGTATATGCATATATATGATAAATTCATATATACGTTACACACAAACACACACAAACCATTCTTAACTTTCAAGAAGTTAAGGAGCACTTTCTACAAGCCTACATAATTCTGAAAGAAAGAGAGCCATACATGAGGGTTGTAGTTTTGTGACAAGCAGTGTCCAAAGAAATTAGTCAAATTTGTGAGTCCGATTTGTGAGGACTGGGACTTTCTCAAGCTGAAAAACGACCAGTTCAAAATGAGCACAGACACATGTTTAGTGGCAACAGAAGTTGGTGACTGTTATAAAACTAACGTCCATCCTGTACCTCTTCAGGATCATATTAAGGAAGACACCAGCAGTACCACAGTTTCCACCTGGTCCTTGATAGAGGCCTTATTTTATACCTTCCTGTATAGCTCACGGGACAGGGGAGGAAGGCTTCAGGCTAGTCCCCTCTCCTCTCTGGAATCCAGGCACCAGTGGCTGCTGCATGTTGGAGTGTACCATCTCCTCTTTGATTCCCTTTCTGTCCTCTATGCTCAGTGAACAATGCTGCTATCCTGAGTATTTCTCCCCACCTTTGACACCAAACAGCATAGGCCTTGGGGTGAGCATGGCCTCTTCTTTCCCAGGAATTAAAGGAAGGTGCATCAAAAGATAACTATCAAAGAAGAGCATAAACTATGCTTTGCTGGATTGTCCTAAGTTGGTGTAAATTATGGCCTGTGCTTCCAGTAATTTTTCTCCTAACATAAAATGAATATCACACATGTAATCCCTAAAGTGAAGAACACATGCAACTCTGGAGGGGACAGAATAGCACAGCCCAGATTCACTCAAACTTCTATTTCTACATACACAGCAGCAAAACTTGCAGCAGCATTGTAAAGCAGAAATGTGAGGTTTTAATTATAAGACACCTCCCACTGGGTCCTTCAACAAAATTTTGTGAAACTGATGATACTTGAATTTTTCTTAATGTTTACCAAAATGAATCATTTGTAGAGTAGGTATCTAGTTCATATTTCCATTCATCCAACATGACATAGTCTCTGACAGAAAGCTGAATGGCAAGTAGGATCCCACAGAGTTTCAGCTTCCAAGTTCTGAGTTGAGTGTTTGTCTCAGAGCCCCTCACACATGCTCTCCACATCAGTGGTCACATTGTCTGCATACGGTGTTGAATGGAACCTTAAGGAGAGAGGAGGCAACACTATGCGTTCACCCCTCTGACCCCTCCTTGAATATCCTTCTGTCCAGTACATGTGCTAAGCCAGAGCATCCATTAGCTCAAAAGGAGTTCAGATTGACAGCTGTTCATCACTGGATGATTTTGACATAGATGTATTCCTACTCAGATCCTCACTGTAGTAAATGGAGTGACAGGAGTCTGAAGGAATATAATGCACATTGTTTTGAAGAAGGCTGTTTTGCAACCTCAGAGCTAAAGCCGAAATTCTGTAGTGACTGAAGCAGATGGTAGCAACCATTCATACTTGACCACTCAGCAATGGGTTCTGTTCAGTACAGGAAAAGCTTTAAGTCTGGGGAGGCAGGTCAACTTTCTAAAGAGATCTATACTTTAACTAGAACCTTTGAAAATGTTCAGCAGACACTGGAAACAGAAACAAAGTCTGTGAAGATGTGACTAGGGACAGTTTTTTAAGACAGGCATTTTATAGAAGTGACAGAAAAAGCCAGAGAACTTATAAGCATGAGGGGGTTCCAAAGTGCTTTGTCAGCTCAGACAGTGGAGAGAAAGCTCCTAGATACAGGGTATCCCTAGCTGTCAGTCAGAAAGGGATTGGATGCAGTGGTAAGTGTCAAGTTACTATCACAATCTATATGCAGCAACTTAATGATGAAAGGAAACAGTTGATTTAGGTTTAGGTTTCAGAGGTGGGAATGTAGTGTGACTACATTGGTTTAGGAAGCATCAGGTAATAAGGTAAAGAGTATCAGAACAAAGTGTTAGCACCTACAGCCAGAGTGCAGAGGAGAGAAGGATTACTGCATCTGTATGAAGGTGCACCAGTGACCAGGGCAGCTCCCACTAGTTCCTGCTTCTTATTTAGGGGAGGAAGGGACTCATGTAGCTTACACTTCCAGGTCATGATCCATCATTGAGGGAAGTCAGGGCATGGACTCTAGCTGGAACCTCAAGATAGAAACCATAGAATATTTCTTGCTAGCTTGCTCAAAGGCTCATGCTTAGCTGGCTTTCTTACTCATCACCAGATCACCTTCCTCGGGATGCTGCTGCCCACAGTGGGCTGAGCCCCCTCACATCAATGAATAACTAAGATAATCTCCACAAATATCCCCAAAATTTGATCTGATCTGGACAATTAAGACTCCCTTCTAATGCCACTCTAGGCATGTCAAGTCGACAGTTAAGGACAACTATGAAGACATCCTGAGTGACTGAAAAGAGACATATGCACAGTGGTCTTGATAATTAGGCACAGTAACCAAATGAGACACAGAACGTTAAGCTATGAAGCCGTATAGTAGTGTTGATTCTGGAGAGCTATACTGGCCATTAGAAGTATGTATCCTAACATAGCCTCAGCTGAGGTAATGAGATCTTTACTGCCTTGCTCTCCATTTCTATGTATATCTCCTAATTTCAGAGGCCAGAAGCAGTCACTGTAGCATGAGTGGAATGGCACTGGGGTGGGAGCCAGGCTTTTAATAGATGCATATCACTAAATAGGACATAAAGAAGACAGGAGAAGATTCTGTTCCTCACGCAAATGGTAATGAGCATAGAACACAGGCACCCTGCAGCAAAAGGGGTAGAGAGAGCTTCAAACTCAACTACTTCTCATTATCCACAGGAATGCGATTAGCATGGAGCTCAGCCAAGTCTTTCAGTGATGCTTCTCACTGGCTGGGTATGAGAGGGCTTGAGGAGGAAGCAGAATTCCCACACTGTGTGTGTGTGTGTGTGTGTGTGTGTGTGTGTGTGTGTGTGTGTGTGTGTGTGTGTGTGTGTGTGCTTTCTGGGATTCATATAGGAATGAATAGCCAAATATCTGTCATGGCAAAGGCATTTACCCACTAACTTACTTTCACCTTGTTCATATGGATGTTTTGGCATCTGCAGCTAGCATAGTCCCACCACCCTCTAAGAGCTTGCTATTTGTTTGAATCTTTAGGTCGGACAACTAGAAGGCCACTTTATGTTCAACAGTGTCTAATCAAGTTAGTGATGAGATGCTCAAAGTTTGGCAGCTGTGCAGAAGAGAAACACATGCTATTTCAGAACTAAAAACATTCAGAACCAGAGCTTGCCCAGTTTGCTATATAGGCTTGAACCCAAAGAATAGTGTTGACTTGTTAAGATGGTTCGAACCATGCCCTCTGCTTTCCACTTTGGGCAACTATTGAGAACACCCCCGTCTGAAAGGAAATGTATTAAACTGACTGTGAATATGGATCTACTTGGAAATGCAGGAGTCCTGATTGGTGCCTGTTTATACAGGGAGCCAGTCCACTTGATTCTGTACTGTTTCTGGTCCTGATTGGTGCCTGTTTATACAGGGAGCCAGTCCACTTGATTCTGTACTGTTTCTGTTAATTGCACTTGGAGAATTCTTTACACAGGGCAAATTTAGTTGTTACAAACAAAGAAATAAATCACAGAATATGAAGATGAAACTTCCAAGCGATTCTAATTTAAGCTTATTGTTCACTGTTCAATCTACACATGTAAACCTTGTATTCATCTCTTGGTAGCATCTAGGATAGAAATAGTATTAGGTGCAGTGTCTATGATCAGAACCCTGGCTGGAACAGAGGCTCCTGTTGAATAATTTACTACAAAAGCAACCTAAGAAAGGTTCTGAAATAATTGCATAGGATTTTATTGTTTGAATTTACATGGGAAAGACAATTCTGGTCATACCTGACGCTTTATTTCCTCAGTCACTTTCTCTGTGTTAGCAGTTATTATCTCTTGACCTCCTGACAAAAGAACTGTATTTGAGCAATTGCCACTCTGGGACCTTTGTGGAAATGAGTACAACAGTCTGAAAACACACCCCACCCCAGTCTCCAGTGTATTAACCGTGCTTTTATAATTCACCTGGAGAACAGAATGCTCGGCTTCCCTGTAACCGAAGGGCAAGAGTCACTAGACAATGGAGGAGATGTTTATGTATTTCCTTTTGTGTCAGAACCAGACGGGCGCACACCTTTCCACCAACAGTGTTAACGCATCAACATCCATATGAATAACAATTGTCTAAGGCATACAGTGGAGTATAAAAATCAGTAAGTAAAAAATATTTAAAACATCTTACTTTGGGCTATGAATATATTTGGAAATACTTTCTTTAGTTCACTCAAAACAAAAAGCTTGTTAGTACATGAAAAATATGATATTTGGTGTTCTCTCTCTCTCTCTCTCTCTCTCTCTCTCTCTCTCTCTCTCTCTCTCTGTGTGTGTGTGTGTACATACAATTGAAGTGATTTACACAGGGATATGTTTCTATCGCTCCATCCACACTACGCTGTGTGGAAGAGGATCTCCACACAGGCTGTGCTCACTTGCTCTCAGTGAGACTGATTTAAACTGTCTTTCAGTCTTACTATCATCAATTGCCAGGGGTTAGGGCAAAAGTAAATGTTGAATTTAGAACTTCCAAACTTCCCGATTTCTTTGCTAAGGGATAGCAAAGCAGCCTTCTCTTAGACATTAAAATCCCTGAGAGTTACTGATGTTTTTTCTCTTCATTCTTTCTGAGTCAGGAGACTGAAAAACGTCCAGTTCTCGGCTCCCTAAGAAATCTCTGTATAGAGCTAAATTTCTGCCCATTCTTTCTCTCATGAAAAGGCGTCAATGAATCCACTCCACCCTGTTTAATGGACTTATCTCTTGCTTATGGTTCTCAAGAACAGTTGTTTGAATAGTCTGGGATGTCAGTTGGGATCTTTTCTCTAAATCCCCACACAGCTCCAAAGTTCAGAATTCCCTCAGCCCAGCAGTGCTACTGCCTGTGACATCTGTCTCTTCCTGACCTCCTGATCTTCCTACCCCAGCCCATCAGGGTGAATTTCTGTGTTCTGTATCACCATGTGATTAGCTGGGCTATTTCAGTTTGTAATGTTGTATTTAGGTTTAGTTTTCTAGTAATGCATTCTTACTGCTTGGAGTCCCAACCAACATACCACTGTGCCTGTGGACCACACCTCATTCCTGGTATAAACTCACTTATGTTCTCTGCTCCTTCACTGTACCTAGTTCATTATTGACCAGTTCTGTGTTTCTGTAGGATCAGGGCCTCTTAGGGACAAGTCCTCCATCTTTATTAGATGGGAATCTCCCCTCCCACAGAACATAGGACATTCACAATTAATTCATACTAAAGTGTGAATAACCCACTGTGCCAACGAAATACCTCTGTCACTTTATCTTTTCTAGAGAGATGTCCAAATTACCTGCCATGATCCCTTAGGTACTGCTGGAGTTATTGCCTGGATTGCACATTTGAAAAGCTGATGTTTTCATGTTTCCCAAGCACACATAGATTATTCTTTTTCCTTGGCTGTTTCTTTTCCATATTGGTAGTTTATGAGGTTCAGGTAGACTTAAGATTCTGCAGTGTTTCATAAATTGTTGGGATGCTCATAACTAAGGATTGACTTAGGAATGCACCACAGTCAAGCCGGTGAGAGCTACAGATATTTGCAGGCCATGTGCTGTTTGTGTGTAAACTGAAGACCTGCTTCTACTATAAAAGCAGCTGCATGGTGAACTTGGGAGTGCAGCCAACGGCAGTAAAGAGATGAGGTAAGAAAGCTCAGAGCTGACAGCAAGCTCTTCACAGGTTGCAGATTAAATATATGTGGGTTATATATATATTTACATTCTTCTTTTCACAAATGTATGGAACAATACTATAGTAAGAACATACATTAAATTATTGGTTGAATTTTGACATGTTTGGAACTACACATTCTCCTACTGGATGGACCCTCGGAGTCCAACAGTTTTCTTAAAGACACACACATCTGAATCTCCATCTATGTCCAATATGCATGTATTGAAAGTCTCTTTTGCCTTTATTTTTGTTCAGTGTATAGTTGTTGATAGGGACAGATCACTGCAAGACAATGATGTTTAAAAAGGCAATAGGTTAAAGGGTAGTTCCAGCCAGTGAAAACCCTGTCGTGGTAGGCTAGCTCCTGTGGAGAATCACGGACGGGCTGCAGTATACAGTGAAGGGTCCTATTGAGTCTATCTATTGACATAGGATGTAAAATCTTTATCACCATGTATTAATGTAGAAATTAATGAGGTTAAGTATGCTATTTCCATACATGAGCACAGTGTGCACCAATTAAATCTGACCACCATTTCCATGCCCTGCCTCTAGTAATCCAGCTTTCTCTTGCAGGTTGTTATTTTTAGCTTCCACATGTTGGGACAGAGAACAAAGACAGACATGTCTTTCTTTTTTTGGCTTATTTCCCTCACATGATGACTTCCAGGCCCATCTGTCTTATGTATTTATGGAAGAACAATGCTATGTTGTATGCATAGAATTCTTTCTTTATTCATTTGTTGATAGGTAGCTAGACTGACTTCATAGCTCAGCTCTTTTGAATAATTATGCAATGGACACATGAATACTGATATATCCTCAGTATTTCATCAACTATTAATTAATAATATTATTAATTTCTACTGCATATGTATCTAGAATTAGGAGACCTGAATCATATGATAGATCTATTTTTAGTTTTCTGAAGACCCACTGTACTGTTATCTATAATGGCCATTCAAATGAGGGCCATCTATGAGAAGCCTACACCAACACTGTACGAGATGGTGAAGGCCTATGAGTATTTCTTGTAAGAGCAGGAATGAGACAGCAATGTTCCCCACCACTTCTGCTATTCATTTCTGTACAGAAAGCTTTAGCCAGCAGAGGTAAGCATGAAAAAACAAATAAAAGAAATATAAATAGCAAGCAAGGACTCCAATTATCCATGTTGCAGATGGAATAACTCTAGGAACAAGAAAACTTAAAGATCCCCAAGGAAAGATAACTAGATCCGATGAATTCAGTAAACTGGCAGTATATGAATTCAACACATAGAATGTAGCATTCCTGGACTCCAACAGTAAACCTGCCAAGGAAAAACCAGAGCTAAAAAGGTGAATACCAATGAATGAACCTGATCAAGGAAGTGAAAGGCTTCTGTAAATTTGTCAAAGACATTGAGAAGGACACCAATGTAGCTTGGGTTGGAAAAATTAGTACCAAAGTACCCTAATCAATGTAAAGATTCAGAGCCATACCCATCAAAATACTACTAATGTTCTTAAGTGAACTGTAAAAACAATCTAAAATTCATACAGAGCTATAAAACATCAAAATAGCCAAAGAAGTCTTGAGCCAAAAGAATAAAACCAGAAGCATTACAATGCTTAATTTCAAGAAATATTACAGAGACGTAGTAGCTCAAAAAGTGTGGGATTCTCATAAAAACAGACATGTAGGCCAATAGGATAGAACAAAGGCTGCAGAAATAAGCTCATGTTACCACAGCCAACTGACTCTCACCAAAGACAACTACACTACAACACACTGTTGCTGGGAAAACAGGAGAGGCACATACAGGAGAATTGTCCTCTCCCTCTCACCATAACTTAAGATGAAGCAAAACCCTCAGTGTAGAATTTGGTCTCCGAAGCTATTAGTGGAACATAGAGAGGAAGCAGCTCTTCATGTCAGCAGATTTCCTGGAAGTTTATACATTAGCTTGAAATCATTATCTCAAGTTACATGATTCCATTGATTTACAACCATTTGGCCAACATTTGACTAAAAGCCACATTTAACTCTGGCCTGCTTCCTTCTTACAACTCAGCCTAATAAGCACTTTGATGGTCTGAGAAAGGACACTCCCCATGGGCTCAGAATTTGACCATTTGGTACCCCATTGGTGGTGGTATTTGGGGAGGTTCAAGAGGCAAGAATTTGCAGGAGGATACGTCAGCGGAGGTGAGTCTTCTTACAGCCTCATACTACTTCCAGCTCATTCTCTCTGCTTTCTGGTTGTATTTGAAGATAACAGCTCCCAGCTTCATGCTTGTCATGCCTGACACTGGCTGTCATGATTCCTTATCGTGATGTTCTGACACTAGCTCAGATCAAACTTTCCTTCTATAAGCTTCCTTGGCCATGGAGTTTCATCACCATAACAGAAAATACTGAATAAAACAATTTTGTTATTGTTTCTCATATCCATTATTTTAAAAGGCATAGAAATGGAGGTTTTGTAAAAATGTCCCAGTTGACCTGTTTTAGACTGTCTTCTTAGACATGGTGATCTAAGAGACAAAATCTCCCATGTCCATGTTACCTAGCAGCTGCCCATGCAGCAGCCATTCTCTGTGAGTGAGCACCATCGCATGCAAAGTTACTTTCTTTTCATTTCCAACTGACGGGGGAGGCAGCAGGTCTGTGTAACGGCTTCTATTTTCACTAAAAAGTTCCGTTATCTTGATTCAGAGACGGTGCTTGCAAATAATTTTGTCTTTATTTTAAGCCTTTTTGTCCCTCTCTGTACCTGTTTAACCCACTATTCCTGTCTCTCCCCACAGTTTTAATTATCCCTGATATCATCTCCAATGTAATTGGAGAAAATTGTCTTGCAATTATGAGAATAAAGGAAATATCAAGCTAGTGCCCACTCCCTCTCACCTGTGTCTGCACTCCCCATTGCTCATTGTTGGCTGGTAATCAGTGTGGTAAGAGCTATGCCTACTATTTATTTACTGTCTCTGTAAGGACTATTTGTTCCACGTCTTCATGGTGCCCAGTGGAACATAGGAAAATAGCTACAAAAGGTCTGTGTCTAAGCACAACATGCTCCCCAAACTCTAGTCGCGACTAGTTTATTTTAGTTCCAGAAGACTGTGTATTGTCTAAACCTTAATCATGCTTCCAAGCTTTGCAAAATCAAAGCTTCAAAATAAACATTTTACTGACAAAGCTCCTCTGCCATCCCGCCATTTGTTTCAAAAATGATAAAATGTTAAGATCATGCATTTCAGGTGGTACCAGGTCATGATCTCAACTCACGTTTATTTGAATGTCTCAAAAAATAGAAACCAAGAGATCTGATGTAGGAAGGTGTGGAAAGCAGGAAGTCAGTCAAGTGAGCTATCCTGAAAGAGAGGATTGTTCTTATTTGTAAGGAGTCCATTCCAGCAAGAGATTGACAGGTGTTTATGCATCTAAAGCACCATGGGTAGATGGTTTCTCCAGAACACTCTGGTAGGTGAGGAATGGACACATTCTACTGATCTAAGAACAACTCGTGCTCAGTGATGACAGTGTACCATCAGGTCCTGGGTCCAAGCAATCTGCTCTCATTCCACACCTTCCTGTTCCCAGTTCCCAATTGAACTGCAAGGACATTGCATGCATGGTCTAGTCCTATCCTGTAGAATCAAGTTTTTCTCTACTACAGCAGTCCACCTGGCTGGGTCCTCTGTTCTTCTTACTAACACACTTGAGATGTGTTGAAAAGCATTTGCAGCACAAAGACACAGTAAGGACCCCAAAGCTGCAGTTGGCTTGCCTACAATTCAATGCCAACACAGTCGTCTAGCAACTGTAAAGAAGATGGCTGTAGCAATGGCTATTCCTTCAGAAGCAAAATGAGGTAACTCTACTGCATGCGTTCTAATCATAGTTAGTGTACTGGCTGTTTTTGTGTCAACTTGACACAAGCTGGAGTTATCACAGAGAAAGGAGCTTCAGTTGAGAAAATGTCTCCATGAGATCCAGCTGTAGGCACTTTCTCAATTAGTGATCAAGGGGGGAGAGCCCCTTGTGGATGGTACCATCTGTGGGCTGGTAGTCTTGGGTTCTATAAGAAAGCAGGCTGAGCAAGCCAGGGAAAGCAAGCAAGCCAGTAAGCAAGCATTCCTCCATGGCCTCTGCATCAGCTCCTGCTCCTTGACCTGCTTGAGTTCCAGTCCTGACTTTCTTTACTGATGAACAGCAATTGGAAGTGTAAGCTGAATAAACCCTTTCCTCCCCAACTTTCTTCTTGGTCATGATGTTTGTGCAGGAATAGAAACCCTGACTAAGACAGTTAGTGTAAAGCATGTAAGGCATTCAGATGGAGTTTACTGGGCACTTTCTAAGGGCAAGCTTTGACTATGAGGTTCCAATCATTCATTGGGAACTTCTAATTGGTGTGGGTGCTTTCTTGTCCTCACAGGTACAGACAACACTCTTTTTGTCTTCATTCTAATCAAGTTCCCTCCTGTTATCAGCATAGCAAGCAACTTTTCTCACTTCTTAACTCCCTAGATTCTATTTCCCCATGCTCTTCTCTACAACCCTTTCCAGGTCTTCTTGGTCTTCTCTGATGGGGCTGAGTTCTATTTTTAGCAACCTGATGGACTCTACCTAGAAAACACTCCCAGCTCTGTTCAAGTCTCTGTCTGCACTGGCAGCACCTCAGGTCAGTCATGGCTCCTGTCCCACATGGGTTGGTACCAGAGACTCCATATTTGCCCATGTCAATCTGTTCCCACAATGCTTCAGCATGTTCTTTGTTAAAATTATCAGCCTTTGAAGACTGTAAACCCCATAGAGACAAAACTGTTTTTCATCCCCAGTGTCTGCAGTGGCAACAGAGGCACTGGCACATGGTGTAATCTGACTAAATACAGAATAAACAAACATATTTCTCTACAATCCTGAGTACCTCAGGAGCTATGCCAATGTTGTTTTGTTTGTTTGTTCATTTTGAGGCAGATCATTGGCCAGCCTGGCTGACCATAAAGCCTCACAGATGTCCTTTTCTGTCTTGCCAGCCATGGGACTACAAGTATGTTTATCATACACATCTTTTTTACATGGGACCTAGGGATTGAACTCAGGTCCTCAGGCATTTATGGAAAGCACTTTACCCATTGAGCCAGCATCTCTCTAGCCCTCATTGTGTTTATTTTGTAGCTAATTTTCTTCTGTGAACTAGTTTTGAATTGTTCCATCAAAGGTTCCTAATTTGAGTTTAACAGATCTTAGACCAGGGTGGAAATGGAAGTATTCTCCACAGAGATTACTTTAGGTACACCTTTTCACTGTCTAAGGTGTTTCTTGTACCTGAGTTATACTGTCTATCTGTCCTCATATCTATGGTCTAGATTATAAACTATTTGTTGTATCAGTTTTTATTAGAGCTTGCAGATATCTTCTCTCATCAGGGTAACAAGGGGAATCTCTTCAGCCATTTTAATGCAGCACGCTGATCACTCAATGAATGGAATGCCTTGTGGACTCCTCATCTTTTTCTTCTCAAATGTTATATTAATTAGGTAGTAACAGTTATGAGGTCACATATCTTTTCCATCAGTCTTTGCTGTAGGACAGACACTTTATGCATTTTTGCTGGTCAATGTATATATTGGATAATCTTCAGAAGCTGGCACTAACCATGGACAATATCATATCAGAGCCTGTGAGAGTGGACAGAGGACAAATGCATTTTTTAAGGAATTACTCCCTCTCCCTCCCTGTCTCTGTTCACAGTCTTGACACCAAACACTCCCATTATTAGACAACCACCTCAGTGTGTGCTGTGAGTGTGCATTCATGGACAGCGTTTGAGGAAAACTTTGTTCCTCCAATCAGCTATGTTTATCTTCATTTAGCTGGAATTCATCTTGATATCCATAGTGAGATTGTCAAATGACTCTTCCTTCTCCTTAACGCAATGTGAAGGTCAAATATTTTTTTGTTCTTGATTGGAACAGTTCCAAGTCCTGAAATGTTGTATATTTTATTTTAGAGAGTTTGCTCTTCTGTATTCTATACCTACATTAGACAATTTATCATTTACTCATTTTAGAAGGGGGAACTCCATCTATTTAAAGGCTATTTGATAAACGTAAGCATATATATATATATATATATATATATATATATATATATATATATATATATATATATATATATATTCTTGTGAAACCATTAGAATTCTAGTCTCAAGACAGATCGCACCATTTCCAGCCCAGAAAGATTCCTTGACCTTCTTGCAACTCATCCAGTTCTCAGCCTTCCGTCCCAGGAAACCATTAATCTTGTCCACTGTAGGTTAATATGCAGCTTCTCAAGCTGTACTGAGGCTGTGTGCTCAGCATGGTGCCTGAGTTCTTGCTTAGCATATGTTGTCTAGTGTTTATTCCATAAGACCATAACAAACATATGCACCCATATGTACACATGTATATATGTGTGTATGAGTATATGCATGTGTATATGTATATCTATATGTATGCATATTTCTATGTATGTATGCATTATGTATTTTATTCTAGGTAATTTGTTTCATATATCTAAAGTAAAATTTAGTCAGAGAATTGTGGCCATACATATGTCTATAATTTAGATAATTCTGATTAATTAGGAAGAGAAAAGCATGACTGAGAAGTGAACACCTTTATCCCTGTGAGCAGAAGGTATCATAAACTTGTGCTGTTGAAACAACAGGCATATTTTATGAAGAAACAAAAATGTTTCTTGGAGAGTTGCTCCTGACTCAGTAAAAAAATTAAAACTTTCCCATTAAAGGCATTCAATAATCCCTTTGCTTAGGAAACTGAGCATCACCATAAAAACATTCTGAAATGATGAATTTAGACATAAGAACATAACAAGTGCACAGAGCCCTGCCACTGTTTCCGCAGGTTCCACGAATCTGATTTGGGTTCCCACACTCTTTTCACAGGAATATTTAAATAATTTGACTGTGACAAGCCAAACTGTTTTGAGACCTCATTGAAAGTCAAATGAAAACATTAATTGCATGCAAAAATATTCCAGTCAGGCATGGAAATGCCTCAGGTTAGGGAATAAATATGTTGCCTATGAGAAGAAAAATCAATTGACTTAGAAAAAGCTAGTGCTGGCTCAAGTCTACATGGTCAGCATTGACTGAAAGTCACTAGGGTTTCAGGGCCTTGTTTTGGCTTATGCGTTAACAGACAGCCTTGAGCAATGTCTGTAATACACAATAAGTTTGTCTCACTAACTTTTTGCCTGAGGAAATTAGAAATCAGATCACTGGAACTAATTATTATTTTGTTTCTCACTTTTTCCTGTTTTCTTTATTCAACCTTATTATTTCATTTTGAGGGGAGATAGTTTGGTGACTAATAGGCATATAATTATCCTTAAAACAAAAATCTTCAGACATGTGACTTAAGCAATAGGAATAATAATTCATAAACTAACTAATTAACTAAGCAACTTTCAAATCATGAAATACCACATTTATATTGATCTAGAGTTACATTCTCATGCCTGTATTGAATTCTCCAAAGTGAAGTCCATGTGGTGAGGTAAAGTGTTGAGTACAGTCATGGTTGTTCTGGTTAACTGGGATGGAATATCAATTTATACCTGTGTTTTGGAGTGTATGACTATACAACATGGATAACACACTTAGAATGTCACAAGCTTTATTGTCTTAGCAATTTTGTTAATATCCCTAAGCCTTTCAGCCATTTTCTGTTTAGAAGACCCCTCAAAATTAGGAATATTTAACTAGGTTGGATACGAGCAGCATTGAATTTGATGTCTGGGGCACAGATACATCAATGGATATTATTCTTATAGCCCTTGGGTTTTTTATAATTAATTTCTTCCCTCACTTGACAAATATTAAATGAATGTCTACTAAGGCATTGGGGATAAAATTGTACAACCTTCACAGCACCTACCCTGATAGAGAACCTCTTGCTCAGTAGGGAAAGCACTAGAATCCAGAGTGATTTTGCTGACTGAGGGACATTCACCTGAGATCATCATCTACGTGGGAGATGTGATTGCCTGGGGGAGGGGTGCCTGGAGGAGGCACTAAGGGGTGGACAAGAATAAGTCAGGAGCAAGCATCCTAGGGTGAGATCTCTGCCTGGTATGTTTTCATAGAGATGTAGCAAAGCAGAAGAGACAAAAAGTTGAAGGTACAAGGAAATCCTTAGTTTTCCTCTCTGGTGCTGCAGAACTGAAGAAGTTAGGCAATTAACAGCTCATTAGCCTCCTATTTAGGATACAAAAGAAACTTTATCAAGGTTCATAAGAGTTCAGTGGGAAATGTCTGCCCTCAAGGCCACCCACATCCCAACAGGAGGCTCAGTATATCATTCTTATTCTTTATAGGAAGCGAGAAAAGAGAAATTAAAGAAAGCGGAAGCATCAGAAGATGTCTGTGATCATTAGTTTCCTTCAAAAGCCATAGTGAGTTGGGAGACCTCCAGAGGCCAAACCTTCCTGAGACCACAGACAGCAGAAGACTATTAAAATGGGCTCCAATCTCAAAGAAAGAGGTCACCCAAGATCCCTGACCCTTTGCTCTGAATGGACTAATGAAATCTGTCTGCTACTCTAAGTATTGAGACATAGGATTTCTATTCCCATTGGAGAGGGAATTCATGCAATTCATGACCATAAGGTAAAATACATTTAGGAAGACACAGGCAGAGTTTCCACTAACCGGAGGCCAGGATGTTCTAACACCTAAGGCTAATGGCAGAGACATCTCCCTTTGGCTGTAAGTGGCTAGACTTCTGCCTCCACCAAGGCCTTAAAAAATATCATGATTTATGACTTTGTCTTGTTACTATAGAAATGTCATGAATCTGTTACCACTTCAGAACATGGAATTGGAGAGCTCAAAATCTGTGTTCCTAGGCTATGGACATTCTTGTCTGGATTCCACAGTAAACTATCTCCTATCCCTTTGGGATGAGACCTTTCTGTGCTTTTGGAATTGACAATTAAAAGCAAAGTTCTTTTGTGGGAACTTTCTCCAGTATATTCATGATCTGACTCATGATCACAACAAATAGCCTTTACTCTCTCCATTTTGCTCATGGAGAAACTTGAATCGGAGAGAAGTGAAGTGACGTAACAATGGCAAAGCAGCAAGGAGGAAGAACAAAGTTAGTTGACTCTCCGGAACCAGAAAGCTGTGACTCGGTGGAATTATTCTTTCCTGTCACTATTAAACAACAGCAGAAAAACCATTGTAACATTAATCTGGATATTTGCTGAGCTGTACTGCTAGGAGCTGGTTTGGTTAGGCTCTCGGAAGGAAAGCTGCGTAAGGATGCAGACACCCCACATAGCCTCCATGAAAACACAGCTTAGACTCTGACTGCCAGGATGCGCTTCTGATGACTCTTTTGTATCATGAGGTTTGTCACTCAGCTGCTGAGTAAGGACAAGTTAAGCATCCCCACCATTGTGTGAATGAGCCTTGTGGAGAGTCACTGAGGAGGAACCTAGTCACATTTAACTCAAGACAGGAGTCTATGCATTGCGATTGCTGATGGGTGCTTAATGCAAAGCTCAGGCACAAGGGGATTGCAACTCTCTGTGAAGGCAGGATGTGTCTGGAACCTTTCTCCATTCTTCCCAGAAAATATGTATATGCAAACCAGGCATTCCCCAAGTCTTACACAAGAGTTCATTCATCTACAGCATGGTAAGCAAAAACAAGGGAATATGATCAAAATGGCAGACCATTGGAAGCACACTTGACACACACTTGACACTGGAGAATATTAAGTTGTACTGGAAAGATGGCTCAGTGGGTTAGTGGGCCTGCCACCAAGCCAGATGACCTAAGTTTGATTCCCAGCACACACATGGTAGAAAGAGAGAGCAGACTCCTGCAGATTCTCCTCTGATGTCTGCACATGCACTGCAGCATGCACACCCCTCTTGTACAAAATTTAGGTATAGTAATTTTAAAAACCTTATTAAATAGTAAAATATTCTTTCAGAAAGATGATGATTGCTAATGTATTCTCTCATTTAAATCGGAGAAGTCAGGTATAATTGTTCCCCGAAAGTTCTGCTAAGGAAAGCTCCATTGAAACAGGTTAGAGAAGGGGAGATCATTCACATGTGTACTAGCTGGCTTCAACACCTGGGCTCTCAGCTCCCCTGCCCTCTGGACTTTCAAGAGCACGGTACCCACAGCAAGCCGACCACCACACATGATCAGCTATAGCTAAAGGCAAAGATAGTTCACATGCCTGGCAGTGGCTTTCTCCCCAGGCTGACAGAGGATTTATAAATTGAAAGTATTTAAAATGGTATTGATGGACTGTATGTTTTACTGTGTCAAATTCATGCTATGGTAGCTACTGGAAATACAACCAATAGGAGAGAATTATCCAGTTATCAAGTTTAATCCCTGCTTTTAACGATTATTTCTGACTCTGGGTCCTTTCACACGTTGTACTGAAACTTTAGAATTGTGAGAATCCAACCTTAATGCATTTCAGCAAGCTGGGGTTGAAAATGGAGGCGTAGGAAAGGCAGAGATGCCGGCGGCAGCATTAATATCATTACGGAAAGGTTAGCTGCTCAGGAAATCGACAAGGCACCGAGGGGGTATCTGCCGAGTCTCCTAAGAAACCAGAGCTGAGAGAAATGAGGCCAGACAGAGAGAAGCTTTTGTTGACATTTTCAAAAGCCTCCTTTATACAGGCAGGGTCTCTGGAGAATGGAAGACTGCCAAGTGAGGAACCAGCAGCACTAGCAAATTAGAGGTCAGTGAGCTCAGGAGCAGCCTCAGGAATCACTGGCAGAGAGAAGCACCCTTCCTGCCCCTCCACGCTCAGCTCCTGGGTGAGGGAAGGAAGGAGAGTTCCAAGCCGGGAAAACAACATGCTGCCTGGCTCAGATGTGATCATCTCAGGGGTAGCTGTGTTGTGCTAAGGAAAAGAACAAAAACAAACCCCTTAGAAAAACAACACTGAACGTGGATTTCACGTTACAGAACTCCTGCTTGGAACTTTCCGTGCTCAGTTAAAGACACAGGAATCACACATGGCTTAGAATCCACCTCCAAGTGTGGGGCAGCTGAGCTGAAGGTTCTGATGATGCTCACATAGGAGACTGCCTGGAGCAGTCTGTTCTACTACACTGGTGGGATAACAGATGGGGGCTGATTCCAGTACGGCCCCTCAGATCTGGGGGAGTTTAGTGTGGAAGGGAAGTTACTTAATGAGGTGCTGCACAAGACAACTATTTTTAGGACGAGTGGATGCAGAGAAAATTAAATGAGTCTAACAGGTAAGAGGAGAGATTTTAAGTGGGCTCTCAGAGGATATCAGCTATTCCTGTGAATGCAGAGAACGAACTACTCGGGCCTCATGGCCTTATGACACCGGAGGAGGAAAACGGGGAATCAGGCTGCACAGTTGTTCCCAGCTGGGGAAGCTTAAGCCAGATGAAGTATGCTGAGGGCACGTATGACATAATCAGCATCTGGAAACTGGGCAGTAAGGACTGTGGAGGGGCTGGAGTATCCACACAGAGAAAGTCAAGATGTGGGGGTTGGAGAATTTCTGTTTAGATAATGGGTAGGGACTGAAGAGTCAGAAAAAAATGGTTTCTTTTGCAAGTTATGGGAGCCGAGGACAAAGGGACAGACTGCTAAGTCAGAAATGCCTGTCAGAGTGGAGGCCAGACAGGTTCACACTGAGGATAGAGTAACTTGTCATGCACAATAGTTGAGGTACCCTTCTGCTGCTGGTGACACAGTGAAGCCCTCTGAGTGCTAAAGTCATAGCTTGTGTTTAGCTCTTCTTTCTTAAAGGTACAGGGGTGTGCATATGTTTGACTGGAGTGGGCCACCAAAGTGTGCAGCTGAGTGCTTTAGCTGAACGGTGTAGCTCATGTTCTTGCACACAACATGGATTTGGTAGTCATGGATTTGGACCACACTCTGGTCGAGGAACCTATGTCGCCACTTTCCCGAAGGAGTTTTTATGTTCCGAGCCTAACTAATAATTGAACTTCAAGATGAGTGGATAAAGTATGCTACTTAAATGCAATGGAGTTGTGTTCAACCATTGATATCAAGCAAATGATACTACGACAATCACAGGAAATTTAGAACCAGAACCCAGAACTATATATGTTTACCCATGAATTGATATATAATACGTATGTGGTCATACACATATACCTTTATACATATGAATCCACTGCATACTGAGCATCCCTAAGCCAGAAATCTGAAATCCCAGATACTCCAAATCCCTAAGCTTTGAAGCCTGTGACTTTTACATATGTTACCTTTGTGTTTGAATTTCCAGGCTAAGGCTCCTCAACTGGTAAATTGTCTTTTAATGTTCCAAATTCTGGAATATCAGAAGTCTGAAACACTTCCATTCTAGGCATTTGGGATGAGATATATTCAATCATTGTCAAATTCTGCATTCTCCTGGGGTCTGTGATTTTGAATACATCTATGAATTATTCACTGCAAATGTCTGACATGGAAACCTTTCCTCTGTTTTGGCTGTCTGTAAAGAATATATAATCCTTGGAAATTTCTACTATCCCTAGGAACTATACCTCAGAGTCCATAGGCTACTGACCTTCCTTAGAAACTGATGAGTCTTGGGACCTATTCTCTGTGCCATATACCAGGTCCCTATGCATCTCTGACTTCTGTACTAGTTGTTGATGGGATCAACAAATAACCATATTTTATTTATCATGGTAATGTCCAGAGCCCCGAACTGCAACATTGGTGTGATCATAGAAATGAGTCTTGTTCAAAGCTGCAGAGCTTCAAGCTCAACCTGAAGCTTTCAGAATCAGTCACCTGTGGCTGAGATCTGCAATTCTGCCTTAGATATAGGAGCCCATATAATAGTCACAATCAGAAATGTTCTAAACTGTGCTAGAAAAGTCCTGCGGCCTATATCCTCACATGTAACCATGGCATAGCATAAGCCCCATATAATTTCAAATGTTCAACAAGCATTTGATATACATTTCAGAAATGGAAAGGATTAGAAAAAATGCCACCCACCCATCTCAAAAATATTAACCCAGAATTGCTCCTGTCTAAAGGAAATACAGGGACAAAGAGTGGAGCAGAGACTGAAGGAAAGGCCATCCAGAGACTGCCCCACCTGGGAATCCATCCCATATGGGTACATCAAGCCCAGAGACTATCAATGATGCCAAGAAGTGCTTGCTGACAGGAGCCTGATATAGCTGTCTCCTGAGTGGCTCTGCTAGATCCTGACTAAGACAGATGCGGACGCTTGCAACCAACCATCGGACTGAGCATGGAGACCCCAATGGAGGAGTTAGGGGAAGGACTGAAAGAGCTGAAGGGGTTTGCAACCGCATAGGAAGAACAGCAATACCAATCAACCAGACCCCCCCCCAAGAGCTCCCAAGGACTAAACCACCAACCAAAGAGTACACATGGAGGGACCCATGGCTCCAGCTGCATATGTAGCAGAGGATGGCCTTATCTGGCATCAATAGGAGGAGAAGCCCTTGGTCCTGGGAAGGCTCGATGTCCCAGTATAGGGGAATGCTAGGGCAGTGAGGCAGGAGTGGGTGGGTGAGTGGGGGATCACCCTCATAGAGGCAAAGGGGAGGGAGTATGGGATAGGGGAAACCAGGAAGGGGGATAACATTTGAAATGTAAATAAGTAAAATAACCAATAAAAAAATTAAAAGAAAAAGAAAATCTTAATGGCTCTCTTGTAATGATGGATTTAAACTAGACAGACATAAAACCAGAGCTGACAATTTCACAAGTGTCCACAGGTTTCTGGGTCTTCAGAGACACTGCACCTTAATCATGTGATAGGCCTTTACTTGGCCATTGGAGTTTTCAAGACAGTATTGACAAATGATTGCTAGGGTCCTTCTGTATCACCACCATGTGTAGGAGTAGTAAACAGTCATACAGACTCCATCCCTGTGAACAGGGACCATGCCTGATGGATAATTAGAAAAGTAATGAATTACTTTGTTTGAGTGTTGTGTTTTTTAATTGCAGTTTGGTATTTTGTACTCAACTGAAAGGCAAGTGCACATGTCAAGTTAAAAACAACTATTAAAATTTTCTCCATTTTCTTTGTTATTTCCTAAAATCTTCACTCATTTATTTAAATGTCACCTTCAAAATTAAAATCTATTTAGCCCTTATCAGGCTTGTCTTTTTAAATTATCTGTCACTCATCACCAAAAGTTTTCTGTTTTTAAATTATCTGTAATTATTTTCTTTTATATTTAGTGGAATAAGATGGCTCTCAAAATTCCAGCAGAGTCCTTCTCGGAATTATACTACAGACTACTTAGTTTTACTCTATAAAAATAAATACTTGTGTGAACATGACAAGAAGTGTTTGTTTTGTTTGATTGTGCTTCACTTGAGACAGAGTCTCAATAGGCAGCCAAAGCTGGCCTCAAACTATACCACCCTGATTTCTAATTTATAATCCTACAGTATCTTCCAGGACCTGAGATTACAGTCATTCACCACCATATCAGACCTAACAGTACTTTTATAATCTACTTCCTAAATTAGGGATTAAATGTGGTATTTAGAAGAAGATACATATCCATGTAGTGCTTGATAGTATATAAAATATGTGTATGTATTCATATGGCCACTGTGAAGCACTTGCTATATTCATTTCCTAAAGCGCTGTAAATTGTTACAGTAGACTTATCAGGAGTGAAGAATATCCATTTGCAATGATGTCACAATTTTCCAACAATTTAGAAATATGCTTGTCTCAGAGAACAGACACCTGTTAGTCTTAAGCCCAAAGTTTTAAAGCCTTTAGCTGTAACTCTGACCTTAACTTCATGAAAGAAATATGTAAATTGGGTCTAAGTTATTTCTTAAGAAGTTAGAGCATTCCTGAATAAGACTGTGAATAGTTTAAAAATATTTAAACTCTATGGGCCACCCTTAGTGGCCTGGATCTTCCCATATCAATTAACTAAGACAATCCCCAGAGATGTACCCACAGGCCAAAGGATGTAGACAATCCCTCATTAAGATTTTTCCCAGTTGATTTCAAGTGGTGTCAGTTGATAATTAAAGCTAATCGTGACAAGTATCACCATCATCAAACCTTCCCTCTCTGTCTCTGAAAGGACTTTATGTTTCATTAAAATGAAGTGTGAAGATTGTGGCAAGAAGCTGACTCTAGATTGGTCTTTTCGCCCCATTTGTTCTCTGCAGGATGGAGATGATAAATACTACAAACCTGGCACAAGCATGGCCACCTCTTAGCAGAACCCTCCAGTTCACTACAGGTGACCCTTTTTCTCCTTAGTATACATTGAACACTGGAATTAATGTTCAGGGTATATATAACAAAAATCTACAGAGAAATCTTTCTTGCCAAGAGAAAAATAAGTTTGTTTGTTTTATCTTTTGCTGAACTAAAAAAACCTCCATCCCAATATAGAGGTGTCCCCTTTCTGAAGGTTGATCAGCTGTCTCCAATAGCCTCTTTCCCGAACAATTATGAAAGGTGTTCAGAAATTCCACAAGATTCTACCTAGAAGTAGCCATGATTATATAAACTACCTCTGCCCCCTTGTTTTTATTTTTTACTACAATGGCAGACTTACAAATGCCCTGAGAACTTTTATAAAACTACATTGATTGAGCAATTTTCACTCATGGATACAAGGTTGTGATCTCAAGAGATGAGAAAAGAGAGCAGGCTCTCTAACTCTGAAGCCCTGTCATGTCTGGAGCAGTGAGGTTAAACCCACTGTTATAAAACCATAAGCAATCAACAATCATATCAATCCAAAAGCAACTGGTATCTGTACTCCCTCTGCTTGCTCCAGGGAGACTTTCTGAGTACTGAGGAAATGCAAAGTGTGTGTTCTTAGAAAAGATCTAGGCCAATTTTTCCAACTTTCTACTGTTCTGTGATCTTTTACTTGCTTGAATTCTCTCAAAAGCTGCTTCAGAGCCATTTTGGTCCTCAGTCATGTGTTGGAGGATATTTGATCACACTGTGACCCGCAAGATTGTGTTATTTCCTGAAAAAATAAAACCTGTTTCTTGTGGTGTGGCTCAGCGCTTAGCGCACACCTTTAATCCCTCTGTCTGGAATACAGACATACCCTTAGTACACACCTTTAATCCCAAGCAGTGAAGGTAAAGTTAGTTTGTAGAAGGAAGCACTCATGTTTGAAAGCATGTCTAATCGAGTGGCAGACAAAGTGATGAATCAGAGAAAAATTTGACAGATTAGGACGTTCCTAACTTTTATGAGAAAAGAGAGGGATGCAGGGAGGGGTGGTAGTTTTTACCGGGACTGTTGCAGAGGGCAGGTTGCAGAGAGAGAATCGGCTGGACCCAGGTGAAGACAGAAGGAGCCAGAAGATTAGAACACATTGCCAAAGTTAGTCTGAGGCCAAGCAGAGCAATTCAGGAGAAGCTGGGAGAAGCCAGATTGAATCAGTCAGCTTGAAGAGGAGTTTTGAGCCAGAACAGATGAACTGACCAGCCAGGAAGAGACCAGAAAGAACAAGAAAGGGTAAGCATATTCAGTGGTAAGTCTCAGAGGCTGAAAACATTCTACGCCTAGATTAGATTGTATGGAAGCTAGAAGCTTCCAGGACTAGGCCTAGGTTAGCAGACAGGGGCAGCAAGTCTCAGAGGCAACAATTACTTCAGTTGAATAAAAGTTACTGTTATAGTCATGTACTACCCAAAGTGGAGACTTAGTTGCTTCCATAGTATGTGACATATTTTTTATGTAAATAAATTGTAGTAAGTCCCTCATGGGGTATAAAGCATGTATGTTTGAGCCATGTATAATGCCATGTCTAGAGAAACATTAATGAAAAATTTAAGGTTGTTACTAGGTTGAAGATGAACAGAAAAGAGTTTGCAAATCTAGGTAGGTGTCTATGTCTGCTTCATAAAATTTGAAGATTTTGGAAAATATAAGCTCATTGGTTTGATTATACTCAGGTAAAACAAGCTTGCTTCTCTTATACATTAAATGTTTTATTTTCATATGTAATCAATATGTATATTCCCAGTCCTGCTGAGTAACTGATGGTAATGATTTACACTTCTCCTCGACAAGATGATAGAATGTGTACTGGGAAGTAGGTGCGACTAGAGAAATCTGGCGTCCATGCCTCCTGCTCCAGCTCCACAGAAAGTGCCAGGGATGGAAAGTGATTATCTCCGTGCACAAAGTCCCCAGTTCTTTCTGGGACAGCTTGACATTGAAATCTTTCCCCTAAACTTTGTTACTAAAGCTCAATTAATGAATATGTTTATTGACTTAAATGTGTCGAGCAAGCAAATAAAAGAACTAATAACAGTGAAGATGTGGCTTTTAGTTTAAAATCAAGAGACTGTAAGTAACTTCCCATATTATTTACTTCCAGTAGTAGAGTCTACCAACTCTGCTTAGATGGTTTGCTCTCACCTGTTTGTCAAGTCTTTGTTTTTCCTGGCACTTCCCACTCCTGCTAATCTGTTTCTAATTAACTTCTTGCCTAGATTCTGCAGTCATTCTCTCATCAGGCTCTTGACTAGGTCCTTGTTGAGAATCTGTCAGGCAGGTCTTTCCATAAGATGACCTCAGGATTGTGATTGCAGCACACACACACACACACACACACACACACCCTGCCCCCAGGGTACCTTCTTCTTATAAGAAAGCATCTAACCACCCTTCCTTGTCCAGCATGCTCTGATTCATTTCTTCTGGTTCTACTTTTCTGTATTTCTTTTCCAAGTGTTCAGCCTCAGACTTCACAAACATATATAGCCTTATTTATTTTGTACACATGTGTGTGTGTGTGTGTGTGTGTGTGTGTGTGTGTGTGTGTGTTTTAACTTCTTGATCGCTAATGGGTTATTCTCTTCCTACCCTTGGGATGTCCCTTCAAATTTATTCATCTGAGGGAATGAGTGACTTCGTTCTTGGTTCATCCTTGGTGCTGTCTCTAAACTCCTCTGGACTGATTTAACATTTTTTTTTTCTTTCTGGAATTTTATAGAAAACTTCACTACTTATTTTTTTTATAGCGCTTGCTGTTAAGTATATTTAACTTGCTTAAAATACATTTGGATAGGCATTTTTCTTCTCTGTTATGATGTGAAATCTCCTGGGAAGTTGGAGAGTAGAGCGTACATAAATTTCATTTTGCACATGGAAATTCACCAGGTGTAACAGGCTGCAGGCATAGTGGACACCCATGTATTTGTTAAGTGAATAAATAAAGTAATTCCTTAATAATTAAACATTTTAGATGACCTCTGGGATTTATATGACTCTTATTCACAGTCACGAAGCAGGAGTTATTGTTGTGGACTAGAGCACTGACTACTTGTCTGTACTGAAGACTGGCATTTCCACAAAAGTGGGCTTGGGTCTCACTCTTCAGCAGTGGGAAATGAGTTTTCCACACCTACATTCAGCCTTCAGATAAAACTGCTCTACTTTGCACACTAGCTTTGGCATAAGACTTCACAGAGAAAGTTTTCACTGTTTAAGACAAACATTGAAATCCCATGGGTCCTAGCCCAGTGGAGACCTTTGATTCTATTTTTGTTTCAGGCTCTATTCAACACGAAAAATCTTTTGCATGAAAACTAGGTGAGTATCCTGCTGTGGTTTGGCTGAATATACAAAAAAATCAAAATGACAGCACAAAAGAGCATGTCAGCTAAGATTGTCTAATCGCTGGCTTTGTATGAGACAGGAGGACATCCTACATAGTCACTGAGGTTACCCGCTGACCTAACCATTAGCCTGAGAAGCCGAGTCACATGCTTACCCTAACGGCAGGCACTTGTGGCCAGTGTTCAGGAGATTTTTTTCACAGTGTGTATACATGCACAAATCTAGGTGGTACTGGTTAGATCATATATGTGACCCGATGACACAACCAAGAGATGCAAATGATACAAGGCACAAGAGGCACTGACAGCATGACATGATGTATTCTTTTACAATAAATAGTTTTATAAATCAAATGGGAAAATTATAAAATAATGGTAGAAAGTGTAGTGTATTAGGTAAGCAAATCTGTAATATATTTGTTAACTATCATTAAGTCCTGAGTACTATAGATAACTATGGGTACCGGGTTTCTGAATGATTGGCATCCTAGAGTATTTCTTATATGAACAAAGCATGAAGTCATCTTCTGTATGCAACAGTCCATCCTTGATGGAAACAGCATCAAGATCTGTATTCTATACACAGTAGTACTTTCTTTCTGGATATTTCCATAGATTTACACAGTCCCTGAGTCGCAGTTACACAGCTTTGTATCTCGGTGAGACAATGGCAGTGGCCTGTTACCTTTCCACAGTGCACATAGAGAAAACTCTAACCTGAGATAAATCTAAGACATGTCCTCACTGTGTCCTCGTGCACTGCAGAGTTACAAGCTCGTCATTAGGAGAGCCACATACCTGTTCAGGTCGCGGTGTATGATTGGTTGGGTCAAGCTGTGCAGGTACTCCATGCCCTTGGCAACATCTACTGCAATGATTAATTTAGACTGCAAGTCAAGGATTCTAGGATAGAAAATAGACTGAATGGAGAAAAGGTGGTTGAAGCCAATACTCAGCATGCCCCTCAAAAGAAAACAGCCCATGATTGTCATTCTGTGTAATTCTATCTAAATTTTTATTCATTGAAGATGGAGTTAGATGTTCAGTCTGGAACACATCTTTTTATATTTGGGAATTGCTTAACTAAATGTCAATTCAGGTATATGATGTGTTTTGTTTAAAAGTATATTGCTTGATTTTCAAATTTATTTGTGTCATACAAAAATCTGCAGTAATAACATAGAAATGGAATGTTCTGGAGCCACTGGGTGAAACCACTCCATAGTTACTATCTGCAGAGATATAAAACATGAACTCAGGTCCAATATGGGCAAGAACATTCTTTTAAAAATCTTTCTCCCATCAATACTGTGACCCTTGATAATTATGGTATTCTGAGCTTCTGCGCAATACCGTGTGGCTGTGTCAAGGTTAGTCTATTTATAAGCCTCAGCTGGCTTCATATTCCTTAACTTTGTTACCCTTGACTTACTGTTTAAAAATATTACTTAAGTTTATCATTTCTGGATATATAATAATTAGTCATAAATCATCAGCCGTGTTTAAAATGCCATTCTTGTTAGCACTTAGACATGTCGTAAGTCAATAGGGTCCCTGATGGGAAGTCCCTAGGGATGAGGTAAAGGTGATTCTCATGCTAAGGTCAGGGTGAGTGTGGATCAGAGCCCATACCTCTTCTGTTCATGAAGTAGGGAGAACAGGGAGCCTCCTGGAATGTACTGTGTGACAATGGCAAACTGGCTGGGGTCATCCAGGCAGGCACCCACGAACTGAACCACGCAGGGGTGATTGAGCTGGCAGAGGATGGACACCTCTCGGCAAAACATATCCACGTCTGACTTGGAGCAGTAGGTGTTGGCTCGGTATCTAGGACAGGAGAGAGGACACATTCTTGTCTACAGGAGATTTCAGGGGGCTGGCCCCTGATCTTCCCAGCCGACGATGCAGATTTCCTTCTTCTGCTTGCTTACCGTTTGATCGCCACTATTTTATTTCTGCATCGCCCTTTGTAGACTTTCCCAAAAGAACCTAAAATTATTTAAAAGATGTTGATAAATGTTTACAGTTGGTAATTCTGAGACTGTTAAAATGCAACAGGGCTCTGGTTTCTTTGCTTACCTGAGCCGATAATCTCATGGAGCTCAATTTCAGAGAGCTGCAGATGGAAACGGGAGGGTAACTCAGCCCTCAGGAGGAGAACATCTGCCTTCTCTGCAAACAGTAATTGCTGTTTTATTTTGGATATGAGATATACACACATGGCTATAAATACACAATGGACATGCTCAACCAAAGGTGCCTCATCCCAACTGTAACTGATCACTTGACGATCCTAAGACCTTAGCACATGTGGTCTGGGCCTGCATTACCAGAAGGGTGGCCTTCTGGCTTAGCTGCACCATCTCTGTGATCAGGGCTGACTTTATTGGCCATCTGATCTTCAGTTAATATGGCTAAAGACACATCTACCCTCCAATATGGTTTGTCTCATTGTCTGAGAAATAGAGTCAATCCCTTCAGCCTCCATCAATAAGGAAGTCAAATATCTATTGGTAAAATGGGCCTTTAGGGGATAGAAATCAGTCTAAGGACATATTCCACACCGAAAAGTACTTTTAAAACTTCAGATTCCAAGTGGTTAAATACTAACTTGTCATGGACTTGTGTTTTCTACTTTACTGGTCTAGTGATGTTAATTTCAACAATCAGTGGCATGGATTCAAAAAAGTACCCGAGGGTCACTTATTAGAGAGATTTAAAAACTAGTAATTTAATAATTTGAATATTTTCTAAAGCAAATAAATTTCCATTTCTAAAAACATTAATATTTATAACTTATATTTTGTTCAAAATATAAATATGTAAGTAGTTCTCTGTGAGTCTGAGCTTTCTTCAGTACTCATCAGTGATCCACTGTTGTGACAACTGTGGACAAAGGGGCATGAGGGCAAGGCTAATTCTAAGAAGAAGGTCTCCACCAGCATTGCTTATAATGCTGAGGTAGCCACCACTCACAACAAAACAGAACACATGGCTGTCGTACTTAGGCAATAATCATCCTCAGCAATAAAACAACAACAATCCCGTTTATAGGTACCTTTTGTCATGCTTTTAATCTTCCCCAAGGGGGATGGAACAGACACATAGGAGCCATCTAGAAATCAAGTTACACAGTAGAGTTGAAGGTAGCAATCATTTCTTTCTCCTTATAGTTCAACATGATAAACACAAAGCAGATGACAAAAAACAGCTTAAGGTTCCTATCTCCTTCTGCACAGGAAGCTGTGGTGTGCATGCTTTTCTATAATCTACATAAAAAGATCCTAATTCTGTCCTAGCTGACTCCAGCAGATGTATCTGCCATCATTTCTATCTGGCTATGGGTACTTGTCTTCGTAAATACTGACATAGAAAATGACTGTTTTTTCCTTAGGCCTTCTGAGCCTTGTACAAGCTCCACACCCATTCACTCCAAGGAATGCAAAGCTCATATCTCAACATTACAGTGGATTCTGGTGGCCATTCTTTGTGTAGCCTCACCCAGCTGTGAGCTTTCAGAAATGAACCTCATCCCTTGGCTATATCCTTCCTCATCCCAGAGGGAAAGTGACAGCAACACACATTACCATCGAACTCAAGATTGTGCAGCAATGAAAACAGAATAGCAAAAGGGGATACCTCCTCCAGGCTGAGAATATTCATTACATGGCAGCTCATCCTGGGGTCTCTTATAGTGCTTCAGGAGTGTAACAATGGCATCATGTCCTTCATAAAAAGACAAAAGGGATGAATACTTTTGTCTTGATTTAGTCAACAAATCCTAGCCCCTTCCCCCAACCCACTGGATAAAATTTGTAGCATAGGTTATACCCAAGGAGATAAGATATTACAATATGGAATTAGTGCTTCTTTCATTCAAATAACCTGCCAAGGGTGTCCTAATATATAGTGGATAATATACATATATATATAGTCTAATATATATAGGGGTAGCAGGGATACAATAGACATGTGACTATGCTTCTGCTTGTAAGAGGATTACAAGAGGACTCTGTCACTGGAAATGGCTGCCTACCCTGGGACACTTCTCTATTCATCTTCCATTCCAATGTGGCTGTGTGGCATATTCACTGGGAACATAGGGGCAATGCCATTATCATGTCTATGCTTTAAGACACAGGAAGCTGTTACTCTCCCAGTTGCCTGCTGCAGCTCAGGACTCTGAGGTGAAAGAGGCTGGGAAGCTGTTCTGTCAACCTTGTTACCAGTCCTGGAATGTCACAAGGTTGAGAGACATGTCTCAGTTTTAAACTACTACCACTAGCATTCTGGGCTTATTAGCTGTGCCACAAATTATTCTTGCAAAAGATGAAAAATGTTAAATGCTTCTCAGAGAAAGCCATTGATTTTCAATAGAATTAAACCTTGACACTATTGTATGCTTTCACTATGAAAATAATCTACTGAAGCTAATTTGTAAAAGAGGCAGTCAACCTTATAGATCTTGCCCAGAACCCTGTGAAATGCAACTGAACCCACTGTAAATATGGCCAACTATAGAAATTGAAAAGCATAAATGTTTTCCTATCACAGATATCTGAAATTTAGACTGGTTTTGCACATACCATTTTACATGTAGAATGCCCACAGTAGAGCTCACTTAGTCATGTTTTCCCTTTAACAGAGCCCACTAAATAATGTTTGCAAGAATGCAGGATGGAGAAGTCAACACTAGCTGTATTAACACACTAGATGTTTTCACAAAGGGAACAACCTACCTTCAGATTCCTTAAAGAAAAAAAAAAAATGTGTACATGAATAATGAATTTGGTGAGAAAATCTATATCAGCTCTCCAGAAGTAAATAACTAGGCTCTACATTTTATTGTCTTTAGTTTTTGTAAATAATGATTTCTGTTTTCCCAAACCATGGATGCAGACTATGTCAAAATGATGAGGACAAGCTCTAGTTATTATCAGTTAGCTTGGATTTTATGTGACCAGATTTAGACCTCAAGGCCTGAATGATGTTAGCCAACAGAACAATTTCTAATGAGAATCTGATAGGAAGGGATTGTACATAACATAAAAGTTAGGAGTTGGGAAAAAAACACATGACATGATCTGTTCACAAACTAAAGAAGGCATGTGTGAAGCAGGGATGATGAGGATGAAGGTGGTAAATCTGGGCAGGGGAGAGGAGAGCAGAACACCAGGTAAGGGAGTGCCCCAGGCTATCAGAATGTGTCCCACAGACATGAAGTGAGCATAGAATTCCCAACTATGCATAAAAAGCTATGCAGGGGAGGACTTCCTGGTGGCTTTCTAATGAGTGCTTTGGTGGTGTTGATGAGACTTAAGGGACTATCTATGCAGAGCTTATGAAGACAAGATCAATGTAGGTCATTTCAAAACCATTAGTTCCCAGGAATGGAAGGATATGTTTTACTTTAATTAAAAAGTAAAAAAGAACAGCCTGCCAGAAAACCAGGTTTGCTGTCCATTGTCCTCCTCCTGTTTCTCTTCCCCTCAACCCAATCCTACAATCTGGTCACATAACACCAGCTGTACCCTTCTCTTCCTCACCCCAACGTCTGTGAATCTCACAGGACATTCACTCCTAACCTCCATCCCCCCACTTCTCACTGTATCTCAGACCTCAAGTCCAGCAGGCACCCCTGGACAACCCAAGAACCATTCTTCCCAGGGCACCAAGTAGGCTGAATGGAAGACTCACACCTGTCCTACTTCTCCTGAGGGTCAATTTCCTCAGTCTCATTCCCAGCTCTGTAGCTGGAAACCTGTTGTGGTCTTCCTTTCCTCTGTGACTCTATCTCCCAATAGATCACAAGACTTTCTTCTCCAACCTTTCATTCCTCAACTCATCCCAACCTCCAACACCAGCAGACTTTCTCTGTGAGTACACCATGAAACAGGCCATGAAAATAAGCAACACACAGCAATCACACTCTCAGAAAATGCAAAGAGAAACAGAAACCAAGGAACAAAACTCCTATCCAACGAAGACCAATCTAAGAAGCAGCAACTAGACCTTTAATCATCCAACCCCAGATGCATTGACACCATCAGAAAAACAACAACATTCAGGATATTATGTCTCCACTAAAGCACAGCTATTTTACCAAAACAGGCCCTTCATATTTCAACATAGCTGAAAGACAAGAAAAATACCTTAAAATAGCCTTTAAAATATGGTAGAGGTCCTTAACGAGGAAATTAATAAATACAAATCCAGGAAAACACAAACAGTGTAAGGAAATAAAGAAAACTGTTAAGACCTGAAATTGAAAATGTAATCTATAACGAAAACTCAAAACTGAAAGAATTCAGGAAATGAAAATTTATAAACTCAAACTGGAATTACAGAAACAAGCTTTACCTGCATATTACATGTTGTGGAGAGAGAATCTTAGACCTTGAAGATACAATAGAAGAAATAGATACATCAATCAATGAAAATGGTAAATCTAAAAAAACTCCTGAGATAAAATATTCTTGAAATCTGGGACACTATGAAAGGACCAAACCTAATAGGGATAGAGGAAGGAGAAGAAACCCAGCTTGAAAGCTCAAAAAATGTTTTCAACAAAATCAGAGAAGAAAAAAGTTTCCTAAAGAAGACATGCCTGTAAAGGTGCAAGAAGCTTATGAATACCAAAGAGATTAGACTAGAAAAGGAAGTCCTCTTACCACATAACAATCAAAATATTAAACATGCAGAACAGAAAAGAATATTAAAATCATCAAGTGAAGAAGACCAAGGAACATATAAATGCAGGCCTATTAGAATTACACCTGATTTCTCAATGGAACCTCTAGGAGCCAGAAGAGCTAGAACAGATATGATTCCAATTCTAAGAAACCTTAGATGCCAGTACAGACTACTATACCCAGCAAAAATTTCAATCACCATTGATGGAGAAAAGAAGGTATTACAAAATAAAGCCAAATTAAAATAATACCTATGCATAAATCCAGCCATATAAAGGTGCTAGAAGGAAAACTCCAACCTAAGAAGGTTAATAAAATACATGAAAATATTAAAAATACACATCTTATACCAGCAAAATAAAAAGAAGAGAATGTATACAACTACCACCATCACTACCACCACCACCACCACCACCACCACCAACAACAACAACAACAAAACAAACAAACAAACAAACAAACAAACAAACAAAAATAACAAGACTCAACAATTGCTGGTCATTAATACCTCTCAATGGTTTTAATTCCCCAATAAAAAGACACAGGCTAATAGAATGGATATGAAAACAGGACCCATCCTTCAGCTGCATCCAAGAAATACACCTCTACACTAAGAATAAACATTATCTCAGGGTAAAAGGTTGGAAAAAGGTTTTCCAAGAAAATGGAACTCAGAAATAAGCTGGCGTAGCCATTTTAATAGCTAACAAAATTAACTCTAATCCAGAACTAAACAAAAGAGATTGGGAAGAACACCGCATACTCATCAAAGAAAAATTCACAAGATGACATTTCAATTCTTAATATCTATGGGACAAAGACAAGGATATCCATGTTCTTAAAAGAAACACTATTACAGCTAAAGTCACATATTGACCCCCATACACTGATAGTACATGACTTCAATACCCCACCAAGGGACAGGTCATCCAGACAAATGTTAACAGAGAAATGCTGGAGCTAAGATGTAATAAACCAAATGGACCTAACAGATATTTACAGAACATGTCACTCAAACACAAAAGAATATACCTTTTCTCTGTGCTGCATGGAACTTTCTTCAAAATTGTCTGGATACACAGATACAAACCAAGTCTCAACAGATAAAAGAAAACTGAAATAACTCCCTGCATCCTATCAGACATGGATGGAATAAAACTGGAAATCAACTGCAAAAGAAACAGTAGAAAACTTTCAAACACATAGGAACTTAACAACAGTCTATTGAATGAAAAATTGGTCAAGACTTAAATAAAGGAAGAAAGAAAACTCTTTCTAGAATTCAATGAAAATTAACAAACTATCCATACTTTTGGTAGACAAGGAAAACAGTGCTAAGAGGAAAATTTATTGCATTAAGTGCCTACATTTGAGAATTGGAGAGGTCTCATACTAGCAACTTAATAGCACACCTGAAATCTCTAAAACAAAAATATGTAATCATACCTAAGAGGAGAAGAGGGTACTATCTAATAAAACTGAAGTCTGAAATAAATAAAATAGAAACAAGGAAAGAATACAGAGAATTAATGAAATAAAGAGTTGGGTTTTTTTTTTTTTTAGGAAATCAACAAGAAAGACAAACATTTTTCCAAACTAACTAAAAGGCAGAGAGGAGAGAGAGAGAGAGAGAGAGAGAGAGAGAGAGAGAGAGAGAGAGAGAGAGAGAATATCCAAATGAACAAAATCATAAGTGAAAAGGGGAACATGTAACAGAGGACTGCCTTATCTGGCCTTAATAGGAGAGGACTGACCTAATCCTGTAGAGACATGGTACTTCAGGGAAGGGGGATGGCCTGAGGGATGCAACCTCTCAGAAGTAAAGGAGAAGAACTCTGGGAGGGGGACCGGAACAGGGACAACATTTGTAATGTAAATAAATAAAATAATTAATAAAATTTTTTTTTAAAATTGTGGAATATATGCAGAGTTTATCTTGACCATCAACATTCAGCAATTTTTCCTATAACTAACATTTTGTACTGGTGAGATCAATATGTTAACAATTAGTACTTTATTACTTTATTGTTAGGTAAACTCCATTGTTCACCTTAGGACTCAACTTTTGTTGTAACATATCAATGAATGGTGGCTAGTATATAATGGCATACACCTACCATTTTATTATATAGGAAAGCTTCAATACTCTAAAAATGTGCTGTGTTTTACCTACAGATGGAGTTTTCTTAAAGCTGTTTTGATAGTGAAACTATTGTAACAAATCAACATAAATCATTAAGATTAAATAATTATTAAAAATATCCCATATTTTTATTTAATACATGTTCCTTTTCTTTTAAATTAAAATTTCCATGTAGAAAAAAAGAAAGAAAAAACAGAAAGATATAATAATAGATACCTAGAAAACCATAAGGATTTATTTTAAAAACCTGTATAACACCAAATTGAAAAATCTAAAAGAAATAGATAATTTTCTCAATAGGTATTACCTACTGAGAATCAAGATCATGTAAATAATTTAAACATACCCACAACCCTTAAAGAAAAAGAAACAGTTTTTAAAAATCTTCAAACCAAAAAAAAAAAAAAAAAAAAAAAAGGCCTAAGACTAGATAGTTTCAGTTTAGTTCTACCAGTCTTTCAAAGTTACACCAATGCTACTCAAATTATTCCACTAAATAGAAACAGGAGGGACATTGCCAAATACATTTTATGAGGTCACAGTTGTACTAATACTCAAATCATATAAAGACTCAACAAAGAGAATTTCAGCACAATTTTGCTTCTGAACATAGATGAAAAAATATTTAACAAAATATTAGCGAACCAAATCCAAGAACAAATTAAAGTGATCTTTCACAATGATAAAATAGGCTTCATTTCAGAAATTACAAGGGTTGTTTAACATATGAAAATCAAAAAAATAATTCTCAAATTCATTTGGAACAACAAAAAACCCAGGATACAAAAGCTATCCTTAACAACAAAAGAATATCTGGGGGAATCAGCATCCCTGATCTCAAGCTGTACTACAGAGCAGTAGTGATAAAAACTGCATGGTATTGGTACAGTGACAGGCAGGTAGATCAATGGAATAGAATTGAGGACCCAGAAATGAACCCATACACATATGGTCACTTGATCTTCGACAAAGGAGCTAAAACCACTCAGTGGAAAAAAGACAGCATTTTCAACAAATGGTGCTGGGTCAACTGGCGGTCTACATGCA
>CM052704.1:123137785-123152105 GCA_028551405.1 Uromys caudimaculatus
ATACCTCTCCTGGGCATATACCCAGAAGATGCCCCAACATGTAACAAAGACACATGCTCCACTATGTTCATAGCAGCCATATTTATAATAGCCAGAAGCTGGAAACAACCCAGATGTCCCTCATCAGAGGAGTGGATACAGAAATGTGGTACATTTACACAATGGAGTACTACTCAGCTATTAAAAACAATGACTTCATGAAATTTGCAGGCAAATGGATGGAACTTGAAAATATCATCCTGAGTGAGGTAACTCAGTCACAAAAGAAGGAACATGGTATGTACTACTCACTGATAAGCGGATATTAGCCCAAAAGTTGAGAATGTCCAAGTTTCACTTAACAGTAATCGCTGGACTGAGAGTGAGGTCCCAGATGGAGTGGTTGGAGAAAGGTCTGAAGGAGCTGAGGGTATTTGTAGCCCCATGGAGGGAGCAAGAGAGTCCATGGGCCCGAACCCCCCCTCCCCCCGGTCGCCCTGGAGTTCGGTCCACCAACCAAAGAATACACATCTATTGACCCATGGTTCGGACTACATATGTGGCAGAGGATGACCTTGATGGCCATCAGGGAGAAAGGAGAGGCCCTTGGGCCTGAGGGTGCTAGAGGCCCCAGTAAAGGGGAATGTCAAGGTGGGAATATGGGGATGGGGGGGCGGGTAGGTTGGAGGAGGAATTCCCTCACAGAGGCAGGGAGGGGGAGGGGATAGGGGGTTTCCAAAGAGGAGACCCAGAAAAGGGGAAACATTGGAAATGTAAATAAAGTATCAAAAAATATATATATATATGAAAATCAGTAAATGTAATATGCCATATAAATAAACCAAAAGAAAAGAAACAGCATGAATATCTTTTCCCCAAATTCAGGATGCACTTCTTTTAAAAACCTACTAATAAAACACTTTAATTGTATTATTACAAAAATATGTATTCTTAGTATAGACACTAATGACATTGAACATCATATTTTTGGCATAAAATTTGAAACAGTAAATTAGTACTAGTAAAATTATGTTTCCCCTTACTAGATACAGAAAAGGCTTTTGACAAAATGGAACAGCCCTTCATGACAAAAATCATGGAGAGATCAAGGCTACAAGAGAAATACCTAAACATAATAAAGGCTATTTATGCTGAGCCCAAAACCAACATCAAATTAAATGGGAAGAAATTCAAAGCAATTACACTAAAATCAGGAACAAGACAAGATTGTCTTCTGTCTTCATATCTATTCAATATAGTACTTGAAGTCTTAACTAGAGCAATAAGACAACTGAAGAGTATCAAGGAGATAGAAATTAGAAAAGAATTCAAAGTATCATTATTTGCACATGATATGATAGTATACATAAATGACCCTAAATTCTACTAGAGAACTCCTACAGCTAATAAGAGTTTCAGAGAAATGATTGGACACAAAACTAACTCAAAAGTATTAGTCGCCCTCCTATATATAAATGACAACACACTGAGAAAGAAATCAGGGGATCAACACCTTTCACAATAGCCTCAGTTGGTATATCTTGGGAGTTACTCTAATAAAGCAAGTAAAGCAGTTATATGATAAAACTTCAAGTTCCATCCGAAGATGGAAAGATCTCTCATGCCCATGATTTGATAGGATTAACATAGTAAAAGTGGCCACGCTACCAAAAGCAATCTACAGAATCAATGCAAATCCACAGCAAAATTTCAACACAATTCTTTACACACCATTTTCCGTTTTAAGTTGTACAACAGAGCTATGATAATAAAATCAGTATGGTACTGGCATAAAAAAATAGACACACTGATTGATGGAAGCAAATTGAAGATCCAAATCATATGGACATATGATTTTTTATGAAGAAGCCAAATATATACAATGGAAAAATTATCTTCAACAAAGAGTACTGGTCAAATTGTAGAAGAATGCAAATAGATTCATATTTTATCAAGTCCAGGTGGATCAAAGACTTCAACATAAAACTAGATATGCTGAAACTGAGAGAAGAGAAAATGGAGAATAGCCTTGAACACACTGGGACAGGAGACAACTTTTGGTACAGAATACTAATGATGCAGTCGCTAAGATTAACAGTTATTAAATAGGACCTCATGAAACCCAAAAGCTTCTATGAGGCAAAGGATACCATCAATCCTCTAAAGCAGCAGTCTACAAAATGAGAAAAGTTTTTTTTTTTTAACTGACTCCACATTTGATGGAAGAATAACATCCAAAATATATAAAGAACTCAAGAAACAAGACATCAAAAAGAAACCCAAGTATTTCAATTAGAAACAGGGAAAAAGATCTAATCAGAGTATTCTCAATAGAGGGATCTCAAATGGCTGAGAAACACTTAAAGAAATGTTCATCATGCTTAGCCTATAGGGCACTGCAAATAAAAACTACTTTGAGATTCCATTGTATATCTTTCAGAATGCTAAGATCAATAACATAAGCAACAGCTCATGCTGATAAGGATGTGGAGCAAGGGGAACAGTCCTCCATTGCTGATGGTAATGCAAACTTCCAGTGGGGAGCCATTATGGAAATCAATATGGTGGTTCCTCAGAAAATTGAAAACCAATCTGCCTCAAGATATAGCTATACCACTATTGGACATATACACAAAGGTTGCTTGATCCTACCACAAGGACATTTGTTCAACCATATTTATTGTGGCTCTATTCATAAGCATTAGAAACTGGAAACAACATAGCTGTCCCTCAGCAGATGGATATAGAAAATGTGGTACATTTATTTATACAATAGAGTATTACTCAGAAGTTAAAATAATAGCATCATGAAATTTGCAGGCAAATGAATGGAACTAGAAAAAAAATCATTTTGAGTGAGGTAACCCAGATACAGAAAAATAAATATGGTATGTATTCGCTTATAAATGGATATTAGCCCTTAAATAAATGAAAATGAAGCTATAAGGTTCATAGGACTATAGAGGTTAGGTAAAGAGGTCTATAGGGGGCACAGTGATTTCCATGGGAGGGGAAATAGGACAAATTTCACAGGCAGACTGGGAGCAGGTAGGAACAGGAGGGGGAAATCCGGTGAGGGAAGATATGGTGGAGTGAGAGAGTGTGAGGATGATGGCTGGGACTTGAAAGGTGGAGGGAGGGGCATTTGGGGTGGTATGGAAGCCTAGAGTAATGGAAACTTTCAGGAATCTATGAAAGTGATCCCAGTGAAGATTCCTTAGTAATGAGGAATACATAGTCTCAACTGGCCAACTCCTATAAGCAAGCAAGGTGGCACTAGGGTTACATCCAATTGAATTGTTGGCCAAAAGGATCCCAAGGAATTCATCAAACAACCCAGGCTGCTGCTAAAACAAAAGATCGTTCTCTACAAACTGAGAGTGGGACCCCATTGCTGAGGGTAACACCTGCACAACTCATTGAATATGGAAGCAGATCTGGTGCTTCGCCTACCTGGAGCCCTCACCCCTACATTCTAGTCTCTTTGGTGAAGGAAGGTACTTTGCAGACTACTGAAAGAGAAACATGGACACCAACTCATCCACAAACCTCTGACCTACAATCTGTCCTGCCTGCATAATGTGCTGGGGCAGTGGTGGCACAGAGCATATGAGGAATCAACCAATGTTGGATTTGACCTGCTCCACTCCACAGCACGGAACTTATACCTGATCTGACACTGCTTGGGTAACTAAGAACTAGAGTCTGGATATCCCAGACATCTGGGGTAAAACCGAACACTATTGGTTAAAAAAAAAATAATAAGAAAATAATTCCTAATGATATTTTGCTCTACTTGTAGATTGGTGCCTTGTCCAGTCATCACTGAAGAGGCTTGCTCCCACAGCAGATGGGAACAGATGCAGAGACCCACAGCCAGACATTATGAACAGAGAAAACCTAAATTGGAGGTCTTAGTCAAATACCTGCTCACAGAGCTCAGTGAAAACAACACAAAATGAGGCAGAAATATTGTAAGGGCCAGAGAACATAGAAGACACCAGAACAAGACCCTCAGAATCACCTAGTCAAGGCACATGAACTCATAGACATGGATGTAGTAAGCTTACAGGTCCTCTGTGTGTACAGATCTATCAGTCTCTCCTGATTGTGAGATGGGTCTCTGATTCTTTGGCCTGCTCTTGGATCTCTTCTTTCTGTTAGGTTGCCATGTCCAACTCTAATATAATAGAATAGATATTTTTCTTCATCTTATTGCATTTTATTTTGTCACATTTCAAAAACGAAAATGCCCTTACCTCCAGGCCTTAAAAGGAAAGAAACTCATTGGTTAACAATAATACATAAAGACAGTAAATAAAAAAATTTACTGGTAATACTTGAAAATGCAAAGGATTTATTTTTGAAATTCTGTAATTATACTTTAAGACATCTTGGCCTGCCAAAATGATCTGTGATGGACTTTTATTTTTAAGTGGATAAATTTATATTATGTATCAGTATAGAATAAAATATAACTCTGTGATTTGGCAAGAAAAATGTTTCATTTTCTGCAATCATATTTGTCCAAATTTTCTTTATCTGTACATGTAATGACCTATCCAAAAGGCACTTCACAGACCAAGCAAGGAAGACCCTTACCTACATTTTCTTCTAGTGGTTTTATAGCTTTGTGTCTTTCTTTTTTGTCTTGAGCCCTTGTTGAGTTGCATTTTGTTCATGGCATGAGATAAAGGTCCATTTTTATTTCTCCACTTGTAAAAGAACATAACCTTAGTATTTATCTTAGAAATAACAATACATCTTTGTATGATTGACATAAGCATTAACTAACACAATGTGTGGTTAAGATGATGGCCCAGTCCATATTGAGCTTGCTTTACCACCATGAGACCTGAGTTTAGATTACAAGTACCTGGGTAAAGAGCCATGAGTGCATCAATAAACCCAGGTCTAGGAAAAAGGAAACAGGTGGAACTTTGATATTCATTGATAAGCCCAAATGTAATCAGTTTCTCTATCTTTTAATTCTGGCTTTGAAAGTATACTCCTAATCCTGGGTTTAATGCCTGCCTCCCAGATCCTAAAAGCCAGCAATGTAGCTGAGTTCTCATCACACTCCCATGATCTGACTTCTGCTGTCCTTCTGCACACATAAAGGCCATTGTGGGTCAGTGGCTCGTTGGGATAAAAGAGGACAAACTTCTCCTTTAAAGTTGTCTGATAGTAAGCCTCATTCTCCTTTGCCCTGCAAGGCAGCCTGATTGGAGTCCAGGCACTCACCTGCTACCTGGGTCATTTTCTTGCTTCACATGGTTCCATGCAGATGGTATAGTTTGTGAGCTGCAGTACCCAGCAGCACAAGTGTCCCCTTTTCTGCATCACTCCTTTAGCTTCAGGGTAGAAGGATGGTGGCAACAAAATTATGTGATAGTTTAAAGGAGAATGGTCTCCATAGGCTTATGTTTGAATGCTTGGTCCCAGGTTAGTGGAAATGTTTCAGTAGAATTAGCAGGATTAATATAGTAAAAATGGTCATCCTGCCGAGAGCAACCTATAGATTCAATGCAATCTCCATCAAAATTCCAACTCAATTCTTCATAGACTTAGAGCAATGCTCAAATTCATTTGGAATAACAAAAACCTCAGGAGAGCAAAAACTATTCTCAACAATAAAAGAACTTCTGGGGGAATCAGCATCCCTGATCTCAAGCTGTACTACAGAGCAGTAGTGATAAAAACTGCATGGTATTGGTACAGTGACAGGCAGGTAGATCAATGGAATAGAATTGAGGACCCAGAAATGAACCCACACACTTATGGTCACTTGATCTTTGACAAAGGAGCTAAAACCATCCAGTGTAAAAAAGACAGCATTTTCAACAAATGGTGCTGGTTCAACTGGCAGTTTACATGTAGAAGAATGCAAATTGATCCATTCCTATCTCCTTGTACAAAGCTCAAGTCCAAGTGGATCAAGAACCTCCACATAAAACCAGATAAACTGAATATAATAGAAGAGAAAGTGGGGGAAGACTCTTGAACACATGGGCACAGGGGAAAAGTTCCTGAACACAGCACCAATGGCTTATGCTCTAAGACCAAGAATTGACAAATGGGACCTCATGAAATTGCAAAACTTCTGTAAGGCAAAGGACACTGTCAATAGGACAAAACGGCAACCAACAGATTGGGAAAACATCTTTACCAATCCTATGTCTGATAGAGGGCTAATATCCAATATGTACAATATATACAATATATACAAAGAACTCAAGAAGTCAAAAAATGGGGAACAGAGCTAAACAGAGAATTCTCAACTGTGGAAACTTGAAGAGCTGAGAAGCATCTAAAGAAATGTTCAACATCCTTAGTCATCTGGGAAATGCAAATCAAAACAACCCTGAGATTCCACCTCACACCAGTCAGAATGGCTAAGATCAAAAACTCAGGTGACAGCAGATTCTGGCGAGGATGTAGAGAAAGAGGAACACTCCTCCATTGCTGGTGGGATTGCAGGCTGGTACAAACTCTGGAAATCAGTTTGGCAGACCCTCAGAAAAATGGACATAATACTACCTGAGGACCCAGCTATACCACTCCTGGGCATATACCCAGAAGATGTTCCAACATGTAATAAGGACACATGCCCCACTATGTTCATAACAGCCATATTTATAATAGCCAGGAGCTGAAAACAACCCAGTTGTCCCTCAACAGAGAAATGGATACAGGAAATGTGGTACATTTACACAATGGAATACTACTCAGCTTTTAAAAACAATGACTTCATGAAATTCACAGGCAAATGGATGGCACTTGAAAATATCATTCTGCATGAGGTAACTCATTCACAAAAGAATGAACACGGTATGTACTCACTAATTAGTTGATATTAGCCCAAAATTTCGGAATATTCAAGATTCAATTCACAGCAACCGTTGGACTGAGTGTGGGGTCCCAGATGGAGGAGTTGGAGAAGGGACTGAAGGAGCTGAGGGAGTTTGCAGCCCCATGGAGAGAGCAACAGTGTCAACTGACACCCCCCCCCCCCCGAGCTGCTCCTGAAGACTTGACCACAAACCAAAGAATATACATGGAGGGACCCATGGTGCTAGTCACACTTGTTGACCATCAGTGGGAGGAGAGGCCCTTGGGCCTGAGGGTGTTAGATGCCCCAGTATAGGGGAATGCTAGGGAAGGAAAAGCGAGTAGGCGGGTGGGTGGGGGAATACCCTCATAAAGGTGGGGAGGGATGGGATAGGGGGTTTCCAAAGGGGAGACCTGGAAAGGGGGAAGCATTTCAAATGTAAATAAAGTATCAAAAATAAAAATAATAAAAAAGAATTAGTAGATGTGGCCTGGCTGGAGATGTGCCACTAGGGGTAGGCTTTGGGATTTCAAAGGCCTCTTCCAGATTCAGTCTCTCTTTGCCTGCAACTTTCCAATCACATGTGAGCCCTCAGCTACTGCTCCAGCACCATGTCAGCTGGCCCACTGCCACTCTCCCTTCCATGATGATTATAGCATACACTGCTGAAATTGTAAGCAAGCCTCCAATTAAATGCTTTCCTTTATTAGTTGCCTTTGTCATGGTGTCTCTTCACAGCAATGGAACAGTAACTAAGACAATATCTTTGGAATTAAATCACCTTGTCAGCTGTCTCTCACTAAATTCAGTTTTGAAAGTTGGACCTTGACCCCATAACCCTGCAGGGTTTTGAAAACCTTTCATTTAATAACTTTATTGTTAAATATTTGGATCCAGAAAATAAAAACAAGAAAGCCAAACCAAAAATCTTTTTTTATTATTTCTATTTCTCCTAGGAGTCACTCGCCTAGCACATACCCCAGAATTTACCCAGGTACAACAGAGCCCAGTTCATAGCTTCTCCCTCCCCATCCCTCTGTGCGCCTCTGTGAACTCACTCTGCTGATGGGAAAAGGACTATGTGCTCCCCCCAGTGGATCAAGATGCAGCATGGGTGCTCCCTCATTGGATCAGGATGCAAAATGGGTACTCTCCCATTAGATCAGCATGCAGAATGGATGGATCAGAGTCAAGTGGATCAGAATGTAGCATGCGTCCTCTCCCAGAGGATCAGTTGTAGTATGGGTGCTCCCCAATGGATCAGGATGCAGTATGGGTGCTCCCCAAATGGATCAGGATGCAGTATAACTGCTTGTCCAGTGGATCAGGATGTAGTATGGGTGCTCCCCCAGTGGATCAAGATGCAGCATGGATGCTCCCTCGGTGGATCAAAATGCCCCCAGTAGGTCATGATACAGTAAAGGTGCTCACCCAGTGGATCAGAATGCAGTACGGGTGCTCCCCAGTGGATCAAGATACAGCATGGGTGCTCCCCAATGGATCAGGATGCAGCATGGGTGCTCCCCCAGTGGATCAGGATGCAACGTGGGTCCTCCTCCAGTGGATCAAGATACAGCATGGGTGCTCTCCAATGGATCAGGATGCAGCATGGGTGCTCCCCCATGGATCAGGGTGCACCATGGGTGCTCCTCCAGGGGATCAAGATACAGCATGGGTGCTCCCCAATGGATCAGGATGCAGCATGGGTGCTCCCCCAGTGGATCAAGATACAGCATGGGTGCTCCCCAATGGATCAGGATGCACCATGGGTGCTCCTCCAGTGCATCAGGATCAGCATCCTGAATCCTGACCGCCCGAGAGAGCAGCAGATCACACTCTTCATGTTCTTCTTATTGTAAAAGCTCTCTTGGCTCCACTTGCTCTGAGTAGTTTTAATTTCCTGCCAGTATGGTGGCACGGTTTTCTGGCATTTTCTTTGGAATAATTTTTATCTAGAGCCTAATGAGTGCCTGGGTTCTGGCTGGTGATAAGCGAGAGGCTGCCAGGGAGGTGCCAAGAGGCCCCTTCTGCTCTGCCTCCTCTCCTTCCTCCTGCTGACAGTGAAGGCACAAGTGTAGGAAAGGCTCCATTGCTGGAAGCGCTCTGACAAGCCCTCAACAGGAAAGAAGCTGCAGGGCACACTCCCGAGCCTGGTCACAGGGAGAGAAGCAGAAGCATTCCCCATTGACTCATAAAGCCAAGGCTTTGACAGTGGACAGGCAGATACTCAAGGCCAACAACACACAGAGACATTACCAAGCCTCCACTGATTAAATAAAATGTTTTCCTATAGCTCAGTATTTAGTGTGTACACTCAAGTATGCTAAACAGATGTCAGATTGCTGTGTTCCCGACTCGATTATAACAGCAGTCTGCATGTTCAGAGCTTCAGGGTCTGTAGCAGGAGGCTTGGCAGTGTTGACTTTTTACTTTAACTCTGTTGATAGTTATGTTACTTTCTAGGTTTGTGAAGTGGTAAGTCTGCAGAGATGTTAGGGCCAAAACACAGTAATGTATCATGGTCTCAGACCAACTGGATCTTCGTGGCTCTTGAGGAAGAAAATTTTACCTTCTCATAGTATTTCTGCATCCTTGCCGTTTCAACCCAGAGGCAATGGTAAATGATTCTTCTCCTTGCCTGAGAGTTGAAGAACTAGACATGGATGTTAACAGAGTAAAGGTAGCAATGGCTACACCACCCAGAGTCTGGGATTGAGACCATTTGTGTTCAAGGATTAGAAGAGACATGGGAATTTGACTACATAAGGCAGAAAACTGTGTGTGTGTGTGTGTGTGTGTGTGTCATGCGCACACATGCTTGCCAAAGGTAAATCTTGGCTGTCATTCCTCAGACACTCTCCTCTTTGTTTTTTCAATTTTGGGTTTCTCATGTGCCTGGAGCTCAGTAAGTAAGGTCTGTCAGTTCACTCTTGGTCTGGCCAGCAAGTCTTAGTGACCCACTTGTCTTTGTCCTCTGGTGCTGGGATCACAGGTGCACACCACTACCCTTGCCATTTTAAAGGAGGTTCTGAGAATTGCATGCAAATCACCATGCTTACATGGCAAGCACCGTGCCATCTCTAACCCCAAATCCAGGGAACTTTTATTGACTTCTTCCGTTTCAGTTGCCCAGATGAGTGAAGGCACAACCAGAGCTCTGTACCAGAGCAACTGACTCAGAGGAACCCAACTTCTAGCAATGACATGGGTGAGGTTTAGCCCATTGTCTCTGCGCACTTCTTAGCATACAAAATCTCATTTCCCAGAAGCTCTGAGAAGTAGAGGCAGATAGTCACTTCTGAAGTCTGCCCTGTCACAGCTTCGTTGCCTGCAGAGGGTCTTGATCCTGAACTGTCGGTAAGACCAAAGGTGAAAAGAATCCCCAGATCATCATGTCATCTCATGACTCAGCTCTTCTTTGAGACCCATCTGCCCTTTCACTTGCTCCTGCATCACAAAATGAAAATGCCAGCAGCCCTTCAGCACTAGTAGGGATTGGCATGAGATTGTGACAGGTAAGATACCCCACTCTTTTTCCTCCTTCAGACTGCATGTGCCCTCTTATTGCACATTTCACTCTTGCTTTATTGACAGCAATTATGCCATTATTAATCTCCTTTTTTGGTTGTGGGCTGTCTCCTCATGCTAGAACTATGGCCTTACTCAGAGCATGAAGATACTACCTTTACCTCAGTTCTCAGAACAGACCCCAGTAACTAGCTGCCAGTGTATTTCTGTTGAAGGGATAAAGTAATAGGTATAACAAATGCATTGCTGAAATCAAGATCTCCCTTTCTTTTATAGCAATGCTACTTAGCAGCAATGAAAAATAAATGTAGGTCTTGTTTATACCATATACTATTTTAATTTTATTTAGCCAAGCTTTAGGGAGAAAAACTGAAGATGTTGAGAATGAGCATCTTGGCAATGTCCCACCATGGCCTGTGGGGTCTAGGGAAGGGCTATGTAATGAGCTAGAAGCTGAATTTGAAAGATAAGGTGAGTTAAGAAAAGAAAGAAAAAGATTCTGGCCAGAGAAAAATGCCATTCCGATGTATAAAATGGGAAACTGGAGAGTCTTCAAAAGTCTTCTGCTTATTTCCTTGAATATGAGGGTTGTCTTAGTTGGCTTTTTCAGTTTGACATTGCTTAAGGTTATATAGGAGGAAAGCCTTAATTGAGGGGTCTAACTCAGATTGGTTTATGGACATGTCTGCAGAGAATTGCTTTGATTATTAGTGATGTAGAAGGGCCCAGATCACCATGAGCAGCACCACTCTTGATGCAGTGGTTCTGGGCTGTATAAGAAAGCTACCTAAGCAAGAACCTGGAAGCAAGGCAGAGAAGAGCTCCCCAAGTGTACTGTGGCTTCTGCCTCCTGATTTCTGCTCTGACTTTCCTATGAACCTCATGAGCAAGGCATCCATTATTTGCATTTCTCTCAGCATTCTGATCCTCCAAGCTCTCATGGTAGTAACTTGCTGAGCTTGGAACACCCAGTGGCTTTCCAAGCCCGGAGTACAAACACTTCCACAGTCCTTCAATTAAAACAGATTGGTCTGTCACAGCGACACCCCATGCCTCGCACCAGTTTCTCTTCTACTGTCCTTTCTGTCGCTGTGATAAAGCACTCTAATGAAAAGTGGTATGGGGACAGAAAAGTTTGCTTGGCTTTTACTTGTAGGCCCGCCCGTCACTGTGGGATGCCTCCTAACATGCTCACAGGTCAATTGAGACTTCTCTCTCAGACAACTCCAGGCTGTGTCGCATTGAAAATTAAGGCTGAAAATTGACAGAGACTCAGCAGTTAAGTCAGCTCTCCCTCTTATAGACGTAGCTACAGAGTCATCAGGATAGCCATAATTAGTATTCCTGTAGACATCGCTCCCAAGATGCCCTGTATTGGTTCATGTAACAGATTGTCATGGTTCATGGCTCCTCCTTTCATGGTTTAATTTCAACAAGCGTGCCCTGCGCTTCGGTTAGGAGTCAGCTAGTAAATTTAAAGTTTCTGGAAGACAAAGACTAATAGCCCCAAAATGTGTTTTACAAAAGTATGCAGGTTAGTAGGGATAAAGTGTTTTAGGATGAAATGGAAAACATATATATATATATATATATATATATATATATATATATATATATATATGGTATTTTTTGAGGCTGGGATGCAGGCAATGCTTTCTCTTAGAGGGAATTCATATACTTATTCATGAAGGTCAAGCAGAAATTAAAATTTTAAGTTAAAATTTGGTGGAGAAGATGGTTGAGAAATAGGAAAACCTCGGGAAGGAAGACAGAATGGCAGGTGTGTTGAGGGATGAAAGAAAAGATTTTATTACCATTATATTAACAAATGCCACTCCTCTGCGTCATTATACAGAACAGCAAATCAGGTCTGGAACATGCCACACAGAGTGGACACTGAGAAAATGCTAGTGACCTAGTCAATGTGGCAATGGTTGACATGTCACCCTTATGACAAGAGTAACTGCCTACAATGGTTGCTAAGCAGGAAGTGCACTGGACATGATAACAAGCAGGATTTTTTTTTCCTGTGTGTCACCGAAAGCATTGTGAATTCCACTTGTTAGACTATAGCTAGAGGAATAGGCATAAATTATATTAAAAGCAAAATGAGTTAACAAGGTATTAAAATGAGTCAGGTAAAATATAAGCAGGGTTTGAATTAACACAATGGTCTTAAAAATAAAAAGGAAAGGATAGACTCAAAATATACTGGAGTGGAGTGAGGAGACTTTCTTTCAAATGGTTCGTGTACTGGGGTGAGAATATACATACATATATATTGAGTGTGTGTGTGTGTCTGTCTGTCTGTCTGTCTGTCTGTCTTCTGGATTAAATGACACTGTGGATGGTACCATCAGTTACAGAATGCATGTGGGATGCACTGTAGGAGCATATTGCTGAGTATGATGCTATTACACTGACCTCACATTCACATGTTGTCTGGGGAGGGGTCACCTGGTAGTGTGGTCCTCTGGAATCATCGGGGAGCTAAGTGAAGGTCTTCCTTAACAAGGCTTGAAAGTCCTGCCATGGTCAAGTGGGTTACAGTGCCCAAAGAGATTTCATTACTGTTACACAGCCACACAGGTCATAATTGTGGTTTTAAATTACTTTAATGATATTTTAAATAGGGATTATCAACTTTCGCTTTAGTCTGGAGATTTTAATGTTAGTAGTGTGCTTTGAGCCACAAATAAAAATGAGTAGGCACATGACCTGGCATATACTTTTCTATTTTAAAGTTTTCTATAATGGGGTTGGCAGGAACTAAAACCTCTCAGTAGAGGTTCCAAAGGGATTCTCCCATATTATATATGATTATTTCATATATATTAAAGTACACTGCAAATGATAAAAGACTATTTGCATCCAGGATCTATCATGTTCTAAATATGTCTGGTTCTCAACTCTTGTCAGAATTTGGTAAAGTCAATGCTCATTGTGCATCTTAAGTTTTAGTATAAAGCAGAGAGATAATAGAAGATGTTCTGCTCATTTGGTAATGAGGAGCACGTGTGCTTCACACTGCCTCACTTTCCACTGTGTGGGCAAAAGTCTGACCTCTGCAGTGAGGCAGAATTCTGTCTGCTCTCTGTGAACAGCTGTGTGTCTCAGGCAGGCATGACTTAGCAGATAACTCCCAAATTCTTCATAGTGGAAAGATAATCCCTATTTCAAGGCCTCTGTGGGCAGGGCATGGTGGCTCATCCCTGGATCCCAGACTTGGCAAGCCATTGTTAAGAGGACTGCTCTAAGATCTAGACTGGCCTGGAGTAGAAATTGCATTCCAAGGTAGTCTAGGCTACAGAATGAACCTCTATGTCAATGAACCAGATGGAGGGAAGTAGATTGCTTTGGTTGTTGGATCATACATTTATATAAACATATGCTACATAGACATGACAAAGGTGAGTTTTTGTCTGCCCAGTTTAAATATACCTATACTTACAGCAACTGAACTTCAGAAAATGTTTGTAGATAATGTTTATAATAACAATGAAATCTGATAGTATTATTTATATTTGAAAGAGTAACTAAATATGTGAAAGTTAGTGAGTATAGAAATCCATACAGGTTCAAAATTCCACCTAAAGTTTTTTTTTAATGAATATTGATGCAAATATACTTTTTTGTTTTTAATTTTTATTTTTTGATACTTTATTTACATTTTAAATGTTTCCCCCTTTCCAGATCTTACCTTTGGAAACCCCCTAACCCCTCCCCCTCCCCCTGCCTCCATGAAGGTATTCCTCCACCCACCCACCCACCCACCCACTCCTGTCTTCCCACTTTGGCATTTCCCTACACTGGGGCCTCTAACACCCTCAGGCCCAAGGGCCTCTCCTCCCCCTGATGGCAAACAAGGCCCTCCTCTGCCACATATGTGGTCCCAACCATGGGTCCCTCCATGTGTATTCTTTGATTGGTGGTCCAGCCTCCAGGAGCACTGGGGGCTCAGGCCAGTTGGCACTGTTGCTC